>CAIGQQ010031933.1:998836-1033347 GCA_903798035.1 Danio albolineatus
AGATAGATAGATGGATAGATGGATAGATAGATAGATAGATAGATAGATAGATAGATAGATAGATAGATAGATAGATAGATAGATAGAGAGACAGATAGACAGACAGACAGACAGACAGATAGATAGATGGATAGATGGATAGATGGATGGATAGATAGATAGATAGATAGATAGACAGACAGACAGACAGACAGACAGACAGACAGACAGACAGACAGACAGACGGATAGATAGATAGATAGATAGATAGATAGATAGATAGATAGATAGATAGATAGATAGATAGATAGATAGATAGATAGATAGATAGATAGATAGATAGATAGATAGATAGATAGATAGAAACACATAAACAGATAGACAGATAGAGAGACAGATGGAGAGATAGATAGATGGATAGATGGATAGCTAGATAGATAGCTAGATAGATAGATAGATAGATAGATAGATAGATAGATAGATAGATAGATAGATAGATAGATAGATAGATAGATAGATAGATAGATAGATAGATAGAAAATAAGCAATACCCCCATCCTTAGTCAAATATATAACAACAAAGACAATTCTAATTCAATATGCAAATGGTTGTAAGATTTGAATCCTGTAATGCAAATATGATTACCATGTCACGATATTATTTTGAAAGCTAAAAATTCCTTGTGTGTAAATTATCAAGGGTTATTCTAAACGATAAACTTCTTTACATTTACAGTAGCACTTTATTTTATGGTTCTGTTCTATGTGGCTATTATAGTAATTATAATAAGTAATAACTAAGTACTAGTGTAATAACTAAGTGTTAAACCTAAACCTTCGCCTAAATATAACATTAACCCATGTGATTTTATTATTACTCATTATTTCTTGAGAAAAGTAGTTGCGAGTAGAGAAATTCCATAGTGAAAATTGTAGTCGGTAATTGAATCTTGATTACTCATTAAGGTAACTTTTAGATTTCATTCATTCATTCATTTTCTTTTCGGCTTAGTCCCTTTATTAATCCGGGGTCGCCACAGCGGAATCAACCGCCAACTTATCCAGCATTTGTTTTACGCAGCGGATGCCCTTCCAGCTGCAACCCATCTCTGGGAAACATCCATACACACTCATTTGCACCCATACACTATGGACAATTTAGCTTACCCAATTCACCTATACCACATGTCTTTGGACTTGTGGGGGAAACCGGAGCACCCGGAGGAAACCCACGCGTACACGGGGAGAACATGCAAACTCCACACAGAAATGCCAACTGACCCAGCCGTGGCTCGAACTAGCAACCTTTTTGCTGTGAGGCGAAGGTGCTACTCACTACGCCACCGTGGCGCCACTTTTAGATTTCCGTTTTTTTTGTTTTTTTTTCATCGATTATGTAATCCAGATAACACAGGCTTATTCTGAAAACATACCTCTATGTACATTTCTGGAGAGCGTCAAATATGTCCCTTGAGGTACTTTTATTTTTTTGCAGTTTTTGTTTTCACAAATCCACCAGGGGCCGCTGTGTAGGCTTTTTCAGATCTCAAATTTCTCTCGCGAGGGCTGTTCGCTCCTGCTGTTCTCCGATAAATCTACCAGAGGTCGCTGTCGACTGACTGAGGCTCATTCTGAAAATGTAGCCCTATATACATTTCTGGAGACCGCGACTTATGTAGCCAGAAGTATGTATGGCTACATTTCGTCTTTAAAAAGAACGCTACAGGGTGGTATGATGCTGTTCCTTTTCGCGCTTACCAGCTGACTGCTTACCAGCTGACCGCTTACCTTCATATGGAGGGCTTTCCTGCTGTTACCAGTTTGTACAGTTAGCTCGCCATGTACGTCGGCAGACATAAGACGCAGAGAGGAGTTGACCACAACGATAGGGAGTCTGGCGAAGAACGGTTTCGGAAATCAAGTAAGACAAAAACAGAAACCAAAAAGTTAAACAAACAAGTAAATTTCACGGTGAGAATGTGGTAAAATCTGAAAACGTGGGAAAATCTGGCGAGGGCTTTTCTTTTTCTGGATTGCTTTAGAAAACTGTCAGTTCAGTTTAGTAAAGTGGGTGGGCGAGTCAATCTGTGCTTTTGAAAACACTATTGGTTGGGTTTAGCGAATGAGTTGATCAGTCAGTCAGTCATTTAGGCCACGTTTACACTAATGCCTTTTCGTTTTAAAACGCATAAGTTTTGCTACGGTTACGCCATCCGTCCACACTACGCCGGAGTTTTCGAGCCCCAAAAACGGAGCGTTTTGGAAACACTGGAGAGGCCCTTTTCATTCTAAAACGCTGCTGCTCTGTCTAAAGGCTGATTTATACTCGACGCGTCCGCTAGTTCGCTTGAGTGCGCGCGGCAAATATGACGTCATCGCGAAGTTTGCGGATGTTCGCTTTGGGTGCGTGCGACATGGTTTCGGCTGGCGGAGCGCACAGATTTTTTTGAGACCCCAGCGAACAGTGCGCGCGGTGCCGCGTCTGAGTTTAGTTGAATATGAATCACTTTGAAGAGATTTTGTCTGAAACAGGTACGACTGTACAGATATCTGCATGATCAGTGATCATAGAGATAACCAGGTGATCAATAATTCTTGGCTAGAAATTGCAACAGCCGTGGGAAAGGAGGAAAGTTCAAGTTATGAAGTTTAGAAAACCTGAGGGATGAGTTTATTAAAGCCAAAAGAGGCCAATGGAGACACAGGTACACAATTACAGAATATGTTTTTCCACCAGTCACAGGTTTAACACTGATGTAGATATTACAATTGAATTTAAAACAATTGAATAGTTACAAAACTATAATGAAGTAAAGAATTATTTCTTTGATAACTGGACAGGAATATTTGAACCTGTCGATTTACAACATGATGCCGTTTTTCTAGGCTTTATGGTGATAATGGTCAGGAATGTTGGATTATTATTGCCTTTTTAGCATGAGAAGAGGACAGAAACTAGCCAGACAGTAATGTGTGAATGGTGGAGCGGCTAAATAAAAACATCTGTATTATTTAGTAAGTGTACTTTTTGCTTTTATTCTTGCCATAATAAAAAAAATATATTAGTTGAGGAACCCGTGTTCTGTTGTCAATAATATTTTAATACACTTTAATAGGTAAAACTGTCCGAGATATGAACAAAAGCAAGTGATGCATCAAAGTTTGATTTTAAAAAATCTTGAACGGTTACAAAAATCTTTATAATCATTAAAATAATTTATAAAAAATAATAAAAAGAACAAGTTTAATAAACATCAATAATATTCATGTTATGACGTAGTTCCTGAAACTTTCTTCTTCTCTGTTTTTCTGTCTGACTTTACGGTCAGTTTCATTTGAGCGCCCCCTGTCGTTTTAAAGAATATCACAACGGCGAACGCGGCAAGTATAAAAGCCTCGTCCGTTTCGCGAGGTGCGCGCGCACTCAGCGGAGGCGCGCGATGCGGCGCCAGGCGAGAGTATAAATCCAGCTTTAGTGTGGATGGGGGAAAACGGAGACATCTGAAAACGGAGGCGTGGCTGCTGAGATTCGCTACTGAGATTTGCTTTTGGGTCATTGCGTAACCTTCCCTTATTCGTCAATCCCCTATCACATGACTATAACACCACCGGAAGACGGCAGACCAGCCTTCACTGTAAACAACATGGATAGAAATAGGAGCGTTGTTTGCACAATTGTCCGTTTTTAGGCTCTATTGTGCAGTTAAACTCTGCCTTTTTTACTACAACAGCTGCATATATTTGCATAAGGCAAGCTACTGTTCGAGCACTTGCTAGTCGCTCGTGTTTCACGTGTCGTAAGCCGAATGCCGAGCGAGACACATTCTTCCTGTTTATACTTGAACGCGCATGCCCAGAGTGCACGAATGGTCACGTGATATACGTTTTTGGTGGAGTAGTGTGTACAGAGATATGTTCAGAAACGCTGAAAGCCATCTTAAAACTAAAACGCACTAGTGTAAACGGGGCCTTAGTCATTCAACAGCGGACTGACTGATCGACTGACCCACCCTCCTCCACCCACCCTGCTCCCCAATACCATCTGCAACTGCAACGGTTCATCATGTGTTCAAATCAGCCCAGGCTCATTGAAAACATGTGCCTCACCCTTAATATTGACTAAAGCACATATTTCCAATGAGCCTGTGTTGCTTTAAATCATGTGTCATCACAGGCGGACTATGACTGTTAAAATTTCATCGTTATTACTTCTTTTCAAAACCAGGGGCCCCCATGAATAATGGAACATTCCTTCTGCACTGCACATGCGCGAGGTGTGGGCGCTTCAATCAAAGACACTACTGCTGGCCAGTGTTGCCAACTTAGAGACTTTTTAGACTCCCCTATCGGCAAAAAAAAAAAAAGCAACTAGCGAATTTTTTTTAGTTACTGGAGATTTTTAGAGACTCCCTGCTGTACTGTGTCCTGTGTCATATGCTATGGTTTTTATTAAAATAGTGAAATGAGCCCTTTATGTCCTACCCCAACTTCACACACTTTCTTATCTATCACCATCAAAACACATCAGGTTTAATAGGAAATAAGTCATCACCACGCTTGTCAAGATATACACTTATAAGTTACATGCAGGATATAAACTTACCCTTAAAAAATCACTTCCTGCAGATCAGAGGATCCAGTGACATTTTTAACAGAAGCTAAGAACAATACCATTCAAGTAAATAATTCATGACCTACCTGTCTCACTTGCAGCCCTCTTATTAGGCAGGGGAACAGCTGTTCTTTCCCACAGCTCACCCAAACCCTCTGGAGGTGCTGCATCTGTTTTGGGGGAGGGCACATCCTCTAGGGTTCAGGCGTCAGGGGAAACTGCTGTGTGTTTAACTTGTTTATCCACAGATGGTGGAGATCAGGCCACAGAAAGGAAGCTTTAGTAATTTCACAATGCTTCTGTCTGTCAAGCAATGGCTTATGTCCGCAAACCTACACAAGTATTTATGGTAATTCTCATTTGAACGGATCAAATGTGAAACCAGTGCACCGCATATGACTGTAGGTCCAGGATATTAATGTGTTGTGTTATGATTTCAAGGTCTAATACACATTCACATCTGCTTGCCTAATCACATCTGCATGTAATTGAATCTGGAGCAGCGTTGGGTATGATGTGCCATTGGTACGCCAGCACTTCCAGCAGAAGTCTTGCAAATTCACATGTTCAGTAGCTGCCCATTTTGTTGTATTAAAATAGAAACATAAAGTCTCATTCATTCATGCATTTGTAAACAGGAACTTACTATGAGCAATTTTTACAGCATTTATTAACCTTAAAGGCATAGTTTACCCACAAAGTGACCAAAATAGTCAAAACAGTCTCTTCGGTGGTTCAACCGGAATACTATGAAGCTATGTGAATGCTTAATTCTAATACTTAAAGATGCTCTTTAATGAAAATCGGGGTATACCAAGGCATAGTAGAATAATAAGAGATCAGTATATGGAATGTACATACCGTGAGCCTCAGAGACCATTGGTTACTTGTTATCATGTAAATTCCACTAGTGTTAAACCCTGACAACAAGCCAATCAGAAGACAAAACAAACTGTGACGAGACTCACTGACCATGCCCTCCACATTTGCATGTAAGACTACTTTAGGTCGTTCATCCATACCTGACATCATCAAGAGAATTTATGTAGCTCTGAGATCATTATTATGCACATCTTAGGCTGTGCTTGATAAGCAACAATGTTTTCTAATGAGAAAGCAATAATAGTGTCCCTCCATTCGTTTATTTAAAGCTTATGTTTAACTTACTAAGTATGTGGGCCTTTTATTTTGAAAACAAAATGGTATATTATTGACTTGTGTTACTGGGAAACCCCTGCAGGAGACATGTGCTTCAGCATGCAAAATGCTAGATTTACAGTTTATACTTTCATTCAGCTTCGCTGTGAAAAGGCATGAGGTATGTTTAGTTACATCTTTTCTTAATTTATTATTTTTATTATAAAATTTGATGCGTATGTTTCAACAAACACATATAGCCTGCTGAATTGTGTCAAATCACTCAGCTCTGCTCATGCAGAGGCCGATATTAATTCCTGACTGTGTTTTCTTTAAAATTATAGCTTAAAATACAACAGGATTCATCTCTATCACACTCTTTTGTCAAATTTATTATAGTTTAGCCTTTATCCACATTGCGTGAGCAAAATAGGTTAACCTTACTCTGATTGGGTTTATATTTGTCTGTGTTCAGCAAATATCGTGCAGTGTGTGTGTGTGTGTGTGTGAGCGGTTTGTCAGAATGGAGCTCATTAATATTCACGACACAATCCATATATGGTCAATTATGGACCTTCTGATTCAAGGGGCATTTTATGGAGTAATACATGAGCATATAAATCCGTTTCTGGAGATTGTTTGAACTTACCGAAGCCATAAACCTACTATGTAGATATCAGAGAACAATTTAACTTATTAAACCAGTGTAGCATATGGCACTTTTAATAGAAAAATAACAACATTATTCAACATTTTTTTCTCCTCGTTGTCAGTATAGGGCTCTCACGAGGATGCCTGCATGTGACTTCCTCTGTTTGAAACAAAGCGCAGCCACATCTGAGGTAATACGTCAGCAGCAAGACCGACCGTGATGCCTATAAAGAGCACAGAGACTCCTCAATGCGTGCCCTATATTGACACAGAGGAGAAGAAACGGTGAAACCAGTGAATAAAGTCATTATTTTTGGTTTATGTGTGCACAAATGTTTTCTTGTAGCTTGATAAAGTTATGATTGAACCACTGAAAGCATGTGGTCTATTTAAGGATGTTTTTTATATATATTTCTGGACTTTGAACAAGTTTTTGAAGGATAAGTGAACTCTAGGATTTCATCAAAATTATCTTAAATTGTGTTCTGAAGATGAAGGAAGGTCTCAGGGATTTGGAATGACACGAGGATGAGTAATTAATAACATCATTTTGTTTTTTACTGTTACTAAATCCTAAATGTTGAAGAGTGCTATAGTTGCACAGTGTAATGTTACTTTTATTCTCCATTTACATCTAGTATAATGATGCATTTCTGTCAGTTTACTCACAAGTGCACAAAATTAGAGTGTAAACAACGTCTGGAATGTTTTTACCTACAAAACCACAGTAATAAATTTGAGTGAATCGGTTGAGCGTATGTTCAGTGACTGATAATCAGATTTTTTTGAGTAAATGATCAATGATATTTAATTTCAGAGAATAACCATTCATTCATTCATTCATTTTCTTTTCGGCTTAGTCCCTTTATTAATCCGGGGTCGCCACAGCGGAATGAACCGCCAACTTATCCGGCATTTGTTTTACGCAGCGGATGCCCTTCCAGCCACAACCCATCTCTGGGAAACACATTCATACATTCTCATTCACACACATACACTATGGACAATTTAGCTTATCCAATTCACCTGTACCGCATGTCTTTGGACTGTGGGGGAAACCGGAGCACCCGGAGGAAACCCACGCAACCACGGGGAGAACATGCAAACTCCACACAGAAATGCCAACTGGCCCAACCGGGACCTGCCCCAACCGGGGATCGAACCAGCGACCTTCTTGCTGTGAGGCGAACGTGCTACTCACGCGCCACCGTGGCGCCCAGAGAATAACCATTACAAAAAAAGACTGTTACATCTTCTTCACATCAGTAACTTCTTTCATTTTTTTTAATATAATGCTCACTTTGTTTATATGAGCACAAATATGACCTCAAGCGTGCTGCTTTTGAAATGATACATGGCCACATTTTGGTCTTTAAAGGGATAGTTCGCCCAAATCTGTCATTATTTACTCAACTTTGCTTGACAGAAGTTTTAACAAACAGACAGTTTGTTTCGTTGTTTTTTCTGATGAACACAAAAGATCTTAGTTATAAATATCTTGGGTATTGTTTGGTACCAGCTTGTTCTGTTAGTTAGTTAGTTAACTTTATTTGTCCCCGTAGGTAAATTTCATTTGCAGCATACACTCACAGAAACTTCGGGCATTTCACATTTGGCATATATATGTACATAAATAAATCATTTAAGAACAAGGAGCACCTATTTTAAATGAATATCCAATCTTGTTGGGTCAATTGGTGCTTTTAAAAATACTATTGATTGGGTTTAGGGCATACCTGTCAACATTGTGATGTAAAAATAATAATAATCGCCCCCTCCCTTTCCTCATTTAAGACAAAATTTGTTGTGTTTTAAAGGGAACCCACCAAGATCAACATATTTAAATATTATTTTTATTATTCTTAATATTATGTGTATATTTCTGTTCAAACACGCTCCCAAAACCCAGAGTGTCCACTTTTGCTCCACTTCAAATCGCGTGTACAGGATCCGTTCGAGAAACAGCATCTATTTATCACTATGGAGCGCTGCACGTCTGACAGTCACGCATTGCTACATGAACTGACTGTTTTGAGGATTGCATAAGAGGGCCAATGGCACCTGTAGAGGAAGGGAAGTGAATCCTGCCGTTTTTATATTTATTTCAGTGTTTTCATTCCTAAATAAACTGAAAGCACAGAGCAGATTCACATTCAAGAGCAAGGGGCATCCCCTAGTGGTTTGGCGGTATGGGTTGTGTATAGGGAGGATCGGCCCTTTAGTGTTGATTGCCACCCTCATAAAAAGATTAAAAAATGGGAGAAATACAGGAAAATACCTTCACGGGATGATAGTGGGATAGAATTGTAGATTACGGGAGAATCCTGGGAAAACAGGAGGGTTGACAGGTATGGTTTAGGGAAGTAGGAGGGTCGGTCAGTCGATCAGTCAGTCAGTCAGTCAGTCAGTCAGACAGTCAGACAACAGCGGCCTCTGGTGGATTTATGGGAGAACAGCAGGTGTGAATGGCACTCACAAGAGAAATCTGAGATCTGAAAAAGCCTACACAGTGGCCTCTGAGAAAAAAGGTACCTTCTGGGACATATGGCACTCTTCAGACATGTATATAGCAGTATGTTTTGAGAATGAGCCTGGGTTGTTAAAGGGACAGTTCACCCAAATCTGAAAAATCTGTTGTCATTTACTCACCTTCGCTTCCCAGAAATCTGTTTGTTTTTCTTTTTGCTGTTCAACAGTTATTTTGAAAAATCTTGGATATTGGTTGGTGTCGGATTGTTGTGTCCCAGCCCCTTTTTTTCACTATGGGTGTCATTGGTTTCTGTTTTCTAACATTCTTCAAAATATCTTTGCTTGTGTTCAACTGAAGAAAGAAGCTCATAAACGTTTAGAACAGGGGTGCCCAAACTTTTTCACATGAAGGGCCAAAAACCAAAGATTAATGCAAGCCCTTGGCCGAAGGTATACCAAACAGTATTATATTAAAGTTGCCATCGGTAATTTCTTATTTATTTACTAATATTTCAAAATAAATAGCAGACATTACTTTAAATCATATAACTAACGCAGTATGACTTTTTAAATAATAAACTTATTGCAACAAAAAACAAACAATCACATTGACACAACAGTGGAGTTCGGTGCTGAATACATTAGTCAAGCGGAATCTATCTTTGACTTGATTTACTCACCAGTTTAAACAAAATCGGATTCATTTACACCATTTAATTGAATTTATTCATTTAATTTCAGTTAGATTCTAATAGTAAAACAAACAAATAGTTGCATTACATTTGAATTGACAATCTCCCCATTATTCTCTCTCACCTCTCAGATGGGATGGTGGGCCAAATTAAAGGTTACTCTGGGCCAACTTTGGCCCGCGGGCCCTAGTTTGGGTATCTCTGGTTTAGAATGACATGAGACTGAGTAAATAGATAAAAAGTGAATAGATTTTTTATTTCAAGGGTAAAATATCTCTTTAGTGAACCTACATTTAGTTACTTGAGATTTGTTGCCACCCAGTTGCATAACAACCTCCATAAGGAGTCACAAAAACTCCAATATTTATAGATATATAGATAGATAGATAGACAGACAGACAGACAGACAGTCAGTCAATCAGTCAGATAGTCCAGCTGCATTTCTCTTAACTTTACAGCAGACTCAGTGGTCTTAAACCCCACACCATAACATGCTATCAGCCAGACAGAAACCTGGTTTGGACTAAGCACTACTCATCTCTCATTCTCCAGCCTTTTCTCAGGCCTGTAGGGGGATGTTTTCTGGGGTAGGTGGAACACAGATGCGCAGCAGCTCTTGCATTGCTGCGAGAGGAGATGGCTGACTACCTTTTGGCTTGGAGGCACCATTAACCAATTTGCTATCCAGATGTCCATCAGTGAGCAGTGGCCAGCTTTGTGCCATTCTGAGCAGTCCAGACACATACATCTGGGCAAGACTATTATATTCACAGTCTCAGACTCAGCCCCCACATGCAATCTGTTATTTTTTCGTCTGTTAATCCAAAAGCAAGCCTGAATATGACTGAGCCATTTTTTTGTATATGTGTGTGTATAAGTGTCATATAAAGTGTCTGTTTTTTACTTTAGAAGTACAGTATTCTTTATAGAACCGATGAGCTTTCTATCAAATTTTTGGTCCTAACAGAACTTTTTGTCCAGAATGATCAGGTTTTATAACACAACAGTTTTAGTTCCAGTCCTCAATTCCGATTGGCTGAGCAAAATTTCAAAAGCACTTAAAGCAAAGCAAGGCAAGTTTATTTATAAAGCACATTTCACCCAGTGGCAATTCAAAGTACTTTGCATAAACAGGAATAAAAGTATAACAAGTCAAGAGTATAACATTGAAAGGTATAAGAAAATAAAAACAGATAATAAAAATGATTAAAAACAGATAAAACAGATTAAAATGTGTTAAAACATAACACATATGTTAAAATAAGGTAATGAAAGAATGAAAAAGAAAAGAAGGACACAATAGTGCGATCTGTCGGGCCTAGCACAGTGCTCATTCAGTAAAGGCACAGCTAAACAGATGTGTTTCCAGTCTTGATTAGAATGTGCCTAATGTTGGAGCACATCTGATCATTTCTGGAAGCTGATTCCAGCAGCGAGGGGTGTATTAGCTAAAGGCTCGCTAAAGCTTTGACTGAACTCTTGGAATTTCTAGTTTACATGATCCTAAAGTTCTGAGTTTGTATTCTGTGAGCATATCTGTAATATATTGAGGTCCTTGGCCAGGGGTGACCAACCCTGCTCCTGGAGATCGACCGTCCTGCAGATTTCAGTTGCAACCCATATGAAACACACCTGCCTGTAATTATCTAGTGCTGTTCAGGTCCTAAATAATTGGTTCAGGTGTGTTTGATCAGGGTAGGAGCTGAACTCAGCAGGAAGGTCGATCTGCAGCAAGGTTGAGCACCACTGTCCTTGGCCATTTAGTGATTTATAGACAAATAGTAATACTTTAAAATCTATTCTGAATGTAACTGGGAGCCAGTGTCAAGATCTGAGGACAGGTGTGATGTGCTCTGATTTCCTGGTTCTGGTCACAATCCTGGCCGCAGCATTCTGAATGAGCTGCAACTGTCTGACTGTTTTTTTGAGGAGGCCAGTGAGGAGGCCGTTACAGTAATCCACCCTGCTGCTGATAAAAGCATGAACAAGTTTCTTTTAAGTCTTCACTGGAAACAAAGCATCTTATTCTTGAAATGTTTTTAAGATGATAGTATGCTGATTTACTAACTGCTTTGACATGACTAATGAGACTTATATCTGACTCCACAGTCACACCAAGATTCTTGAGCTTATTTTTTGTTGTTTGACCCTCAGAGCCAAGGTACTCATTCATCTTGAGAACCTCATCTCTGTTCCCAAACGCAATGACTTCAGTTAGGGTTGACTTAAAGGGTTGGTTCACCTAAAATCAAAAATTATGTTATTAATTACTCACATTAATGTTGGTCCAACCTCCTAAGACCTCCTGTTCTTCTTTGGAACACAAATTAAGATACTTTAGATATCTACAGCTCTCTCATCTTCCATAAAAAGCAATGTCCTGAAGCATTTGAAGTCCAGAAAGGAACCAAAATAAATTTTCATAACACTCCATGTGACTTCAGTGGTTCAACTGTAATCATAACCAAGATCCAAGAGCACTTTAGTGCGGCAAAAATGGTGGTTTGGAGGTTGCTGAGTGACCATCAACCATTTTCTCAGAGGATGACAAGCTGACAAATTAGAGCTGTAACTCTGAAGTTTTATTCATGGAGAAAATTTAAAAGCAGTGCAGTGTCTGGGTGTTCTGTGTTTGTCTGAGACAATTAGTCAACTAATATGTGTTAATTCCATATAAACTGAAGTTGATCAGTCAGTTCTTGTCACGTAGCTCACAGTGCGCTTGCGGTATTCATTCAACTGGGTGCGTCTGCAAGCTGCACATCTCCATTGGAAATAACAAACGTTTTTGTGCCGTTTATTGTCTTTTTGAGGCAATCATTGAATTATTCACTCAACTGATTCCTTCAAAAACATTGTTCCATTTAGGAATAAAATGAGTGACTGCCACTCCAAGGGCTTTTCACCATATGGAATGAACATTACAAACACAAGTAGTAGCCTATATTCATTGTTCATGTTAAATGTGTGAAGCAGTTAGCACAACATGTCAGTCTTTTATGAGTGAGTTACTGAATAATTCATTAACCAATTCATTAAAAAAATTCTAATACATTGATGTAAGAAATAATTATTTTGTTGGAAAATTTGTATGGATGGAGCAAACCAATTTGACAAAATGATGTCAATATTGTGTTTGTAAAATAAGTTACTCAATATAATGTCATCCCTTCTGTGAAATTCCTTTTCAAATATTTACCTAGTAATGTAATATTAACAGAACAATGACATTTTTCATGGTATTATCTATTATATTTTTCTTCTGGAGAAAGTGTTATTTGTTTTAGTTTGGCTAAAAAAGGATTGGCTAAGAATGAAATCAGTGTTGTTCAATGACTAGCCCAATTAGTCTAACTTGTCTAGTTAACGTAATTAACCTAGTTAAGCTTTTAAATAGCAGTTTAAGCTGAACACTAGTATCCTTTTTTTATCTTTTTTTTTTATTCGTGAATGAAAATATTAAAACACAATCAGGATATCAATATAAGAGAGATACAAAGGAGGGAAAATACAAGTTCCATTAACTGCAGAAAGAAAAAGAATAACAAAACAAAAGAAAGGGGTAAGTTGATAGACAAAAGATTAAGAGCATTATAGGAAAGCTATCTAAATCAAATCAGAAACAATAGACAACAGTTCTTCATATAGTACCAAAAATCGGACACATTTTTTGTTGTTACACACTCGGAAAGATTTGAGTAGAGAGTCAACTTCAATCAGAAAATGGCGAAAAGTAGGGACTGAAGCTATGTATTTTTGTTTAGGAATAAAGAATTTTCCAAACAAAATTAAAAAGTTGAAAATAAATTATTTTGATTTATGTGCAGATAATTAACAGATAATTTCTTTTAAACTGAAAGATTGTGCAAAGGTAGGAGGGGTGTTTAGATACTGATACATGTCGGAGCAAAATTTCTGCACAAATTCACACGTAAAAAATAAATGTATTAAAGTTTCGCCATCCTTATCACAAAATGTACAATTACTCGAAATATCAACATGTTTGGAAAGAATACTAGTATCCTGTAAAGCAAAATATTATGTACTGTCACCATGGCAAAGACAAAAGAAATGTTATTATTTTGCAAAGACATAAGAAATGTTATTATATAACCAACAAAAGCTGAAAATCCAGAGATTTATTAGTTTTATTTGAAAGTAATAGATTAGCAGATAAATCACATAAACCAAAACAAAGATGAACAATTTTCATATTATCATTCAGTCCCACGATCCGCCTGATTGATGATACCTGTACGAACAGTGTGTGTATGTACCACAACCACAACCTCTGCCAGTGCGAACATTTGCCTTGTGGCACCAATTCCCAGGAATGCCTAACCTGTGCCAGCTGTTGGAGACAAGCTACCTGTGCCAACGGTGGCGGGAGCTGCCCACCACATCATCTGTTCCAGCGTTTCCATCTGTAGCATTTGTACCGATCCTCCTCTCTCTGCATCTGGACCCTCCAAAGAAAGCTTTCCAATAGTGCTGGCCTTGACTATGACTGCCAGCCAGGCCAGATGTTCGAGCTGTAAGCCCCGGGCTAAATCAATGTAGCTCTCCGCTCATTATTCCAGGCCTGATGAATTGCAAGTGGCTGTTTTTTTCAGCTCACTCTACAACAAACCATCCATCAGAGAGAGAGAGCGAGATGTGAGGAGTTGCAGTGGTGGGGCTGTCTGGGGAGGGGCTTGCAGATGTGTCTTTCAGGACATTTGGCAAATTACGAGAACGCTTTCTGAAAGGATGAAGAAACAGTGAAACAGGCCACTAAACTGTTACTATATATATATAGTTGAGTCAAAAAAATAGCAGTACAGCATCAGTAACCTTTTGAACCAATGTTATTAGCATAGCAATTGATTTTTGTAATACAAAAACAACAGACCCAACTGTTTTGTATGCTTCTTGTTCTAAGTAATTGGCTAATGCACTGAAAGGGGTGTGTTCAAGATAATAGCAGTGTGTAGTAATATGAGAGAATACAATAATTCTGAGGAAAACATTTTTCATGGTCCATTACTGAGATGGAAGGTCAGCAATGCATCCCACAATGTTAGAAAAATACATTTCTGAATTGTGACGTAAAATGGGTCATTCGTTTAAGCAAAATGTTGATTTCAGAATGGAAAATGTATAAAGGACTTCAGCAAATTGCATGATGCTCATCTAAAATGCTTTAATATGGGAACAAAACCTGAAACACAAGGATAATGACAAGTAAAAAGCATCGAAGAATAGTCAAAATATAAAAGACCCAGCAAATCATCATCTCCAGACAGATCAAAGATTATTGTGACGTAAAATGGGTCATTCGTTTAAGCAAAATGTTGATTTCAGAATGGAAAATGTATAAAGGAGTGCAGCAAATTGCATGATGCTCATCTAAAATGCTTTAATATGGGAACAAATCCTGAAACACAAGGATAATAACAAGTAAAAAGCATCGAAGAATAGTCCAAAGACCCAGCAAATCATCACCTCTAGATAGATTAAAGATTATTCTGACGTAAAATGGGTCATGGGCGCCACGGTGGCGTAGTGAGTAGCACAATCACCTCACAGCAAGAAGGTCGCTGGTTCGAGCCTCAGCTGGGTCAGTTGGTATTTCTGTGTGGAGTTTGCATGTTCTCCCCGTGGTCGCTTGGATATCCTCCGGGTGCTCCGGTTTCCACCTCAAGTTCAAAGACGTGGTACAGGTGAATTGGGTAAGCCTAAATTTTCCGTAGTGTATGAGTGTGAATGAGTGTGTATGGATGTTTCACAGAGATGGGTTGTGGCTGGAAGGGCATCCGCTGCGTAAAACAAATGCTGGATAAGTTGGCGGTTCATTCCGCTGTGGCGACCCCGGATTAATTAGGGGCTAAGCCGAAAAGAAAATGAATGAATGAATGAAAATGGGTCATTCGTTTAAGCAAAATGTTGATTTCAGAATGAAAAATGTATAAAGGAGTGCAGCAAATTGCATGATGCTCATCTAAAATGCTTTAATATGGGAACAAAACCTGAAACAAAAGGATAATAAGAAGTAAAAAGCATCGAAGAATAGTCCAAATTGCAAAGACCCAGCAAATCATCACCTCCAGACAGATTAAAGATTATTGTGACGTAAAATGGGTCATTCGCTTAAGCAAAATGTTGATTTCAGAATAGAAAATGTATAAAGGACTTCAGCAAATTGCATGATGCTCATCTAAAATGCTTTAATATGGGAACAAATCCTGAAACACAAGGATAATAACAAGTAAAAAGCATCGAAGAATAGTCAAAAGACCCAGCTAATCATCACCTCCAGATAGATTAAAGATTATTGTGAGGTAAAATGGGTCATGGGCGCCACGGTGGCTAAATTGTCCGTAGTGTATGTGTGTGAATGAGAATGTATGGGTGCTTCCCAGAGATGGGTTGTGGCTGGAAGGGCATCTGCTGTGTAAAACAAATGCTGGGAAAGTTGGCGGATCATTCCGCTGTGGCGACCCCAGATTAATAAAGTGACTAAGCCGAAAAGAAAATGAATGAATGAATGAATGTACTTATTTCCAAGGAACACATCTACTGGCTAAAAGACAAATGTTGACAAATCTAGTATTCATTGATGGTATGTCAGATAACACACAAGAAAATCATGCCAGATAACACAATTCAAGAAAATCATGGTATGGGATGTTTATCATAATGTGGCGTTGAGCCTATTTATTAATTTTTACAGTATGTATCATGGATCAGTTTGAATACAACAAAATACGTTTTATTTTCGTTTTAGTTTATGTTCCCTTATGGTGAAGTGGAAATGCCCTAGAAATTAGTGTTTCAAAAAGACATTAGCGTCTTTCACACAGCGATACAGGTAAATATACAGAAAATTACCGGAACGACTTTACTGGTAAATTCAAAAAAGCCCTGTTTACACAGGTGAGGACATTCAGGAATTTTTTCCGGAAAAGACCTTTCACACAACCCTTCCAAAATACCGATAAATTCTGACATCATTAACCAGAAATGGCCTCTAAACGGCTGCGCTTGTATTTGTAAACACAGAAGTGGTTGGGCTTTTGTTGATGGCTTCAAATTTATTTAAAACTTTAGCATTCGTGCAGCTGCTTTGTCCCAGAGACATCCTAAGGCAGAAGCGGAACCGCAGCTAAATGTTTACAGATTTGACTACATTACAAATTCCGTGATTGGATAAGTATTGTGAACAACTTAGATGAAAACAAATTGAGGAACAGTTTCACATTATCGAGATGTACATAATGTGTGTATGCTGGCGCTCACAAGCTGCTTCACATGCACACGCGTCAACTGAAGCAGAGCTTGAAGGTAAACAAACAGCGGTTTATCATAAGCGTTTTATCGTAATGTAATTTTTTTGCACAGATGGCATTAAGAAAGCACATAGAAACGTTATCTGACCAACAGCTAGCAGCTAAATGTGTCTGGAAAAATATTCAAAGACTTTTATTTTCATAAACAGCGTGGACGTGAATGCGTCTGAATGTTCTGATTGGCTAGAGTAGACGTCGTAGAACGGGCTCTTTCCGCTAATGTTCCTTCTACGTTCACATAGCGCAGCATTCTGGCAAATCACCGGTAATGTTACAACTTCTCTTTCTGGAAAATTGCTGGAACTAATTTACCGGTATTTTCAAAAAGGACCTGTTCACACATACAGACCTTTCCGGAAAATTGTCGGTTATTTTTTGGAAAGGTCTGTATGTGTGAAAGGGGCTAATAAGTGAGCAAAATCTTGGTTTCAGGTAAAAGAAGTGAGGTAATGGAGTGGCCAGCTCAGTGCCCTGAACTCAACCCAACTGATCAAAGCGAAACCCAAAATTCACAGGAACTGTGGGATGTTCAATATGTTCAACTCACTATGGGCTGATATACCTGTCTCTGGGTGGTAGAAGTTGGTTGATTCGATGCAATGCAGATGCGCAGCGGTTAACAAAAACTACGTCAAAACTACGACGAATTGTTTGTTATTAGGGACATTATAATTTGAAAAAAAAAAGTATTATTTTTAGATTGGTCCTTGTTTTATACGGTATCATTTAAATAACAGATTAAATTTAAATAACTACATTAAATTGTAAAATATGCTTCATACATTCAGTTTATGCTATTTTAGAGGTGCCTATTTGAGTTTTGGAGGTCTCATACAAGTTTACATCTATCTAAAGTAAAAACAAACTTTCAAAATATGATTTACGTCAACTCATTTCTCAAATCTTCAGCATTTTATTCAGAGATTGAATCTTTATTAATCAATTCTTTTCTCAAGCTTACTCTGCTCTTATTGGTCAGATGGCCTGGACTGTTGTAACAGCTCATGTCGGAAACCAAATGCTCAATACCATATCTGACTTTTTTAGGCTTCCTTAATCCTCAATAAGACAGAAGCCACAAAAATGCACAAGTACCCTACAAATGTAAGATAGTGGGGCAATTTAAATATATAACTTCAGTAGTACAGTGTTAGTTCATGACGTTACATTTAGTTCTAAGATTTATTTTTACGCCTTTTTGTAAAACTCCATATTATGATTAGGCCACTTTCTGATGCCCTTCCTTTGACACCCACCAACACATAATTTGCATGCTGGGTTTAAATAGCTTATAAATCAGTTTAGAAAGAGTTTTTCAAGGATAATCATGTTATGAGTATTAAATATTTCTTCTGTTTGAATTAGACTATGCTCTTGATCGTGGCTGAACAATAAAGAGACACACAGTACAGTACATTCACACTGCAATGAGCAAATACATTAATGACATGCCCTGCAGAAGCATAGACATAAACAAACATTTGCTGAATGATCACAAATGCACAAAGGAATCAGGAGTAGAGAAATTTATGGAACTTAACCAATGTGTTAACCAAATCCATTACTGTAGGTCTCCTTAAAATTTTTAAAAGGAAAATATAACAGTTATAGTCTAATAAATAGTTGAAGATGTTGAAGAAGATCTCTGATGCTAATTTAATTATTTGTCTTTGTGACAAATTGATTGCGTTAGATTTGGCTGAGTTAT
Source organism: Danio albolineatus (assembly GCA_903798035.1). Lineage (NCBI taxonomy): Eukaryota > Metazoa > Chordata > Actinopteri > Cypriniformes > Danionidae > Danio > Danio albolineatus. Next base: position 1,017,413 of record CAIGQQ010031933.1, read on the forward strand.
GGAATATTTGCCACCATCACAATGTTAAAAAATACATTTATTATACTGTGACAAAGCATTAAAAAAACTGTGATCAACTTCCTGTGTGAAAACAGCACTTGCCAGATTTGCCTGAAGAGTCTTCACAGAGAAGATTGTCTGCGTCTTGGGAGGTTCCACCGATTATGCCTGTGCCCTGAAGACGAGCCAAGACAAACATTCTTCAAGACATGAAGAAAAGAAAAGAGGGAAGCTATGTCATCCAGTTGTTGTTATGCAAATACAGTCTGTGCTTCCAGATGTGCATTTTTTCAGCCCTCTTGTCCCCTGTGAAGGCGCGTTAGGCCCTCGGGGAATGTGAAAACCAACAACATCGCTAAACTTAGTTGAGTCCAGCTGTTCCCAGTTGTGCTCATCCTAAGGGATGAGGAGTGACTGAAAACAAATTTAGTATGACAAACAACCCATGCAAGAGACATACAGATGACATCACTCTTTCAATATTTGTTGTAACACCTGGCAAATACTCTTTTGAACGCTGAACTGTATTAGCCTTGAAAGTCGCTATTGTCAAAGTTTTTGCAAACTACATTGAGAATTTTTTATTAATTTTTATTTGAATTTGACACTTTGGGGATTCATTCAGAACTTCAGGTTCATTAAGGGTTTAGCTCACCAAAAAAAGTAACTATAATATTAATTACTCCCCCTCACGTCATTCCAATCCCTTCAGACTAACGCTCATCCTTGGACCACAAATTAAGACATTTTAGATGATCCATACAGACGGCAAGTGTCCCAAGACATTCAAAATCCAGAAAAGGAACCTAAAATATTGTCAAAATGTTCCATGTTCCTTCAGTTGTTCAACTGCAATCTAAAAAAAACTGTAAAAATGACTTAGTTCATCTATGTCTTCTACATCATATCAAGGTGTGTGTTCACAATGGACAATATAACACTTGAGTGTTGTGCTGCTAACTGCTAATGCTAAATGCAAATTCATCATATGCCTATAGTAAACATGTACCTAGACCTGACGTTTTTACGTTTTTTTTGGTGCACAAAAGGGTTCTTGGAGCTTCGTATGATTACAGTTGAACTGGTGTTAAACTTGGACAAGGAGAACCAAATCTAATCAAAAAATCCTTCTCACTTTAATTGCATCTCTTCTTTGATTACATGTATACTGGCATGAGGGACTGGTAAAGCTGTTGCTCACATGAGATCCACCAATAGCAAAAAAACATGATGGCGATGTTTCCCTCTGATGTTATCTGAAATTATTTAATGTGCAAAATTAAAATAGCACATGGAACATTCACAAATAAAAAAAAATCCATGTTTTAAAGAGAATAAAATCAGCGCTACCTGGCAAACCAGATTGATATAAATAAGGAGAATTACCGTTCATCCGAATGGGAAAACCACTTTAGCACTTGTCCCTCCATAGTAAATAAGCTTCACCTCAAAATGGCAGATGATTTCCCCCAGCATTTGAGAAACTTTGTCATGTCATTTGGAGACGGGTGCCTGACATTTGGAATACGATTTTGCAAGACAGTTGTCGGAGGTTATTGTGCAGAACCATTTTTATGATGAACTTTCATTCAGGCATTTGCAGAATTATAAAAAATAACATTTGAGATTAGACTGGTCCACTGGTTAGTCCAGTAAAAAAAAAAAAAAAAACTGTAAAAACGTTTTCCTGTGTAAAGGTATGTTTACTTACTACATGGTGAATAACTGTACATTGAATTTCTCTGAGTTTCATAACACTTCACTCTTTATGTTTAGTTAACATTACTGTGGGTACTTTTTTCTCATCACCATTGTATATTAGAGTTTTAAGCTACAGCAAATGTTGATAAATTATGTTTATTGCATGAGATTACTATCATTCATTCATTTTTCCTTCAGCTTAGTTCCTTATTTATCATTTATCTTATTAACCAACGACTATTCCAGCAAATGTTTTACGTAGTGGATGCCCTTACAGCTGCATCCCAGTACTGGGAAACATCCATACACTCTCATATTTACAATCATACACTACGGCCAATTTTGTTCATCCAATTCACCTATAGCACATGTCTTTAGACTGTGGGGGACACCGGAGCAACCGGAGGAAACCCACGTAAACATAGGGAGAACATGCAAACTCCACACAGAAATGCCAACTGACCCAGCCGGGACTCGAACCAGTGACTGCCTTGCTGTGAGGTGACAGTGCTAACCACTGAGCCACCGTGCTACCCAAGATTGCTTTATTTTTCTTTATTTTTAACTGTAAAATTTGGACAACCACAGCTGCCATTTTTTACCATATTTTGTTTTACAGCGTAGTTATCCAATCTTATTATCTGGTGAGGCAAAAAAGGAAGATCCTCAATCGAGCACCTAAGTTTTATGTCCATTCTGTGTGTATTTTTATGCAATATCATAAATGCACATAAAAAAGTTAGGTGGAAACTAATGATCCAATAAATCCATGATGGTCTGGTTCAGGAACCGTTAGGCTGATGGACTGGTTCAAGAAACCATTTTATTCAAGAAGCTGTTTCACTCAGATATGTGTCATAATACAGAAGAAAAGACTATTGCCACTTCTATTCATACCTTTAACCTGTTTCAAAACTTGGACCTATTGTATAAATCACAAGCTACACTTCCTACAAAATTGTGGGATGTCCCAATTTGTTTTTTTTTTTTGTCCTCGAGTCCAAGTCGGAGTCATTTGATTTTGAACATCTACGGATACCGAAACCTGATTCAATACTCCTAATACATTAAAAAATTCAAATTGATGTTCTATGTGCTCTATAAGAATAAGAAATCCTGGGTTCTCTTCAATGGCAAATGGCAGGTCACTCAGTGTAATAATAATAATAATTCCTTACATTTATATAGCACTTTTCTGGTCACTCAAAGCGCTTTACACAATTTGGGGGGGGGGGGGGGGGATCTCCTCAGCCACCACCAGTGTGCAGCATCCACCTAGATGACACGACGGCAGCCATTTTGTGCCAGACCGCACACCACACACCAGCTGATTGGTAGAGAGGAGACATGATGAGAGAGTGATGAAGCCAATTATGATATGGGGATGGTTAGGAGGCCTGATTTGGCCAGGATGCCGGGGTTAAACCCCTACTCTTTTTCGAAGAACATCCGGGGATATTTAACGACCACAGAGAGTCAGGACCTCGGTTTAACGTCTCATTAGAAAGACGGTGCTCACTGAGCAGTATAGAGTCCCCGTTACTATACTGGGGCGTTAGGACCCACACAGACCTCAGGTTGGGCGCCCCCGGCTTGCCTCACTAACAACTTCGGCAGCAACCTAGCTTTCCCACGTGGTCTCCTATCCAGGTACTGACCGGGCACAGCCCTGCTTAGCTTCAGTGGGCAACCATGTGAGAGATGCAGAGAGCTAGCTGTTGGCTAGCTGCCGGCATTGCAATCATGTGTGCTGTTGGCTGTGATGTTCTGTGTCTTCATGGGGCATTTTTACTTTCCTCTTCAAACTCACCTGCAGCGTGAGCTGACTCTTCTTCGGTTGGGTTGCCTGGGTAAACTCGCTGTATTGTGTCGGTGTTTGTTTTTGAGGTCTAACTCTGTGCCACTGCATAACTATAGATGTGTTAAAAACAATGAAAATAAATATACATATACATTCTAGTCCTGACTGGGAGGTAACGTCTAATTCCGATCGAATCTGAAATCGCGTGATAAGATCTGGACATTCCTAAAAAACTCCAAATTCCAGTGATCTCGGAGGAGGTATAGTATAGTTCTCTGTGACTCAGATATGACCTTGACATATGGCTTGGCTGCCAGTTTGAGTGCATTGGCTGTGAAGCAGTGAGGTTGGATGGCACCCTATGGTACCCCAGCATGCATCTGGAGAAGTCGGATGTGCAGGGGGTGTGGCATGGATGTAGTGTGTGGCACCTAGGGGTGTTTGGGGCACCGCTGGCATCATGACTATCTATCAAGCCCAGATGTCTCACCCAAGTAACAGCTGCACTTGCTTAGGGCAGTGAGAGACTGCCTTCCTCATCCAGTGGACCTGCCAGAGGCCACGGCGTCCAGCACAGAGCACAGCACACAGTCTTCAGAAGTGGCAATGCTTAACAAAATACACAGAGTTAAAGCTTGGTTAGAAAACAAATAGAAGATTTAATCAGTCATTCCAGCTGAGTTGATATATATAGTCATATGGAAAACCTGGAGTTAACTTGGCTGTTGTTTTGTAGTGTAGTTTCAATTGACCTGTGTTTTAAATGAATATTCATGTTGACTCTCACACCTGGGCTCTACATGCTGCCAAACAACACATGTCATATGCGTCTGCTTACATGTAGACCAACAGCGGTCAGCAGGAATGGGCAGTAGGTAAACACTGCCAGTTATTATCATTATACTGGTGAGAAACAAATATGCAAAACAGAAGTCATCTTAAAGCATGAAAAACGATTTGCCCATATATTTATTATATTCTTTTTTATTTATTTATTATTTTATTTATTATTTTTTATTTTTTTCAGTTGGTCTATTATTTTTGTCTTGATTCATCTTTGCGTACTTTTTGAAGGCCTCAGAAATTGGGAGGGGTCCCATCCCTCCCAATTTCTAGGCCTTCAAAAAGTACGAAGGAGGGATGGTGAATAGAAGGGGGTAGAAAACTGTAAGTTTGCAGTAAGAGTTCTAGTGTTCTCTTGCTTTTGTTGCTATATATATTTGATGTCATCTCTTTGTTGGTAGGACTTGTATTTTTCATATACATCTGTAAGTTTGTATATTATCTGGAAAAAAGCAATACAAATATTTAAATTAAAGCATGAAAAATGACTGTATCTGCATGCTCTATTTAAGAGGAACATACATACACTCATAAATAAAGAATTATATCAATTATTTGAAATAGCCGATAAAGTAAATTTCTTTATGTCTTTGTTTTGTCTGTTTATTGTATTCACGATACTGTGTTCTTTTAAATGGAATATGTATTACAATAACTATTTGCATATTTAAATCAATCTTATTCCTGCTTGTAAAATTGCAAAATTTATTCATTCATTTTCATTTCGGCTTAGTCCCTTTATTAATCAGTAATTAATAAAGTCCCTCAGTGACAGACGAGTCGACGCATTGTTCCTGAAGAGCCAGCCTGTTCACCAGCCGGTGACCCCACCTGCGGTTCTCTGCGATGGACGTCCAGCGTTCTCCAGTCTCCAGTGCCTAGACTGCAGCTCTGCACAAGACGTCTGGCCATAGGAGAAATGGTTGTGCTCAAGTGAGCCTAGTTTCTCTCTAGGTTTTTTAATTCTTCACTTTCGCCAATTGGTGAAGTTTTTTCCTCACCGCTGTCGCCACTGGCTTGCATGGTTCGGTACTTGTAGAGCTGCGCACCGATGGATTAATCTTCAGTGTTTGAACTCTCAGCAGTGAAAATTAAACCACGCTGAATTGAACTAAACTGAACTTCAACACTAAAAACTGGACTGACACTGTTTCAATTATTTTTATAATGCATGTGAAGCTGCTTTGACACAATCTACATTGTAAAAGCGCTATACAAATAAAGATGAATTGAATTAAATTGAATTAATTCGGCGTCGCCACAGTGGAATGAGCCGCCAACTTATCCAGCATTTGTTATACACAGCGGATGCCCTTCCAGCTGCAACCCATCTCTGGGAAACATCCATACATTCTCATTCACACACATACATACACTACGGACAATTTAGCTCATCCAATTCACCTGTACTGCATATCTTTAGACTGTGGGGGAAACCGGAGCATCAGGAGGAAACCCATGCGAACACGGGGAGAACATGCAAACTCCACACAGAAATGCCAACTGACCCAGCCGAGGCTCGAACCAGCGACCTTCTTGCTGTGAGGCGACAGCACTACCTACTGCACCACCGTGTCGCCCTTTAAAATAGCAAAATTTGGTAGCAATTTCTAAATGAAAAAGTTAGAAGTTTGACCCCAAGGTCAGTGGACCACTCAGAGACTACTGCCTCGTTACCATTAAATAAAGGCTTCTACCAGAATTCTTTATACAAGTCACTCGACCTGATTGATCAAGATCAACAAGGTTCATCTTTTCTTTCATCTCATCTCATATTTAAGAATCTTCTTTCCTGTTAACTCTTAAAGATCACATGGGATAAAACCGTATAAATCCATAGATGGCACATTAGTAGCTGTTATATTCATTCATTTTCTTCTCAGCTTAGTCACTTTGTTAATCTGGGGTTGCCACAGCGGAATGAACTGCCAACTTATCCAGCATATGTTTTACGCAGAATTGCTAACTGACCCAGCCGAGGCTTGAACCAGCGACCCTCTTGCTGTGAGGCGATTGTGCTACCCACTGCGCCACCATGACGCCCTAGTAGCTGTTATATATCTAAAGTAAATTTTTGCATGGCGGCACAGTGGCTCAGTGGATAGCACTGTCGCCTCACAGCTGGAAGGTTGCTGGTTCAAATTCTGGCTGGGTCAGTTGGCATTTCTGTGTGGAGTTTGCAAGTTCTCCCCGTGTTCGTGTAAGTTTCCTCCGGGTGCTCCGGATTCCCCCACAGTTCAAAGATATGCTCTATAGATGAATTGGATTAACTAAATTGGCTGTAGTGTATGTGTGTGAATGTGAGTGTGCATGGGTGTTTCCCAGTACTGGGTTGCAGCTGGAAGGGTATTCGCTGTGTAAAACATATGCTGGAATAGTTGGCAGTTCATTCTGCTCTGGCAACCTCAGATAAATAAGGGACTAAGTTGAAAATTAATGAATAAATGAAATTTCTGCATTTTTATAACTGATATTGTGGCAGTTACATAACAGAAATACTGACTATGTGTCTGTGGTTTATCTATGTTGACTGATTTTTGTTATATGCATTACAAGAAAAACACTAGAACTTATTAAAATATACAGAACATTTGAAACTAAAGTAGTTTCACTGTACATTCATCTGTCAAACTCATACACATGTAAACACATGTCCCATATGGCTCCATCTGACCAGGTGAAGGTAAATTGGGGATTTTAAAGGAAATCCTCTTTTCTCGCATACACAGATATTCACAATCCCCCAGCCCAGGCGGACAGCACAGACGCACATCCCCTCCCCCCATCCTGAGGTGTAAGACCTCCAACAGCACTTTTACCTTACCAAACACCCCCCTGAATCCTCGGTCCACATCACACACTGACCTTCCCAGTGGACGAGAGGGCACTTTGCCAGCTGAACCCTGAGAAAGTTTTAGGACGTCAAAGAAGCTCAGGAGATTTATCCGTAGGCTTTCATGTGTGTCCACGTCAGTGGTCGCTGGAGCCCCAATAAGCGGTCCTGGATGGAGAGAGAGGCAGCTGTAGGCAGAGAAGACACATGAGATCAGGCAGAGCAGCTGCAGCCACAGTCAAAGGTGTGCAGGACAGCTTTATCTCTTTCAGATGGGCAAACATACGGCCAGAAATGTCCATTCTGCTTCACCTAACTGCAGTCAACTGGCTAATGTGGTCCCAGATTGATGGATGACAAGAAAAGCAGGATAGGCCTAAATTAAAGTGTTGACCTACAAACGCTCCTTTCTGTCTTTACACTCCAAAAAAAAATATTTTGTAAACTACTCCTTTGTTCAACTGCAAAATGAGCACAATTCTTGAGATTTTGTTTAGGACAACTTGATTGTTTATGTTCAGTCCACTCAAATTTGTTAAGTTAACTTAATCGATTTGTGTTAGAGCAACCTGAATGAGGTTTTTGGAACCCTGCGTTTTTACAATGTAAAAAATTATCCATCCATCTATAAAAAAAAAGAATATCTGAAGTGAAACATTTCAGGCATGATGGCACAACATGTTTAATTACAATTAAACAGAAGTTCATATCTGTCACCCTTCAAGGTTTTCACCCGTCTTGGTATAACTAACTTTTTCAAGCAAATGCTTGTGTATGCAGAGTCCCAACTGCAGTGTGTAATCTGTGGCCTCTCTGTGGGCATGGACAGCTGATGGAGGGACAGAGGGAATGTCTGCCAGGCCTGCTTTCCTGTGGGTTTAAACAGGACATTCCCCACCTGTGTCACAGCACAGGACCGTGGCCTCACCTCTGCTGTACCTCTCTCCGCCATCTGGAACAGTCAGTGTGGGCAGGGGGCCGAACTGAGGCCATAGCCTAGGACTGACGACTCACAAAACAGCTTTATACAGAAATGCTCTGCACTTTGTCCAGAGGGATCAAAAAATAGTTCATTTCAATGATGCCCAGGTGATACCTGGCCAAACACTGAGGTCCACAGCAGCTGGGGTTAACATGCTCTACTTTGAAATCTGCAGAGTTCTCATGTGAGAATTAATATGGACCCTTATGAATTTATTGAAGAGAAAATGAAGTGGGACAGAAAAGCCGAGTTCTGTCAGTCTGCTCGTTTATTGTACTGCAGTTCCAATTTTGGCCACTTAAATGTGTGGCGCAGTTTCGCCAAATGAGAAGTGTGGAAAGGAAAGATGGTGATTTTTAATTAAATATTATACTTTAGACCAGATATATAGCTCACTTGTTCTTGTTTATCCAGTTTTTAGCTGAATAAATAAATAAATAAACAAATAAAATAAAATAAAATCACAATGTAAAAATGTAAACCTTTTGGAAAATGTCTTACATCTTCAAAACGGCATGTTTAATCAATGTTACTTGCTGCCTATTTGTAAATAACTGTAAAATAGCTATGCATTTCTGATAAATATATATTTTTAGTTTATCTACAACAATTTTTTAAATTATGTATATTCATTTAGTTTTAAACATACAGTTGTATGAATACAATAAATTGTCAACTAAAATACTACACACAATATACAATCCATGATTAAAGTAAACGTGTGTGTGTGTGTGTGTATTTTTATATATATTATATATTTATTTTTCATTTTTATTATTCTACATAGCCTACATATATAGCTATATATGTATTTAGCCTATCTATTTCATATTTGACCATAAAAATGTCTTTTTACTGTAATAATAACAACAATAATAATAATAATAATAATAATCGAAATAATTAAAAAGTAAAGAAATAAAATGTATTTTTACAATTTCATATTGATTGTGTCATTAGTCTGGAATGTTTCATGTTTAAATATAAAAAATGACAAAACTCTCTCTCTCTCTCTCTCGCTCTCTAGGCTATATATATATTTCTTTTTTAATAAAGCTAGAAAGCTAGAAGGCCCTGTATGACTCAAATGTAAACTATTAAAAGAGTTACATTTTTGTTGTCTATGCATTGAGCATTTCATTCAAGTAATTAAATACTTTTTGAGTTATTCAATTTATGGCTTCATTGTATAGCCTATCTATATCATATTTGACCATAAAAATGTCTTTTCACTTTAAAAACATAATTTTATTGCATAAATTTCTATTATTTCTCTTCATGATGGATCGCTCTGCTCCTACTGTAGGTTTCCCTGACCGCGGGAATCCTCTTAATTCCAGCAGAATTCCCCTCCATGCGGAGCTCCAGAAGCGGCGCATCTCCTGTAAACAGCGCGGCTCTCGCGAGATTTCCTCGGCGCACGCAGTAACGGAGCTGAGCGCCTCTGGAGCGTTGTGGTGCGGGCAGGCGGGAGACTGAGCAGCTGAGCCGGACACGGACTGGAGCAGGAGACGCGGGCTGACAGAGAGGGTAACCTGCCGAAGACGCCGCTGTGTGCTGTGTCTGAGCGGCGGTTCCCGGGGTAAGGAACTACCGCAGCCTTTCCTTCAGACAAACCCTAGTTTCGTGACAACACTCTCCAGTAGTGACCACTCGAGTCTGCTCTCTCTGTAGGCGTGCTTCTCCGATTATCCCGTCCATCCTCGCTCCCTGCGAGCCTGTAAGGAGGACGAGCACATACTCAGGGAAGCACTTTGGTCTCCATACCAGTGCCAGGGAAAAAACAAACAAACAAACAAAGCCAACAAACAAAAAAGCGGCCGCTGTATGACTGTGATGAGAATGTTTTTGGCTCATTTTGACGGAGCGCGTGTCTGATGTGACGCAGCTTCGGTTCACTTCAGCATTCAGCGCGTATGAACAGTTGATGCTGCGGCTCTTAAGCACTCGAAATGAGCTCTGCTTTTGGCCTGGTGTGTTTTTCCACAGAAATTCCCCTTGTTATTATAACCCCACCTTTCATGGATGATTTAATATTAGTGTCTGGGAGTAAACGCATGGACAATACTGAATGTCTGTTTTAAGCGACGCAGCATCAAGACATGCTGTTATTGTTTTTAGTCAGATTATTCGTGTTATTTGAGGTGAGAGATTTGCAACTGACTGATCTAGACATTGAGAACTGGCCAGCAGGTAGTGACTGAGGTCGTGGGTGTCGCGCGAACTTCCACGAAGTGCCAATCCAATTTCCCGCATTGGCTTTAACGGTGATGTTTGTAGGTGTCACGCCCTCTTGTTTACATTGCACTGACAGCTCCCTCCTGACTCTTGCATGCAGTGCTGCTTCTGATTAGTTACTAAGTAACTAGTTACTGTAATTAAATTACTGATCCGCTGAAAGTAAAGTAAGGTATTACTTTTCATTTTTAGCTAATTTAATTAAAGTTACTTACTTGCCTTGAACACTGTAAATACATTTGACAGTTCTGTATAAAACTGTATTTTTTATACAAATTTATTTACTATTCTATTTTGTTATTTTGATATTTTGCCTAATAATGAGTTATTTGCAGTACATTTGCACTACAATTACACATTGAATTGAGTCAAAGGCATGTACTGTATGAAATATGTTGTCATCAGTTTGAAATGTTTCGTGTTGTGTTTCCATAATTCCATGAAACATTTCATGAAATTGAAATGAATTTTTTTTATTATCTGCTAAAGTTGAAAGGTCCCATAATTTTGGATGGCCTGATAATGATTATTATATTCCAAAAAGCTTTCCAACATACTTTTCAAGGTACAATCTTATTACAATATATCCTTATTTGAATTTGTGAACATCATATTTTTTCGATAAAATTATCAACATTTGTTGTATTATAATCAATAACAATAATAATAATAGTAATAAGAAGCAAAATAATTAAAAAAGTAAAGAAATAAAATTTATTTTCAGAATTTTACATTGAGTGTGTTTCATGTTTAAATATGAAAAATGGCAAAATTCTTATATATATATATATATATATATATATATATATATTTTTTTTTTTTCTTTTTAATCTAAAAGACTGTATGACTCAAATGTAAACTATTAAAATTGTTAAATTAGTGTTAAATTATGCATTGAGCGTGTCATTCAAGTAATTAAAGTACTTTTTGAGTAATTAAATTTATGTCTGCATATATATATGATATATATGATAATTTATTTTATATGATATTTATTTGATATATGATAATTTAATTTAATAAATTATATTTGTTTTGCTGCGATATAATTTCACTAGATGATTTGAATAGCTTTATTTGAAAAGATTTCATTAATTTAGATCGGCTGGGATGGTCAAGTCTTTTTCTAGGCAGTGCATCTGCATAAAATATAATAAATTACAAGCATATATAAATACGACAGAAAAAAGTTAAATAAACAGTGCTTTATGGTTTTCTAGGAAGTCTAACAGTATTTAACTACAGAAATCAAACAATCAATCATTGTAAAAATAAATGTTATTAAAATCTTTTAATCTTTCATAAATAATCTAATCCCGCAATGAGACTATTGCGGATACACACATTGCAATATTGATGCTCAAACGATATATTGTTCAGCCCTTATTCAATATCTGTTTAGACTAATTGAATGACTGAACATTGAGTCAAGTAATTCAATTAGTTTTCAGCTGTATAACTGATGTTAGTTTGCACTGAATTCACAGTTCTGATGTTCATTTATAGTCTATATGTTTATTAGGTAAGGGCATCACGCTGGCGCAGTGAGCATTTCTGTGTGGAGTTTGCATGTTCTCCCCATGTGTTTCATCTGGGTGCTCCGGTTTCCCCCACAAATCCAAAGACATGTGGTACAGGTGAATTGGGTAAGCTAAATTGTCTGTTGTGTATGTGTGTTTCCCAGTGATGGGTTGCAGCTCGAAGGATATCCATTGCGTAAAACCTATGCTGGATAAGTTGGCGGTTCATTCCGCTGCGGAGACCCCAGATTAATAAAGGGGCTAAGCCGAATGAATGTTTATTAGGTATTTTATTTTCAGGTCTGCTGGCACTTTCAGTTACCATCAAGTAAAATGGGATTCAAACTCTTACTTTTAACATTGAGAACTGAATAAAGCACATGATCAAATCAGCACCTGAGGTGGTTGTAGTTTATGATGTGTTTCAGAAATAGAAACCATCTCTTAAATAGAAACTTTGCGTATTATCGACGGACAAAAACTCCTTTTAAAAGATCCCATGGCACAGCATCATGTCATGTGTAGTTAAGACACCGTGTAAGGGTCAAGGAAAAGAAGGATCTCTGGGATGTTAGTAATGATAAAATTTTTAAACTATTTTTTTATCGTTGTCATGTTTAATTAAAATGTCAAAACTCTTTGATGTTTCTAATCATTTAGTCCACTTAAATTCACATTTCACTCAAAAAAGATGAATGTAACTGCTCACCCTCAGGCCACCCAAGTTGTTGGTGACTTTATTTTCTTTAGCTAAACATTTAAAGAAAAATTTTAGCAGAAGTCATAATCTTTGGTGACTCATAAAATGTTAACAACTAATTGCCCAATGAGAGCCAAAAATACACCTACAGGCAAAACAAAATGAACACTTCTGGTTGGAACATTAAATACTATTTACAGCATCATTGCCTTTAATCTTCAGTTTCAGCTTATCTTACGTCCTGTCAAATAATGATGTTTATCAAATATTAGGAAACTGGAAAGTCAATCTTCCTGATGATGCATGCAGACTCACTTTTTTATATACTGCATAGGCTGCAGTATCAGAATAAGCACAAGAACTAGTCAGATGATAAGAAGTACATCACATGCAGTAATAAATCACAAAAAAAAACAACAACATGATTTTAGCTAAATTTGTGTGTGTGTGTGTGTGTATGTGTGTATTTTACCAAAATTAAAAGGTTCCTTCATCTTGAATGGCCTGATGGTGATTATTAATTTCCAAAACGTTTTATGACACTTCTTTCAAGGTAAATATTTCAGCAATATCTTACATTTTGAACTTGTGAACATCATAAATTTGTTTAGCAGATTCCTCATTTTACCTGCAAAAAATCTCCTTTCATAAAATGGTCAAAATATGTGGCATTTTTATATTGACTTGACAAACAGCCTTGGCTCTAATTCTGAATTAAGTCTTTTTCTAACTTTTTTAAATAATAAAAACAATAATAAATATATTATTATTATTATTTTTATTATTATTAATAATAATAATAATAATAATAATAATAATAATAAAACTAAAGAAATAAAACAAATTTTCTTAATTTTAGACCTTTAAATAAACATTTTACTATGTTTCCAGGCAGTTAAAATCCATTACAGAAGAAATATATTCCAGGAATTTTAATGCTATCTATATTAAATGTATATTTATAGTATAATTTTTTTTTCATATTAATTGTATTTATTATATTTTTTAATGATCTCGAACATTCATTCATTTTCTTTTCGGTTTAGTCCCTTTATTAATCCGGGGTCGCCACAGCGTAATGAACCGCCAACTTATCCAGCATTTGTTTTACGCAGCGGATGCCCTTCCAGCTACAACCCATCTCTGGGAAACATCCATTCACACTCATACACTACGGACAATTTAGCTTACCCAATTCACCTATACCACATGTCTTTGGACTGTGGGGCGAAAGCGGAGCACCCGGAGGAAACCCACACAACCAACACAAACCCACACAAACACGGGGAGAACCACGGGCAAACTCTACACAGAAATGCCAACTGAGCCAGCCGAGGCTCGAACCAGCGACTGTCTTGCTGTAAGGCGAATGTGCTACTCTCTACGCCTCTCTACATCTGATTATGTTTGATCATAAAATGTGTGCTTTTGAGTTGTGTCTATTTTTTTAAAAGGATTTATTATGCAGAAATATAGATTATATACTCTGTCATTTGGTCTTAACGAGCATGTTGCAGTATGTGTACATGTTAGTATGATACGTACATGTTGTGTGATACATGTGCATAGTTTACTTAACCTTTAGTGACAGATTATTCCAGTTTTATTTAAGCAAGTCTGCATCGTATAAACACTTTGCTAGTTTTTACTCCCCTTTTATTGAGTATTTCTGTTCAAAATCATGTTTGTGGTCATATAGCTTTTTGTTATATCAGTGTCATTTGGCTTTATTGAGTTTATTATTTGGGTGTGTATACCTGTAAATGCACCAACTATGTAATTTAGATCTGAAAATTACAGAACACTTTAAATTTCTGTAGATGCAGGTCGAGATTAAATTACTAGGTACAAACAAAAGCTCGGCAGCAACACTTCCAGATTCTTGAGACACTGAAAAGAGCTGTTTTAGATTAGAGCATCTCCCATATTGAGCTGAAAATGACCAAAAGTGCTGTGCATGGTGTACTGTATGAATGCACATTCGGCAGTTGTTGTGATACTTTAAATGATACATTTCTCGGCTATTAGCAGTGTTTGTGTTATACATTTGAGGCTGTGTGTTTAACAATCGGTTCCTGTTTGAAGGAACACTTTGCTTTTTTGGAAGCAAGCTTAAAATAGAAATTAGCTTAGCATAGTATAAACCATTAAATCAGATTGGACCATTAGCATCTGTCTCAAAAAAAAAAAGTTATTTTATCTAAAATTTATCTATAAGTCTACATAAATTTCCTATTTAAAGCTCGAGCCTTCTGTAGTAACATTGTGTACTAAGACTGATGGAAAATCAAAAGTTGCTGTTTCAGGCTGATATGGCTAGGAACTATGTCTTCATTCTAGCAAAATAATCCAGGAATTTTGCTGCCGTCCCATGGCTGCAGCAGGCGCAATGATATTACCAGTAGCTGAAAATAGTTCCCAGCTAGCTAACTAGATAACAACGCTGTATTTTAACATTTTAGCGAGATACAAAGGGTCTAATCTAATTCAATGATTTATGCTAAGCTAAAAGTGCTCCTGTCAGACCCAGAGATCAGCAAAAATCAATGTTAAAAATGGCAAAATGGTAAAAAATCAACTGTTTTAACTCTAACTCTAGGGTTAGACCTGTAAAATGAGTCTATTTCCCCAAAAAGTGGAGTGTTTGTTTATATACTTGTTAAAAGATATTATATTTCAGCTCTTTATTCATCAGTATTATTTTATAATTTGCTTGCATGATGTGCAGTGTAAGATTTTCAACATGCTTTACTGATTCTTTGAACATCCTGCAAGACTTATTAACGGAAGATTTATTTTTAAGGAAGTCTTTAAGTAGATTACATAAAACAAGAGCAAAAGACATTATTAAATTGACCTCACATTAAGTGCTCTCCAGCTCTATGGAGAGACAAAGTAAGAGCACTCAATAATGGCTGCAGCGGATTAGCAAAAGTCCTCTGAGTGTTCAGACGTCCACATCCGCTCGATTTCATTCACAAATTTCTCATTTCCTCTTCTTAGGTTTTTGATAGACCGCAGTGTCTTCTCAGTTTCTGATACACAGCTTGCGGCAGCAGCATTTGTGGGTGACTGCAGAGAAATCGTTCATTATTTACGTCTATCAGCAACAATACTCTTTCATATTACATGTAAACAAAAACTTATAGAGAAGCTGCAGTTAATTGTAAAAATTAAAAGGGGCTCTAAAATCATGTTTTTTCACAAAAATTACATTTTAATAATTTCCATGTTCAATTTAGTTTTTGTTTGGTTAAAATATAAAAAAAATAATATATCCAAGTATATATTAAAGCAAGTACATATTGATATTTAGT
>CAIGQQ010031933.1:1048347-1079211 GCA_903798035.1 Danio albolineatus
TATTAAGTTGCACGATACATAAACATTCTTGCCTTTCACCTCAATGAGGGAAAAGTAGTGCCAGTTTGCAAAAGCTACCTTTGAACTTGTTGGATTTGCCATCGTTCTGACTTCTGGTCGTCGGTGTATGCCAGGCATCACCAATCTCAGTCCTGGAGGTCCGGTGTCCTGCAGGGTTTAGCTCCAACTTACCTCAAAACACCTGCCTGGATGTTTCAAGTATACCTAGTGAAAGCTTGATTAGCTTGTTCAGGTGTGTTTGATTAGGGTTGGAGCTAAAATCTGCTAGATACCGGTTCGCCAGGAACAAGTTTGGTGATCCCTGGTATATGCCACTGACTGTGCTTGTGCTTGTGTGTTAACACCCGCCCTAATCTGCCTTTGATTGGCAAATGATGGAAATGCACTCCAATCATCACATTCTCAGTTACAGGATACTCACAGACAAACTAATCATCATCACTGGTTGGTTATGTGTTTCGCCCCAGCCCTGAACACACACACACACACACACACAGAAGAAGGAGAGGTCCTATGGCTAAAAGAGAGACACTCCTCGCTTGAAAACCGCTTCAGTGTTCTCATTTATAGTAAAGAGCATTTTCTTGTGTCAGTAACGGTAATTGCGTTGTAACGGGGGAAACTGTAAATAATTTGATTACTTGTTACTGAAAAAAGTATTGCCGTTAGTAACGTTGTTTAGTTATACCGCCGTTATTCCCATCACTGGTTGGAAGTGCATCAAATTACTGAAACAAAAGTCTCAGACACTTCCTGTTCTTGTGGACTGCTCAGTCACGAGATTCAGATAATAGTTACCGATATAATTCTAAAAAGCTGGAAGCGATTTACTCTCCGACTAATTCTACTCTAAAATGCTCTATTTACTGCTTGTTGCGTTGCACAGTTTAGTGCAGTTGAGGCTAATTTTGATGAAATGTGCCTCCCTTCGAGCCTTGTTTTCTAACAAATGCCAAATGGAGTCTGGGAGCTGAGAGCATCACGAGCCGATCCTGTATCATCCTGATGCTTTTTAATTTCACATCAGCTTTTCACAGTCATCTGTCTGGAGTCGTCCCAATTCTCTCACAGCGGTGAGGCGGGGGGAAAGCCTCCACATACCCAAACAGATCTGCCATCTCCTTTAAAGGAGGCGCACCTGCACAGTCTCTAACTAACAGCAGTGAGCCTTTCAGACTAGCGTGAAGAAGATTCTGCGGCCCCCTCAGTCACGACTCGGTGGCTTTTGTGTGTGCTTGTTTTTTCTGCTTATTGTGTAAGTGTGTATTTGTGTGAGCGCGTTTCAGAACAAGGACAGGGTGACGTTCTCAGAGAGGGGACGATGGCTCTGGGGGTCAGGCAGTGTTGTAGCAGCAGGCTTGGGGTCACAGGCTGACTCACTGACGGACTGACTGCAGAGTTAGTCATCTTGCTGAGATGCAGCCCAGAGAGAGCCAGAGCCAGACCTTGAGCTAAGGAGAGGCAGATAGACAGCAAAAACAGAGAAAATGATGAAGTGGGTTCTCGGTGCTTGGCTTTTGAGGAGCAACTTAGACTGAAGTTCGACAAAAATTAGTTTTATTTAATGTACTTTATTTCGTCACAAATGTTTTGTTGCCTTTGTGGAACCAGAAAGGAGAAGTTTAGCAGATTGTTCGTTCTGTACTTTTCCATGAAGTGAACGTGAATGGTGAGCAGGACCTGTCAGACAAACCAAAAGAATGTAGTCTTTTAAAGTTGATAGCTTTTTCATGAGGAAAAGAGGTAAGTGCTTATAAATACATAACCAATAATCTATGAATATACTTATATACTATTCTTCAGCATTTCATACTTGGAAATCCATTTGAAATCAAAATTTACAATCTTTATTTTGCTAGCGCACATTGTTACAGTATTCTTTAGGCGAACAATCAATTCATACAACAAAAAGTTTATGATAATTCACTAATTTTACCATTTGCTTCTGGAGTGGTGGTATTTCTCTGTTGGTATCACGCACCTCTTAACCACGCACCTCTTACCGTTGCTATAAGGGAATAATGTGCAAAAAGAAAGCCCCACCCCCTACTTAATATTCCATTTCTGTCAGGGTTCTGCCACTCCAGTCTTGTAAATTCTTGCTTTGGTGGCAGAGTCCAGACACTAGCTCTGTCTAGTCCAGTGTAGGCATGAGCCGGTATAAGATTCTAACGGTATGATAACCTTGGATAAAAATATCACGGTTTCACGGTATAACGGTATTGTGATTACTGCTCTAAAATACTTTAAATGTTTCTCAAAATAAAATATATAGTGTTCAAAGGGGAAAAAGGTTTTGTTTTTTAGCCAGACATTTAAAAAGAATATATTTTAGAGCAGTAAACATGTCAGGCTGAATAATTCAAGTGAGTCATTTACTTCTGCTGTCTTCATTTGTTTCAAAAACACACATTTCTTTACAATTTACACCTAAAAAAATAAATAAAATAAATTGTAAATAAAAAATCTTACTCATACCTTAGGAACGGTATTACAGAAAATTTTGGCCGTATGAAAACCTTGACTTTACCAAACCACGGTATACCTTGAATGCCTAGTCCAGTGTTGTCCTTGTGTCTCTGTTTGAGTGCCAATTGTGAGCGCACTTAGACCGTGCGCGCTCCCGCTTGATATGGACGTGTGAGGTCTGGGCGTGTTCGCAGTTTTGCGCTCTCATCCTGGTGTTTGTGTTCGTCTGTTTGCAGCATGGTGTTTCATTCCCAGCATTTAAGTCTAGTTGGTTTCAGTTTCGGTTGGCGCTGGAATGAAACATGCACTCTGCGTGTGTGAGCGCACGGTAAGATGTTTTCATTTTATTGTGTGCTTGTGTCTGGTGTTTGTTTTAAGCACGTGGCCCTATATTTACATAGTTGCTATGTGCTTCCGTTGCGTGTTCTAGTCTTTATGTGAGCACATGGCTTGTGGTGTTTGTCATGTGCTCTCCCGTCTATTGTCTAGCCCCACCCTCCTTGTTAACCCATTATTAGTTTATCATGTTCACCTGTTTGTTTGTTAATTATTTCTGCTTTATATTTTTATTTATATTTAAGACCACAAAATGCAAATTTTATGACGAACATTTTAATGATAAACCATTATAAGACTCAGTTAAAGTATATTAATAATATGTCATCTGTTGATTCTGATCCAAAAGAATATTTAAATGTACATAAATACATACACTATACAAATTATACACTGCTGTATTATTATTAAAACACAGCAATATTTTAAAACAATATTTAATGATAATAAAAATGTAATTGTAATATAGTTACGTATATATTTATCTATGTTGAAAAGCTATGACCATTTTTTTTGGTGAATAATGATCTTTATTATCTGAATTATTATTATTACTGAATTATCTTTACTCCAGTCATATGACTTTGCAAGCTCATGTGTAAGTTTGTGTCCATGTATCATTATATCTATGTTTCATTATATGCAGACTGCTGTTTATGCACTTAGAACCATTTGCTGAGTTTGTAATTGAAGGTAATGAGGTTATAAATGAGGTGTTATGAAACTGAACTCTAATGTATCATCAAGAGCCATGGGTTTTAATATTGTTTGCCATGTAGACTTACGTCTTTTTTTTTACTCTCAATTTAAGAATCATCAAGGACCACAATTTTGGCACAAAAACTTTCTTTAATTTTCTACTGAAGAAACAAGCCACCAACATGTTTCAAAGCTGAGTAAATTACCAGCACATTTAAAGCATGAGCTGAAGATAACAGATGTAGCCCTGATATGGTTCCTTTCAAGAAGGAGAGGGGATATAAAACTGCGAACTGTGTTTGGTAAGGTTTTTCCAAGCCCCGCGGTGATCTATCTGACTGTCTCACATCTCGCATGTTTTAGTGATGAGGCAGCGATGCACGGGGCCGGTGGACGTGTGCATGCCTCAGAGAATTTAGGAGGGCCTGCGGAGTATGTGTATGTTTATCAGGAACAATCCAGACCAATGCCAGACCAGCCCTTTACAATTCCAGAAGCACATCTGCATTTCAAGAATATATATATATATATAGGTTTGTACAGGGCTGCTTAATACATCGTTTTAGCATCAATATCGCAATGTGCGGATCCGCAATGGTCACACCACAGGATCTGCAATGCTAAATCAGGAATATAGTTGAACAGGAGCCACAGTACAAAACACAGGAGATTTGTGTTATAGTTAACCATAATAGAGCGAAGGTTGGTGACACGGTGGCGCAGTAGGTAGTGCTGTCACCTCACAGCAAGAAGGTCGCTGGTTCGAGCCTCGGCTGGGTCAGTTGACGTTTCTGTGTAGAGTTTGCATGTTCTCCCCTTGTTTGCGTGCGTTTCTTCCGAGTGTTCCGGTTTCCCCTCAAGTCCAAAGATATGCGGTACAGGTGAATTGGGTTGGCTAAATTGTCCATAGTGTATGTGTGTGAGAATGTATGGATGTTTCCCGAGATGAGAAGAGATGGGTTGCGGCTGGAAGGGCATCTGCTGTGTAAAACAAATGCTCGATAAGTTGGCGGTTAATTCCGCTGTGGCGACCTCGGATTAATAAAGGGACTAAGCCGAAAAGAAAAGGAATGAATGAATGAGAGCGAAAGTTTAATAAAACATGTTTGCACGTGTTTTTAGGCCTGTGACTGTATGAGAACTTTAAAAACATTCAGGGACAGTGAATTGTACTTTTTGTAACATTAATAATGTTTAATTTCATTGAATTATTTATACAGTGAAGACATGCAGTATTATTTTACATTTGATTATTCAGATACTGTACCTGAATACCGCTGGAGCTTTCTCAAAGCTCTGTTTGTTTCATATCCTTTACTCTACCGTATTTATCTGTGCTTGTAGATAGTTTTTTTTTTTTTTTTTTTTTTACATTTTAAACATGATTCATCTCCTTACAAATTCCCCCCAATCACTCTAAAATGATAAATTCTTGTCAAATTGAGCTATTCAAGGCATTTGGTGAAATTGTATTTATATTTTAATAAAATCTTATTAAATATGATTAAAATTAAAATTTTTCCAATATCATGCAGCCCATATATATATATATATATATATTTATTCATTTTCTTTTTTCGGCTTAGTCCTTTTATTAATCTGCCATCGCCACTAGGCATGGGCCGGAATAAGATTCTGACGGTATGATAACCTTGGATAAAAACATTGCGGTTTCACGGTATGACGGTATTGTGTTTACTGCTCTAAAATATATTCTTTTTAAACGTTAGCAGTAAACATTCATTCATTCATTTTCTTGTCGGCTTAGTCCCTTTATTAATCCGGGGTCGCCACAGCGGAATCTACCGCCAACTTATCCAGCATATTTTTTACGCAGCGGATGCCCTTCCAGCCGCAACCCATCTCTGGGAAACATCCATACACACTCATTCACACACATACACTACGGACAATTTAGCCTACCCAATTCACCTATACCACATGTCTTTGGACTTGTGGGGGAAACCGGAGCACCCGGAGGAAACCCACGCAACCACGGGGAGAACATGCAAACTCCACACAGAAATGCCAACTGACCCAGCCGGGGCTCGAACCAGCGACCTTCTTGCTGTGAGGCGAACGTGCTACTCACTACGCCACCGTGGCGCCAGCAGTAAACATGTCAGGCGAAATAATTCGATAATTCAAAACGAAAAAAAAAATAAAAAATGTAAAGAAAAAATCTTACACATACCTTCAAAAAGGTATTGCAGAAAATTTTGCTGGTATGAAAACCTTGACTTTTACATACCATGGTATACCTTGAAAATGGTTATTGTCCCATGCCTAGTCGCCACAGTGGAATGAACTGTCAACTTTCATTCATTTTCTTTTCGGCTTAGTGCCTTTATTAATCAGGGGTCGCCACAGTGGAATGAACCGCCAACTTATCGAAAAACATATGCGTTTTTCGCAGCGGATGCTGTTCCAGTTGCAACCCATCACTGGAAAACATCTATACACACTCATTTACACACATACAGTTTGGACAGTTTAGCTAATTCAATTTACCTACTGTATATCACAAGTCTTTGGGTTGGAAACCGGAGCACCTGGAGGAAACCCACGTGAATATGGGAAGAGCATGCAAACTCCACACAGAAATGCAGTGAATCTACTTAGTTATCATCAAGATCAATCCAATGTGAGTGCTTTGGATTAAGTACCGGCTGATGCTATTTCACATGTGCAGGGTGGGCTCAATTAGCCTGTGACTTCTTCCAGAAAACCGCATCCTCTGTGGGACATGTGGAATGACAGCTCCTCAGGGGCAGGACATTTCTGTCAGGACAAGCCAAACAGCAGCAGGCAGCTTGATGTGGAGTCATGGGCTGATCATGAGAGCTTTTCCTAACCTCTTAAACACTATGCTAATAGGGTAAATTGCAAACTAGATGCTAGTGATTAATGATATTTCATTTACAGTTGATTTACATTCATGTGAAGCATATACTTACTGTAGTTATATCAGTGCAATTGTTTGTTGCTGTAGCTTAGATATTTTGAAATTTAAATATAATTTCTTATGCCAATAAAATAATATTCATTTCTTTTCGACTTAGTCTCTTTATTAATCTGGGTCGCCACAGCGGAATGAACCGCCAACTTATCTAGCATAAGTTTTACACAGCGGATGCCCTTCCAGCTGCAACCCATCTCTTGGAAATAAAATAATACTAGATGACCAAATAAATATAACTTTAACTATATACAAATAAATAAACCAGTCAAGTATAACAAAAATGACAAGCAAATATCTAAATTACTAACAAAGAATACAAGTATTACTGTATTTATACTGTTTATTAGTGAAATAAAATAGATTTACATGCAGAACTGTTTAAAGATAGTAAAAAACTTATTTTCAGACATAATCTTTAACTCATTTTTATTGTACTACAGTACTTTGCTTAGTTGTTGCATGTTGTAAATGTGCATTGTGTATAATGAATGGAGCATAGCTGTGTGCTAAAAGGTCAATATTTCCTCATTCAGTGATTACAGTGTTAACCGAATCATTGTTCTGAAATTGGCAATTTAGCGTTTACTCAATTCACTAGCTAAAACTACTGTAGCTAAGTCATTACTGACGTTATTTAAGTTTGCATGGTACTTGCTAATATTAAAGGTGCCATATACTGCTTTAATTAGGGTTGGGTCAATAGACGATGCCATCCTCTATCACAGATGGCTGATAGACATCACGATACTGAGCCGGCATCGCCGAACCTCCGCCCCGCCCCGAGAGTGCAGTGTTGTGACTGAGATGAAATGTTTTTTTTTTATTTTGATGTTATTTAAAAGATGATTAGATGATATTTAATTAGATGATATTTAATAAAGTGCTGCTATTCTTTAACTTCAGAAAAAACACAGAAAGATCTGAGTGATAAGACATGGTGCTCATACATACATTAAATACCTAAAGGTCTACGTGTGTTTGTTACCTCAAATTACAAACAATAAACACAATAAATTAATAAAAGGTGCAAATTAAATACACCAAATTGAATTCGTTTATAATCTATATATCCTGCATTTTGCATTCTGACAAGATGAAGCTGTTGCTTAGTAACATAGAAAACAAACTGCTGCTGGCTTTAATATTAACTTTTGTAAATGATGATCTCCTGATGACAGGGCAGCTCGTCAGATCTGAATGTGTACTGATTGGCCCTTTTCCCCCCAGGATTATAAACTCACGTAATTAACCTGAGAACGAGAAAACAATGGTGTCAGAGGTTCTCGGTATACTTTTCCATATACTGATCTCCTATTATTCGACTATGACTAGATATACTCAGATTTTCTTTATAGAGCACTTTTAACCTACAGGGCTTAGTGGCCACATACGTGGACAGCACATTTTAGCTCCTAAGTGGCTATTTACAATACATTGAATGTTTTATACTTTGTTACAGACATACAGTGTCATCCTGCAACTGTTTTGCGGCATATGAAATGTTCCAAACACTAGTTTTAACTGTTCAAGATGGACAACAAAAGTTGTTTTTACTCTCTGATAGTCAAAACATTTTCAAAAAATATGTATTTGTTATTAATAGATTAAAAACCGTCAGGGAAAAGTGTTTTATGTAAATTTAGACCACGAGTCCACACTTACGGACATAATTTTTCTCTAAAAGTACATCATATCAAAAGATGATACTTTTTATTGTAATTAGGTTCCAATAAGCCCAAATAGCAAAGAAAATAAAAATGTATGTACAAAAACACCTTGGGCCTTAAGAGGTTAAGTTTAATGTATGCACTTACTCAAATATTTATGCAAGTATACAATATAAAAATATGCCGTTTGTGGTTGCTTAAAACTAAAATATCTTAATGTAAAATTGTAATGGAATATCACATTTTTTTGGTCATCTAATTTGTGTTTGTAGTGTAAGTTGCAGCATACATCCAAAAAAATGAAAGCTGTATCTTAAAATCAGTTTAAGACAGTTTAAACTCATCCTGTTTTCACGGTGCTTAGATTTGTTAAATGGAAAACTAGACAAAAATATTGATTAACAAAATAGCATTTGCAGATAGCATAATTTTCTCTCATCTCCATACTCTCTTCCAAATAAAAAGTGTCAGAAAAAAATATAACCAAATATAACATCAACACAAATGAGCTTTTAAGACGAGCAGATGCAAGACTGTCAAAACACATTGATTGTTACATACATTGGCTTCCATCTGAAATTGATGCAGCTTATATTTGTAGAGGCATTAGTAAAATGTATGTTTGTGCGCTCACATACTGTATATAGGTGTTTGCCTTGAATTTCCTGTCCGCTTGTGTGGGGCTTTCTCCTGTGCTGTTAATCGGAGGGTAGTGTTTCTCATAACTCTGTAATGAGCCCAAACCCATTAGGAAAATTGGGAAAGCATGACAGAGCTGCTCATTGGTGATGCCAGTCACATACTCTCACACACATGGCCTCTGGCTGCAAGTGATCATCTTACCTCCTGCAACGGATCCCCAGCCAGACGGACACGTGTCTCTCTTGAGCATCTTCTTGAGCTGCTCTTCTCTTCGCTTTTTTTAGAGTTTGATCAATCTTTTATGTGAAATTGCACCACGCGTCTTGTGGATTGTTGACTAGATCATATTTTTACTTTCTAGTAGCAGGTTTCCTCAAGCGTAACTACATGAATTGAGCACTTGACTACTAGAGAGTGCAAGATAAAGGCATGTTCTGCATTAAAATTGAATTCTTTTATGATGGCCTATACAATGCATTGATGTACAATGGACATTGATAAAATGTACAAAAGCACTCGCATCACTTTAAATGGGTGCTCAGCCAAACAGCAAAAAGTGCAAAATACTGTATATGTTCAAAAGGCGGCAACATTTAAATTAAAAAGGCTGAAGGCGTGTAATGTTTCGAGCGCACTGCTCTTCATCAGACAGTGAGACAGTGAAAGTTTTATCTCAATTAAAGGATTTAAACCTAGTTAACGGCTTGGCCTTGGATACCAACACATTGTTTAAGACAGTGCTTCTCAAACTATTTTCATCAAGTACCACCTCAGAAAAAAATTGTCTCTCCAAGTACCACCATATGACCAGTATTGAAATACAGTAGCGTAGTAGGCCTAATTAAGCAGCTACAGCACTGCACAGTTCAAAAACGAGACAAATTAATTCCTAAGATTAAGAATATGTATTATTGTCAGCCACATTAAACAATATAAATAGTTTGAACATTAACTGTGCTTGCAGAAAAACAAAACTTCACCGTTTAAATAAAAATGTACTTTTAAAAGTGAATAAAAAATGGCAGTGTTCTTAAAAAGTAAAAAGAAAACTGCTTTCCCAGCTTTCGCGGTATTAAAAGTAATGTTAAGAGAAAGATATACATACAGATCTTCCCTCATCAGAGAAGCGGTAGAAAGTAGACAAAAGAAACATGTGACGGGAAACACACTCCAGGTGTGACTGGGAAAGTCTTATTTGTCCACCTGTGATCTGACTGATGAAATGTACGGTGGCCGAGAGAGCTTAACGCGCTGCAATTTAAGGAAGCACATGCAATAACAAAAAACACCAGCAAATTAAGAAACGATCTTCATCAATTTGACAGCACACCTGTTGCAAATTCTCACAACACAGACAACGGAAGAAATGCGCAGCAAATTGGTCAAAACACAAACAATAAAAAAAAGTGCAGCAAATTGGTCAAAACACAAACCACGGAAGAAACGCGCAGCAAATTGGTCAAAACACTTGCAAACATTCACATAACAAAACGGAAATGTGTCAAGAGGACCCAAATACATGACGGACCCAGTTGTTCAGCGAAGTGATTGGTGGTCTTTGAAAGGCGAGTTGTTTTTTGTTTATTTTAATATCCTGATTACACGATTCCATTGTGTATTGTAAATTATCAGCCTAATTAATGATTAACTGAAACGTTGCGTTAATAAATAAATTAGCTACATCCGTATCTCAGCTGGGTCCGTCATGTTTTTGGGTCCTCTTGAAACATTTCTGTTGTGTTATGTGGACGTTTGCAAGTGTTTTGACCAATTTGCTGCGCGTTTCTTTTGTTCATTGTGTTATGACCAATTTGCTGCGTGTTTCTTCTGTTTGTGTTTTGACCAATTTGCTGCGCGTTTCTTCCGTTGTCTGTGTTGTGAGAATTTGCAACAGGTGTGCTGTCAAATTGATGAAGATTGTCTCTTAATTTGCTGGTGTTTTTCGTTATTGCATGTGCTTCCTTAAATTGCAGCGCGTTAAGCTCTCTCAGCCACCGAAGAAATCACATATTAATATTACAACAATTTTTTTATGATTATTAAAGAGATTATTATGTAATAAAAATTGTTGTGGAAATTAATCACAAAAATAATAATAATGTAATAATCCCAGTGACATTCATAATGACTCAAAACTGACTCGAGTCTCATTTTAAAAGGAACCAAAGCTAGCCCAATTTTTTATGACTAGTCATGGCTGAGGGCTGTGCATGAAGGGCTCTAACTTTTTTATTCTATGTTATTCTGATCTATTATTTTTATGTTATAAGTGAATGATTAATGATCTAGTATGTGCATAATTATTAAGTTCATTTGTAATATAGTTTTCACTTTCTTTTACAGTCTTGGGCTATTTGTATAGCTCTTTTTACAATAAACATTGTTTCAAAGCTAATTATTTTTATGATAACAATGCTGTCAATAAAATAGTTCAAATACTTCTGCAATTCTTTTACTAACACACTGAACAAATCTTTATATTCATTCATTCATTTATTCATTCATTTTCGGCTTAGTCCCTTTATTAATCTGGGGTCGCCACAGCTGAATAAACCGCCAACTTATCCAGCATATTTTTTACGCAGCCGATGCTCTTCCAGCTGTAAACATCCAGACACACTCATTCACAGTCATACATATGATCAATTTAGCCTACCCAATTCACCTATTTGGACTTGTGGGGGAAACCGGAGCACCCGGAGGAAACCCACGCAACCACAGGGAGAACATGCAAACTCCACACAGAAATGCCAACTAACCCAATCGTGGCTGGAACCAGCGACTTTCTCGCTGTGAGGCGAACGTGCTACCCACTGCACCACCGTGGAACCCAAATCGAATTACCCAAAAAACGAATTAACCATTGATCACCATTATTAGTGTTCTACATTGTCTTTCCATAATTGCATCAATGTGCTATTAATTTACAATGCCAAACTCTATTAACTTGACTTTTAAAAACCAGATGTACTGTAGGCAAAACTCACATAACTTTTAGGTTGTGAATCGGCACTGCTTTCACTTGCTAAATGAGTATTATTTAGGTTACTCATTCATTCATTTTCTTGTCGGCTTAGTCCCTTTGTTAATACAGGGTCGTCACAGCGGAATCGACCGCCAACTTATCCAGCATATTCCTTCCAGCCGCAACCCATCTCTGGGAAACATTCATACACACACATTCCCACTCATACACTACGGACAATTTAGCCTACCCAATTCACCTATACCACATGTCTTTGGACTTGTGGGGGAAACCGGAGCACCCGGAGGAAACCCACGCAACCACGGGGAGAACATGCAAACTCCACACAGAAATGCCAACTGACCCAGCCGGGACTCGAACCAGCGACCTTCTTGCTGTGAGGCGAACGTGCTACTCACTACGCCAACGTGGCGCCTTATTTAGGTTAATCAATACATATTAGTAAATAGATTTTCTATTTCTTTGTTTACAGATAAACATTTTGCCATCCATGGTACATTATATAGTTAGCCCCAAAAACTATTCCCTTGATTGCATTTTCAAAAATGCACAATTGTGTGGGGAAAACCTGGCAACACTGCTGGACATCATTTGACCAATGTTTTGTCTCCACATGATTCAAAAACACTCAATTGGGATATTTGGCAAGCACTTCTAAGATTCCCTCAGTATAAACAGACAAAACCCCTAAAAAGCTGGAGGCTGGGACTCTAGTGCGCATAATTACACGTATCAGTGGTTACCTGTGAATGTGGCTGCTGTGTGTGTGTGTGTTAGTTTGTGTTTGTCAGAGTGAAGGAGAGGAAAAGCAGGCCGGCTTTGACTCCAGTCTGGGCCGCAGAGAGTTCAGTGGGTTCAGTTTTGCTGCTGCCGGAGCCGGCGCCGATCAGGTGGCAGTGCCAGAACACTGCGATATCAATCACCCGCCACTGTCACCATCGCACACACTCTCCTCTCGCTGCATCACCTGTCAAATGGCATCTCTTTAACTTCGTTTTTTCTTTATATTTCTGCTTCTATGCACTTTTTTACCATATCTTTGACTACTTGCAATCATGTAGATGCATGAAGTCCTGCTGGTACACAGGCATGTGAGCCCACCTCTCCCTCTTTCTCTCATACACACACACATACACACACACAGCCTGTGCCAAGGCTGCAGACACTGGGGGTTTTGTAGTCAATAGCACACACACATAGCATCGCTATACACACTCACATCCGGAGGAAAGGATTCAGTGCAGTGTTTTACTAACTACAGCCATTGTTGAAAGGGTGACTCATTTTCAACTGTGGAGACAGTCACCACTTCTTCAGTACTTTTCTATTCTTTCATTCATAAATGATCGGAGGCCGCTCATTCAAAAATACGGTGTAAAGATGGTCACCTTTAAGTTCCAAAAGAGCTTGATTTAACTGTCTGGATGCTGATCTGTGCTTAGTCATAGGTTAAAGTGAAGTTAAGTGGGTGTGCTTTGTGGATCCAGTGTGTTTGGGAGTAAAAGTGGTCATGGCACTCAAGCTGTCTTTTAGTGGATCCTTCATTCATTCATTCATTTTCTTTTTGGCTCTTTATTAGTCCCTTTATTAACCAGGGGTCACCACAGCGTAATGAACCGCCAACTTATTCAGCAAATGTTTTACGCAGTGATGCCCTTCCAGCTGCAACCCATCACTGGGAAATATCCATACTGTACACTCTTAGTCACTATTGGCAATTTAGCTTACCCAATTCACCTATAGAGCATGTCTTTTGACTGTGGGGTAAACCGGAGCACCTGGAGAAAACCCACGCGAACACGGGGAAAAGGTGCAAACTCCACACAGAAGCGCCAACTGACTCAGCCGAGGCTTAAACCAGCGACTTTCTTGCTGTTAGGTGACAGTGCTAACCACTGCGCCACTGCACCGCCAAAACAAAATAATACACAAAGTAAAACATCAGTTGTTTCAAACATCTTAAAAGTGCAAAATAATTAGAAGAAAAACAGGTAACAGTTGGCAATAATGTAATTAATTGACATTAATGCATTAATTATCGTTAATTAACATTGAGCAGCAGCTACATTTTGTTAGTTTATTTTACTTTAATGTTAATAAAAAATATATTTGTTGTTTGTCATAAGACCCAACACAGCAAAAACATCAGTGTACATTTAACTCAATTTGAGTTTAACTTAACACTCTTTGGGTGTACATATGACTCCCTTCATTTTGGAGTTAAAATAACACTTTCTAATATGTGAGATTTGTACATTACTCACAGAGTTCATTATAACACAGTAAAGGTTTATTCTTTCATCAAACTGGAGTGTGTTACCCTTCAAATAGGGCTGTGCAATATGGACAAAATAGTCATATTGCGATTTTTGGAATGAATATTGCTATTGCGATTTTATTTGCAATTTTGGCAACTTTTTTTGAAAAAATAAAGCATTTCAACATGAAAAATAAAGATGAACTAACCTCAATTCCAGTCAGAACAATAAATAAAACGTAAATCAAAACCACTTATTCTGTTAACTTCGTCGTGCGTGGAGTGAGCTCTGATTGGTTAACATCTTTCTCCCGCTCAGCTTAGCTGTAATTGGCCGATGTGCTGCGTCAGCTCTGATTGGTTAACATATAAAAATCATTCGCACAAGAACGTGAAAAAAATCGAAATAAATTAATAGATAAAATTGCAGCCTTTGCGATTTAGAAATTGCATGTGCTTAAATCGCAATTTTTTTTGTGATTGCGATTAATTGCACAGCCCTACCTTCAAAGTGTTAATATATTGCCTTTTTTCCTATATTATCAATTGGTCTGTGTGACAGATAGCAGTGATCAAATATACAGTAATTACAATTTATTAAATGTTCATTAATCTTTTCAGAAATAATGTCAATGCATTCAACTCTTTGCATTTTAAAATGCAACAAGACATGTTTCAAGTTTAAGTAAAACATACCGGTTTGATCACTGTTTATCCGAAAGAACCGCTTTGAGTAAAAACACTGGACCTCCCATCACTAGTGAGAAATACACTGCATATTGGGTTAAACGTTTAACACTGAAAAAAAAAACCCTCTTAAATATACACTCTTTAACACTCGTGGATTAAAATGTACTCTAGTTTTAACACTGAACAACTCACACTGTATATTTAACACTGGAATTTTTGCTGTGAATGTATAAACTATATAACTGTTAATTAATTCAACCTCACTGTAAAAGTGTCCAACCCTCAATCCGAACAGTTGTAAACTATAAATCAGTATACTGTAGTAAGTAATGCATCTGATGCTTACTTTATTTATTTATTTTTTTGCATTGTGATGATGCTGCAGGGATCCCAGTTGCGAGTGGTATTATAATATATATTAAACCCACAGTCTAAATGGATTCATTTTCTGAAATTTAAATCCCAAAGACCAGATTAAAAGAAGAGTTGGTGTGTCCCCAGCATGTCCTTTGCATTATGAAGCGTGAACTGGCTGCACAGGCTCTCCAGCATGCAAGCCTCTTAGCCTGATCCCTTTGTTTTTTCACACACCTCTCAGGTCAGCCCTCTGTCAAGGGTTCATGCTCTGTTTGTGGTAATGTCTGTGTCCTGAAAGAGGAGGAATCCCTCATTACCTTACGACTTCAGAGGTCTCCGAGAGCAAAGGCTAATGGTGTTAGGAGCTCATGTCTAGTAAGCAGATGATAGATTCTCGGAGCTCTTGACCACTGTTCGTCCTAATGAACACTTCAGTCTACGTATGGTACAGTACATGCGTGCAAAGATGGCTGCTGTCCTTTTTTCTTGGGGTTACAGTTCTTCAACCTGCTCTTCAGATACTTTTAAAGACTAGAAACTAATTTCTCTGCCACTTTTTTTTCATGGTTAGAGTTAGAGTTTCAACAACTAAACTAATCTTTTAGTTTGACGTTGAGTTTGCAGGTATGGAGCAAATTGTCAGATCTATTTAGCTCTGAATTTAGCCTTGAACCAATTCTTACCCTAACCTAGCCTTTTTATATAGACTTTACACAGAGCAAATGGCTAATCGTCTAGTCAGGGGAAGATCGGCATTGTGTAGTCTTACATTTTCCTTTGCCAACTTTAACCAAACCTAAACATAACCACTGTTAACCAAATACTGGAGCTGTAACAACAACAGGAAGCCAAAACCAAGCATTAAAAGCAGATTTTGTACTTCTTGTTTACTATCAGCACTATTCATTCATTCATTCATTTTCTTTTCAGCTTAGTCCCTTTATTAATCCGGGGTCGCCACAGCGGAATGAACCGCCAACTTATCCGGCATTTGTTTTACGCAGCGGATGCCACAACCCATCTCTGGGAAACACATCCATACATTCTCATTCACACACATACACTATGGACAATTTAGCTTACCCAATTCACCTGTACCACATGTCTTTGGACTGTGGGGGAAACCGGAGCACCCGGAGGAAACCCACGCAACCACGGGGAGAACATGCAAACTCCACACAGAAATGCCAACTGACCCAGCCGGGGATCGAACCAGCGACCTTCTTGCTGTGAGGCGAACGTGCTAACCACTAGGCCACCGTGGCGCCTATCAGCACTATATGCCAATATAATTCAGGGCTATATCAAAGAATGAACTGAAATCATTTTAGTTTTATTCGTTTAAGACAATTTTAGAGTGTCGCCGCCAGTGGTGTAGTGGTTAGTGCGTCGACATGCACTCTGGTGCTCGCGGCGACCAGATATGCCGATCCTTCCCCTCTCTCTGCTCCCCATGCTGTCCTGTCAATTCTCTCTATTGTCCTATCTAATAAAGGTGAAAACCCCCAAAAAAATAATTATAAAAAAAGATAGTTTTAAAAAATGAAAATTTAGTTTATTAACAAATGTATTCAATGACAATCAGATTTATTACTAAAAAAAATGTCTAAACTCTTCTGAAGTTAAAGTACACCTATTATGGACGTTTGAAAATTACGTTTCGTGATGATATCCATTAAAATGAGCCAATTTTAAAACGAATGCCAAGTTGTTTCATGTTGTTGCCTACATGACACATTAGCCCATCATTTTTTTCCATGCACGTATCTGGGTTAGCATCATGTTGAGGAGATATGTGCGTTTGGCTTGTGGTGGAGCTGAGCAGACTGATCGGTGCATGAAGTCAACATTCTGCAAGAACAATTTATACAGAGCTGTCCAACTCTTATTGCTCTTGAGGTCCTTTCACGTCACACCAATTAGTCTAAACTGCCCTGCACTGAACTGCACTGTAAAGGTAAATCCATTTTTACTGGCAAACGATGAGGCTGTGAAGAATCAATGGTTAAAGTTAATTTTTACAGGAATACCACAACAGTGAAGACCCAACCTTGTGCTGTGTTCCAGACTGATAACTGCTACAGTATAGCAACCTGAATGTTCATCAGCATTTGTGTTTATTGAAGGATGCTTTATCGTTCATTGAGTTGATAAGGTAAAAACTTAAACACTTTAATTTATTAATTGTATTTTATATTCCCTTTCCATGTGCTGCATGCAGTAGACCAATCACAAGAGACTGAGCCATCAGAACAATCACTGCAGATTAGCATCATGCTAAGGAGGGTTTGAAAAAGGCATTTGTTTGCAAATTAAATCCATAATATAAAACAATAAAAGTTTTTTTTGAGCTGGCATGCATGTAATTTTGACCTGTAATTGTTGATATCCAAAACCAAATGATGACCTTTTGTTAATCCATAATGCAAGCACTTTAAAATCGCTGTTATTGTGTGTTGTCTAAAAACAAATGTAAATGTGTCTGGAAACATGGCACCTTTTTGGTTATTTCCTGCAAAAAAATTTAATAATGCCATCTGTAGTTTACAGAATAAAACAAAAATTACTTAATTATACTCTACATCCAGAATAATTTAAGTTTCTTAATTTTGTATACAGTTTCTTTACTAGTTTCTAAACCAAATTGTGCATCAGTATTGTGTGTTTGTCTTTTCAGCTTGTCCTTTCCCTCTCTCTCACTCTCGCTCTCTCTCTCACACACACACACACACGAAAAAACAACCATCATCTCAGTCGCAGCCTTCAGTCTGCTGGGCGGCTGCTGTGACCATCACCATTACCCTCACATTAAATTACCTTCATCTCCTCTCACCCACAGAGCCATTTCTATTCCAGACCAGGCCAGCAAATAGAATTTAGAAGAGCTAGAAGCATCTGGTGTAAAATTTGCAGAATCTGCTCCCATCAGTCGTCACTCCAGCCTTATAACAGACTAGGCTTTAAATTTCAATCGCCGGAGCACTAAAACTTTACTGGCCCATTACTGCAGCCTCAGTACAGAGCGACGTGAGGACGGCCCGGACCTCATATCAGCATGCAGACGGCATGGGGCTCATCGATCGATGGGTCTGCCGCTGCCATCCGGAAGGACAGAATCAGCTGCTGGTGCTGTGTGTGTGTGTGTGTGTGTGTTTCAGCAGGGCATGGGTGTCCAGCACGGCCCACTGGCCATGCCTGTCAGCTTGTTTATGCAGCAGCTGAAGTGATGACTAGAGGTACAAGGACAGGCCCTGCTAGCAGGCTTTAGCCACTGCAGGCGGCCCGACTCAAAACAAGAGCACAGGCCGCACACACATCCATCACGGCTCTGGCCTGGTGGCTGCTGTTCGGGAGCGCTCATGCAGGGTCGTTAGAGATTGAGGGACCTGTCAGATTTACCACACTCGCTGTTCTGCAGATACATGTTACAAGTTGATAACCTTAGCTCCGATCTGGAGGGACGGGCTCGGTCAGGTGGCCAGGTTCCTGTTTGTGTCTGGTATGATGTTGCACATTGCAATTTGGTTTGATCGGTCTTTGCGAAGATGCAGGGAGAAGATAATATTTCAGTCATTTTTATTAACGGAAATGAAACATAACACTTTAAAATAACGGTCCATTAGTTAATGTTAGTTACGAAAACTCTGGCCTAGTGTGGACTAACTAGGGCTGTGCAATTAATCGCAATCAGAAAAAAATTGCAATTTCTAAATCACGTAAGGCTGCAATTTTATCTATCAATTTATTTAGAGTTTTATTCAGAATACGTTCTTGTGCGCATGATTTTAATATGTAAACCATTCACAGCTGACGCAGCACACCGGGCAATTACAGCTAAGCTGAGCGGGAGAAAGATGTTAACCAATCAGAGCTCCGCGCACTCCGCGCACAACGAGGTTGAGCAGGAGAACCGAACAGGTGGTTTTGATTTACGTTAGTTTTTATTTATCGTCATGACTGGGATTGAGGTTAGTTCATCTTTATTTTTTCATGTTGTCTGTTTTTAAGACAATCTATTACAGTTTTGTTTATCAAGCTGTTAGTACTACTGTGTACTGTATGTTTTTAACTACAGTTGAGGTTAGTTAATCTTAGGCCCCGTTTACACTAATGCGTTTACGTTTTATAACGCATAAGTTTTGCTACGGTTACGCCATCCGTCCACATCACGCCTGAGTTTTCAAGCCCCGAAAACGGAGCTTTTGGAAACGCTGGAGAGGCCGTTTTCATTCTAAAACGCTGCTGCTCTGTCTCAGTGTGGATGGGGGAAAACGGAGACATCTGAAAACGGAGGCGTGGCTTCTGAGATTCGCTAATTAATTGGGGCTTTTGAGTGATTGCGTATCCTTCCCTTATTCGTCAAACCCCTATCACATGACTATAACGCCACCGGAAGATGGCAAACCAGCCTTTAATGTAAACAACAACATGGACACAGAAATGGGAGCGTTGTTTGCACTATTGTCGGTTTTAGGCGCCATTGTGCAGTTAAACTCTGCCTTTTTTACTACAACAGCTGCATATATTCTCAAGAGGCAAGCTGTTGTTCGAGCACTCGCTAATCACTCGCGTTTCAAGCGACGAAAGCCCTATTTAGAAGCGAGACACATGATTGCTGTTTATACTTGAACGCGCATGCCCAGAGTGCGAGAATGGTCACATGATATACGTGTTTGGTGGAGTAGTGTGGACAGAGATATGTTCAGAAACGCTGGGTGAAACGCTAGTGTGGACGTGGATCGTTTTCATGCTAAAACGCCGTTTTAAAACTAAAACGCACTAGTGTAAACGGGGCCTTCATTTATTTGATGCTGTCTGTTTAAAGACAATTTTACTAGTTTTGTTTATTAAACTCAATACAATGTTATTTCATTGTGAAATGTTTTGTTATGCACTTCTTGTGCACTGAATAGATTTAGAATGCGTGACTGTAGCTTGTTTGAAAAAGCAAAAAGAGTATATATTCGTTCCAAAAATCGCAATATGATTATTTTGTCCACATTATATTGTACAGCCCTATTACTAACATAAGCAAGCAATGAATAATACATATATTACTGTGTTTAATCATCTTTTTTAATGGTACTTGATTCAAGTTATTTATTGTTACTTTAACTCACACGTTAACTAATGTCAACAAGCACTGTGATTAATACAGTAAGTGTGTAGTTCATGTTAGTAAATGCATTAACTAATGAACCAACTAATCAACCAAAACCAACCATTTTAAAGCGTTACCAACAAAACAATACACCGACCATAATGTCTGACGAGTTTTTAAGTCAATTTAAATGTTGGTCAGTTTGATTTATTATTCTTTTTATTTAATTGTTTATTAATAATATAATGATTTAAGGTCATTGCACACTGAGGTTCGAAATTTTTGTATCCGTTTTTTTCTCATTCATATCTGAAAAATTCATCAGGTACACAAACCTTTCGCACTGAGTCTGATGCGTATTAATTGGTCCATTCGGAAAAATACAAAACAATTCGAAGTCATTTCAAGCAGTGGTGCATTGCTCACCTCTCTTCTTCAACGTAGAAAAAGAAAGAGGAATAGGCCACATTGTGTTCATCCAATTCTGCATAGAAAGGAAGTAGAGTTCTTCTTATCAAGGTTGTGATACTTCACATATTCACGTACGTTAAGAAATTCTGAACAGAGACTGGCAGTACCTATAGACATTATAATAGATGGCGGCCGGGTTGACTTATCGAAGCAGCAGATCGAAACGAACCATGAGGTGTCTTTCTATTGTAATGTCTATGGGCAGTACAGTACGTCAAATATATGGACACACATACACCCCGAACAGCAGCAGGTGAGGAGTGCGCCTGTCACTGAATCCAGCATATACTGTAGGGGTTCAAAACTGTCCGCCACATTCTGTCTTATATTATGCACTGTGTTTATCATAAAGTTATCCGTGACTCAAGTGACTGCATTTTATTTTTGCCTTTCGCTTGTACAGTGGCTCAGAACTGTCAAAGCGCCTCGCAAAGCACTTTTTCGGATGCGAAAAATAAAAATAGAAAAAAATCAAATCCGGTCAAATCAAATTTTATTTTTATTTTTTTATGACAGAAGAACGTTTCAGAGGCAGTGTGTCAATACGATTGACACAATGTAAGAACAAATTTATTTTTTAATGTGCAAAAATTTCGGATTCAGTGTGCAATAACCTTTAGCCATTAAATGAAAATAGGAAGCCATCACATTTATAGAAATGCAATTAATTATTATTCGTCATTGCTTATAGTTCTTTTTGCACATTAGAAATTTTTATTTTATATATATATATATATATATATATTTTTTAAATAGATGGTAATTTGGTATTTGGTATTTGGTATTATTGGTATTATTTTATTATTTGTGGCCAATCACTGCTTTGGATTGTGGGGTTTGAGGTTGAACATGAACATTCCCCCAATAAATTATAAATTGTGAAGAGATATTGAACACTGTAAAAAATGCTGGGTTTCACACATTTGCTTCATGTTGTCCCAACACGAATTGATTAAGTCAATGTAACAAGCAGCAAAAGCCTTTTTTTGAGTAAAAGACATAAGTGAAAGAGTATCACACAGTAAAAAATGTTAATCGCATATGTGAAGATAGTCAAGTGCAAGCAGGCTGTGCAGTGCGTTTAAGTTGTGAGTACTCCTCATACCCAGTACATTTGAGGGAATAAGTTTAGGGACTGGCTTAATATGAACTTTTTAATTAACATTATAAAAATTAAGTAACAGGAAACAACTGTTTCCTGAAAACATAGTAATTTTG
The DNA here is from genome assembly GCA_903798035.1 of Danio albolineatus. Taxonomy (NCBI): domain Eukaryota; kingdom Metazoa; phylum Chordata; class Actinopteri; order Cypriniformes; family Danionidae; genus Danio; species Danio albolineatus. The sequence continues at coordinate 1,070,224 of CAIGQQ010031933.1, forward strand.
TAGCACATCTGTTGTTTGAACCACATTGGCTCAACGGTAAAGAACTGTCATTAATGCCTTTACCACACAGATGGCAGAGCAATAACTTTAATCAGCTCACAATTGAATTAATGTCAGTTAAATGGCAAACATGACATGAGAGTCGTTCTCCACTGTTGTGCTTTATTTCCAGATGTTTGATTCCGTCGCAGGTTTCATCTCATGCCATATTCCAGGTTATTCCACAGTCACGCAACACACTCCAAGGACAGACTTAGACGCAGAGTGAAGTTTATGTATTCAGTTTATGGAGTTAAAGAAACATATACAATATGTCCGATGCTGGTGTCTTTAGTCAGATTTTGCAGCAAAGATAACAGACAGATTAATGGGAGATTTCGATTATATTTACTTTATAAATAATGTAAGATATATTATATGTTCATTCTAGTCTGCCTGTTATGTAAATATAATTCAACTGCATTTTTTTCTCCAATATTCTATGTACAGTTAAAGTCAGAATTATTAGACCTCCACAATTATAACCCCCAACACCCCCCCCCCCCCAATAGTTTTCCCACATTTTCTGTTTAACGGAAAGAAGATTTTTTTTCTACATAAATGTTAATGAACACCAAATGTATATGGAGTTCTATGGAGTAAAAGAGCAGATTACAGCATGTGTGCATAAATACACTTACTATGTTTACTATGTTCTGAGAGCTGAGGTGATTATTTAGATTTTCTCAGACTTAGATAAGTGTGCAAAGGTCAGTAAAAAAATTAATTTGACCTCTTCCCAACTGGGAAAATCAGCAGCGATCATCAATGCATGATTATATGGTGTCATGACTTTGCAATCAATGGAGCAAAACCATATTTTCATTATATAATTATAATGGAAGTCAATGGGGCAAAAACAGCCACTAACATAATGAAAAGATGGTCAATTTGTCCAAGCTTTTCAAAGCATTTTTCCAAAATATGTGCCAAAATAAGATTTGCCACCAAAAATCATTCCATTTGCTGAAACACAGAGAAAGTTGTGGCCAAATTAAGACTCAAAATCATCCCAGAGTCGATATAAACATCCCGAACAGCATGCTCTGGACCAAAATATTCAAGAGAACTGTAGAACTGAACTTCAAGTGTGAACACAACCCAATATTAATCAAAGTTAAACGGGCGAAGCTGCCTTGTAAGTAAGTAGAAGTGTGTGTATGTGTGTGGGATGATGCCTTCTCTAATTGAGGCCACACAATACAGCTTGTGGTGGGTCAGCAGACTTGTATACATTCTGTACATATACTCTCTCTCTATTTCCACTGCACAGAAGTAAGCCTTGAGGGCTTTAAGTAACTGAAGTGTGCCGTATTATTCAGGCTCGCATTAAAGCAGAGGAAGGCTCCAGCTGAGGTGTCTCAGGTTAATAAGCGGTGGATTTCTGTAGTGTCTGGTCTTACACAAACACTCCACTACATGCCATTGTCTTCACGCTGCAGTCATTGAAAGGCTCTCTCTAGGTACCACGAGCTCGGGTTAATGCTGAATTCCCTGTGCCCCTCCGTTTACGTCAGTGGCTGTCCTGCTCTGATTTAGTGGGCAGAGAATGTTCAGCCTGTTTCTCATTGACCCCTGGCAACCGTGGCACCACACGCTCATATAGAGCACCGGGACGCTGAACCATGACTCTCTCTGAGCCAATGCTTCCTCAAAAGAAAAAAAAAGTCTCTCATGCTGTCACTATAATGTCTTACTGCAAGACATGAAGACATATTTCAGGCATTCTTATTCTGCATTTATTTTGTAACGAATACAGAATTTTTCTTTTACTATTACTTAAAAAGAAAATCATTTAAAAAGTTTTTGCCGTAATTCTAGTCTCAGCTGTCACGTTACTTCAACTTATATATATATATATGTGTGTGTGTGTGTGTGTCTAAAATAATAATCATATAATTCAAATAATGAATAATAATAATAGTAGAATGTTTTTTTAAAAATGCATATTGTAAATGTAGAATGTATAGGACGTAAATTATTGGAGTAGTTTTAGTGTTAAAACATACATATAGAATACAATATCAATGTACTAAGTTGTTAATTTTTATTATTTTTAGTTTTATTACTTCAATTGTTTCATTTTGTGATGAAAGTCATTCAACATTTTCTAATTTTTAATTAACATTTATGTCTGATTACTTAGTTAATTTAATTAATAAATTATTAATTTAATTAATTATTCATTTAATTAATTATTAATTTAATTACACCAAAGGAGGCATACAATACATAAATTTTGAAGTGTGATGAACGAATATTTCATTTTCTCCATTAATAAAAACAATGCTATTTTTTGCTCTTGGTTTTTTGTTTCATAATCATTATATGATCCTCATAAACTCTGTACCAGTGGCAGATGTGAAGCTTCTAAATCAGTTGAAGTATTTTTGTAGTCTTTTGAGCGTGGCAAAAGGAAAATATTGTTATTGCAATACTAAACATCACAAATAACATATTTCTTGCGATGCACTTTAATATTTCCTTAATTACGTATAATTTTTTTTCTCAAAATCATTTATTTACATGAGGATCACACCAAAGTAAACAGGCAGTTTATTTATTCATTCATTCATTTTCTTTTTAGCTTAGTCCCTTTATTAATCTGGGGTCGCCACAGCGGAATGAACCGCCAACTGATCCAGCATGTGTTCGGATCAGCTCCAGCAAGCACTCGGAGGAAACCCAAGTGAACACTGTGAAAACATGCAAACTCCACACAGAAATGCTGAGTCTCGAACCAGCGACATTCTTGCTGTGAGGCGACATCGCTACCCACTGCGCCACAGTGTAGCCCATTAATTACATTTTTATTTATTTATTTATTTATTTATTAAACTCAAGTCAGACAACAATAAAAATAGTCAAAGTAAAAACTGTATACTTTAAAACTCAATGAATGAGTGAAAACCAGGCCAGATATTCTGACTCTTATTGGCTGCTGTCATTTTCCTCTCATGTCTCTACTCCCACCATTAGTATTTATTTCCAGCTCTTGGTTCACCTTTAGGTCGCTGTAGCCAATAGCAAATCTGCATCTACTAGGCAGGTGGAGATGAAGATAGCGTGGGCCCATCGGAGCCCTGTCAAGTTTGACTTAACAACATATTCATGCCATATTCAAATGCTTGCATGTAAAACACATCTCTGTGATATGGATATTGCATATACTATTATGGCCATAACAATAATTTTACAGTTTATTGTGCAACCCTAGTAGAAGGCCGTCCTTGACTTGGACGTTCCCTCATGTGAGTGTGAGGCATGTGACAGAGTCAAAGTTTTGACCCTGACCAACCTGCAGCTCAAGATCTGCTTACCTGCTTCGCTCCGCTCTCCTTACCCGCTTGAGCTCTTGAGGGCTTTTCAACCTGAACACTGACAGCTGGAGTTACTTGCATGAGATATTTGAATTGCATGATCAAACAGGAATGCCATTCATTATATTATTTGATATTATATTATATTATATTATATTATATTATATTATATTATATTACATTACATTTAATTACATTACATTACATTACATTACATTATATTATTCATTTTCTTGTCGCCAAAATTTTTTGCTATACCTTTCCTAAGGTATGTGTAAGATTTTTTATTTACATTTTGTTGTTGTTGGTGTTGTTTTTTAGGACAACAGCATCTCCAGCAGAAACGATATCCAAAGATGCCCTTTAAATTTTAAAGAAATCAGTGTTTTTGAAACAAATCAAGACCGTAGAAGTCAATGATTTAGCCAAATTATTTAGCCTGACTTGTTTTACCCCTCCAAAATAATTTTTAGTGTTTCTCAAAATAAAATGTATTGTGTTTTTTACCCAGACACTTAAAAAGAATATATTTTAGAGCAGTAATCACAATATCGTCAAACTGTGAAACCGTAATATTTTTATCCAAGGTTATCATACCGTCAGCATGTTATACCGGCCCATGCCTAATGCATACATGTATTTGAGTAAATGTTTATTTATATTTAGGTTGTTTAGGTATATATTTTTACAGTGGGTATGAAAAGTATTCAGACGCCCTTACATTTTTCACTCTTTCTTACACAACAGCTATTTGCTGAAATCATTTAAATTCATTTTTTTTCCCATTAATGTAAACACCGCACCACATATTGACAGAAAAACACATAATTGTTGCCATTTTTGCAGATTTATTAAAAAAGATACACTGAAATATCACATTGTCCTAAGTATTCAGACCTTTTGCTCAGTATTTAGTAGAAGCACCCATTTCATCTAATACAGCCTTTAGTCTTCACACTTCCTCTGCCATTCCTCCATGCTGATCCTCTCCAGTTCTGTCAGGTTGGATGGTAAACGTTGGTGGACAGCCATTTTTAGATCTCTCCAGAGATGCTCAATTGAGTTTAAGTCAGGGCTCTGGCTGGGCCATTCAAGAACAGTCATTGAGTTGTTGTGAAGCCACGTCTTAGTTATTCTAACTGTGTGTTTAGGGTCATTGTCTTGTTGGAAGGTTTGGTACCAAACGATACTGAAATTTTAAGAAGTAAGAATGTTACGTTTATAAGATTAAGACTTTTAGCATCTTCAGATTCCTATATTGCTTTCAGGACAATAAGAGCACAAAAATTAAAACAAAATATATACAGTTAAAAATGGCACATGGCTCCTGATGATACATCGTGGTCTTATAAAGAGAAACAATCAATATGGGCAGGAAGATAAACATTATTTACATCCACATCCTCAGCAAACACATCTGTGTGGAGCGCAAATGTCCTGTGACAAAATCAAATGCAAAAAATAATCTGTAATAAAAAATAATGTAAAAAAAAAATTGTAATACACAAAAAATTCCAAGCTCAGACATGTCACAGATGGACTTTGATTTGGGTTTCCTACGAGTTTGGGCACATGACAAGCAGAGCTTCCCAGATCATTGTTCACACTGTTTATTTGCTCTTTAGGAAAGATTAAAAGTGCTGACAGGTGCAAAAGATCTCCTGTCCTTTCGTCCCGTCTTCACCTTCTCTCTGATCCAGCAGACTCAGTCTCTCTTGGAAAGCTTTCCGGGGATATCCCTCTTTCCAGAAAAGTGGAGTCATTTGAGGTTAGGCAGAGGGAAGAGAGTCCATTAAGCTGTGAAACCTCAGAATCCCATGGGGCAATGCCTGAGGGAGACACGCCTCCTCCTAAACTGATCTAATTCACTTGGCAGGAAGAAGGAGAAGCGCAGGAGAGAGCGAGATGATAGAGAGACACAGAGGGCAGAGGAAATGCACTCATTGTGAAAGACATCAGGAAGCTGTTTTCCTCCTCTGCCGGAGATCAAACAAAAATGCTTTTAAGCTGATTTTTTTTACTTACCCTTGTTTTTTTTTTTCTCTCTCTCATGATATGGCGAGTGATGCTGGTTAATGTAGAAACACAGCAATTAGGGATGTGTGAATCTATATATTTTTTTCCACAAACCCCATTTATCTTACTAAGGATACCTTGCTAACCCCCTAACCCTTTTATCATGCATTAAATAACAATGTAACAAATCAAATCATATTTTCTTTTGATTCTGACACAAGCTACATTTACTTTACTAGGGCTACTTTTGTCTTCTAAAAGTAAAATGAATATAATTATAATGAATAATAATATTACAATATTATAATTAATAATAGTAATAATAATATTCATTAATTTTCCTTCAACTTAGTCTCTATTTCAGAGGTCGCCACAGTGGAATGAACTTCCAACTATTGCGCCATATGTTTTACACAGTGGATGACCTGTCAGCCCCAACCCAGTACTGGGAAACACCAATACACATTCACATACAAACACTACGGCCAGTTTAGTTTATTCAATTCACCTATAGCTGTGTAATAATAATATAAATAACATAATACTAGTATATTAAAATAATATTAAAAATAAATAATAATATAAATAATAAATAAATAATATTTTAATAAATAAATAATAATTTAAAAATAAATAATAATATAATTATAATAAATAAAATAAAATTTGTATTTTAAATGAAACATGATATCAAAAAATCAATAATTACTATTTAGTACATATAAGTGCATTTGTTTGATATTTTTACTAATTGAAATACTCAGCTCGTTTTAGCATAAAATGAATATAACCAAAATAAAACCAAATTAAATACACTAACTTTTAATAAAGATGAATTAAATAAAATTGAAACATCACATTTATATAACAAATACAACATTAAATAGTCATTTAAATACATTTTGAAATTATGATATGACATTATGACATTGGATAGAGATGATAAATATAATTTTACTTGTTAAATGAAATTGAAACATCATGTGAAGTGGGACGTTGACAAGGGAGGTGCGGATCCAAATGGAAGTTTATTAAACAGAGATCTTCAGGCAAGCGAGGTCAACACTGGGGCAAACAGATGTATACAGGCAATCCAGAATAGTAGTCAAAGTAACAAGCGAGTGGTCAGAAGACAGGCAGCAGGCAACGTAAAACAAACAAAGCACAGCAACGGTCAGACACAGAAGGCAGGGCAAGGAAACTACGCCGTAATGTTCACAAACGGTTCAACAAGACTCAGCAATGAGAGTCTCAAACAGTGTTGCCAGAAGTAGCTGACTAATTACAGCCTAAAAACTATCCAAAACCTGCCGAAATGCAAAAACAACCACCCAAGCTCGCAAGAAAAACGAAAATTTGGTTGACAGTTGTGAGAAAAACGAAAAGTGGGGGGGGCGCAGGGTCTGGGGCTGGGGTGGCCGTGCCATTACAAGACCGTCCAAATTTTCACTACCTGCCTATGTGATTTTTTTACCCACACAATCGAATTCAAAACCACCCAATCTGGCAACACTGGTCTCAAAGTGAGGCGTATATAATCGTGGCGAAATCAGTCCATGAGCAGCATCAGCTGTGTGAGTCTAATCAATGGAGACTTGGAGCAGGTGTGTGTGTGTGTGTGTGTGTTGCATGACAGGACTTGTAGTTCATATTAAGACAGGATTGTAGTCAATATAAATGTGAATGTTCTCCAGCGATCTACGAAGGCTAGATCGCCGGTGATCGTGACAATATTATTTCACATAAAAACATTAAATTAAATAGTAATGCCATTAACTTTTTTAAATAGTAAAGAAATACATTTACTGTATTATAGACATTTTTACTTATTAAATAAAAGGTGAATATCAGAGGAAATAGCATAAAAACAACTTTACATTTATAGTGAAATCATGTATATTAAATACATCTATGGTAGTTATTCAATGAAATTAAACAACATAATTGGATGTTATTTGTGTGTTTTTCCCTCCTATGGATGTTTTGATGGTGTATGATTTTATGTTTGATGTATATGCAGTTTTTATCACCGCTAATAACTCAGAATAAACCATATATATAATCTCACAATAATTAAGATGTCAGTTTGATTTGTTGGCAGGTTGTAACAGCGAAATGATACTTCCCTAATTTAACTGATTAGAAAACACGCTGCATCTCGGTGTCTTCCCATAGGATGTGGTGCTAACAGTTGACGCGTTTGCCACCAGGACTTTCAGGTCAGTTGACCCTGCAACATGTGTCCATCCCAGCAGGCCACAGGGGCTGTGAGCGGTGATGTGTCACTGCGCTCACAGTCACAGCGTGCTCTGATCCACTGTCACTTTCTATCACGCTTCTCGTGCCGCTGAAGGTTATTCACCAGATGTGCCTTTATTCTGACTCATATTCATTACTTCCCTGCTAGCGTCACACTGTCATCAAGGTTATTGTTGTTTAAGCCAAAAACTAAATGTGTTTTAAAAATGGGGCTGAATGATATTAGAAAACAATCTTTGTTTCATTGCTCGATGTTTGATGTAAGACGGGCAATCAATTCAGGAATGTAGTAGGACCAAATCAAAAACATTGTGTTGTGAATTTAATAACTATCCTCCCAAAGTAAATATTTAACATTTGACCATTCATCCATTCATTCATTTTCTTTTCGGCTTAGTCCCTTTATTAATCCGGGGTCGCCACAGAGGAATGAACCGCCAACTTATCCAGCATTTGTTTTACGCAGCGTATGGCCTTCCAGCTGCAACCCATCTCTGGGAAACACTCATTTACACTCATACACTACGGACAATTTAGCCTACCCAATTCACCTATACCACATGTTTTTGGACTTGTGGGGGAAACTGGAGCACCCGGGAGAAACCCACGCAACCACGGGGAGAACATGCAAACTCCACACAGAAATGCCAACTGACACAGCCGAGGCTTGAACCAGCGATCTTCTTGCTGTGAGGCGAACGTGCTACTCACTACGCCACCGTGGCGCCACATTTGACCATACAAAAATAAATATTTACTTTATTATAGTTTGTTTTATTTTCATTTTTAACATTCAGCATTCTGATTTTGATGTTAAAAATGATTAACAAGGCATCACTTCACTGTTTACGTCAGCATCCTATGACTACACAATATAATAACTACTATATTTACTGTATACATGGGTCATCTTGATGTCTGAAAATAGGGAAGTCCATATTTGAATTTGTGTATATGTATTCATATCCTAAAAATTCACAGAAATGCTGCACACTGAGTTCTATACATATTAACTAATCTATTGCGAAAATAAATTGCAAAACAATTCAGAGTCAATTTGTACGGAAGCGTAGAGCTGCCACCCAGGTAAAAAAAATCTGAGCTTTATCACGTTTGTACAATATACTTTTCACGTTCGTACAATATAATATCACGTTTGTACAATATACTTTTCACGTTCTTACTATATAATATCACATTTGTACAATATACTATCACGTTCTTACTATATAATATCACATTTGTACAATATACTATCACGTTCGTACAATATAATATCACGTTTGTTCAATATACCATCACGTTCATACAATATAATATCACGTTTGTACAATATACTTTTCACGTTCGTACA
>CAIGQQ010031933.1:1079221-1123405 GCA_903798035.1 Danio albolineatus
CATACCATCACGTTCGTACAATATAATATCACGTTTGTTCAATATACTATCACGTTCGTACAATATAATATCATGTTTGTACAATATAATTATCACGTTCGTATAGTATAAATCCTGTTTGTACAATATAATTATCACTTTTTATTGTTTAGGCTACGTTTACCTGGTGCGATCAGAGCGTGAGAAAATGTCTCGTTTTACAGAATTAATTAAGTTCTATTTTATGCTTGGATTGAGACATGGGGAAATTTTGCAGCTACTGATCAGCTTGGACAATGTGTCCCTCGAGCTGATCAATAAGAAATGCAGCCACTTCCATCGGATCAGACTCAGGAGCTGCGTGTTATTTTCCAGAAATATAAAGTTTATTTAAAGGAATCATTAGCATTTTGATGCATTGTGATTGTTTGATGCAATTTTTTGTAAGCAAATTAATCCTCAACAGAGACTGGCAGTAGGTCAAAGGTATGGACCCATACACTCGCCAAACGGCAGCATGGGGAAGGTACGTGGCAGGCTCTGAATCCAGCATGCAGTGGTCTATAGCAGTGGTTCTCAACCATCACACATATTCTGTCTTGATATTATACACTCTGTTTGTCATAAAGTGCTCTGTGCTGGGAGTGATAGGAGTCTGGATTTTGGCTTCTGATTTGTATGGTGGTTTTGAATTGTCAAAACATATCTTAAACCACTTTCTACGAATGCGAACAATATAAGAAAATCAAACTGTTTTTTTAGTGACGGACAAAAGTTTTGACGGAGTGTGTAAATGTGATTGACACAGCATGAGGTCACTTTTTTATGTGCAAAAAGGATGAAAATTAACTTTAGATTCATAACATTATTTAAAATTGTGTAAATTAGCTTTTTAATTTTACAAAATACCAAATTGCTCAAGTATAATTTCAGCCTTTGCAGTTGAAATATAGAGTTTCAACTAATGCAATTGATCGTTCAGACCTATTTAAACACTGTTTTCGTTCACAAGCAGAAATCATCTCCATTATTTTGTTGTCCCAGTATCTTCAAGCCGTGCTCCTTGTCGTTTTCCATTGGCCTGGAGGCTTTCTGAATGCTTAAAGCTCTGCTGTAGACTTAAAAGTCTGAAGTGCTCCGGTAGAGCCTGCCAGATCCCTTAAGGGTGTGTGTATATTTGAAACGCATCGCAGTACATCGGAACATCGAGCTCAGCGTTCTTAGACATCAGGTAGTATTTTGAGGAGCACTCATAAAATATTAACCAAAAAGTGCCACTGCTGTTCTCCTAGAGGGGTTTGAATGGCAAAATAAATTTACAGCGTGTCACTTTGGAATTTTTTTATTTTTTTGTGTGTGTGCTTCCAGAATTTCACTTTAAGATGTGGCACACTCACAGTCATGCATTAAGGTTGCAGTCATGATGAAATGAAAGTAGCAGTGGATCTTTTCTTCTGTATTGTGATGTACAGTGCATCTGTAGGGACTCGGTTTTACCTGTTGGTCATTGATTGGATGGAGGCAGATGTAAAAAAAACTGGCAGGGTTTAAAGGAATAGTTCTCCCAAAAAATTACATTACCCCATAATTTACTCACCCTTAAGGCATCTTCTGTGTATGTAACCTTTCTTATGTCAGACAAACACAGTCAGAGTACTTTTGAGTTTTATTCTGGCTCTTCCATGCTGTATAATAGTGGTGGCTTTTTTTAAGCTTCTAAAAGTGCATAAATCTATCATTAAACTTATGAAGTAAATTGTAACATGTCTTTTTGTAACAGAAATAATTCACATTTTTACATTTTAATCACTAACTTACTGTTGTGGCTGAATACTCATATATGTCGCAACTAACATATACAGTACAATGCATGATGTAAAATGTATTTGTAGCATATAAGCTCTGTGAATAGACGCGTCTCAAAAGAACCTCTTATCACACTGTTTATCACAGAATTATGACGAACAAGAAAACCAATACACAAGCTTGGTGTTACTGTATAACGTTATACAGTATATTACTCTTACAATGCTGCATGCTTGTGTCCACCATGTGTCAGTCACATAATTATTCATTCATTCATTTTATTTTCAGCTTAGTCCCTTTATTAATCTGGGGTTGCCACAGTAAAATGAACCACCAACTTCTCCAGCATATTTTACACAGCGGATGTCCTTCCAGCTGCAACCCATCACTGGGAAACACCAATACATTCTCATTCACACTCATACACTACGGACAGTTTAGCTTACCCAATTCACCTGTACTGCATGTCTTTGGACTTGTGGGGAGCACCTGGAGGAAACCAATTCAAACTTCACACAGAATTGCCAACTGACCCAGCCGAGGCTCAAATCAGTGACCTTCTTGCTGTGAGGTGACAGTGCTACCCACTGCGCCACCATGTAGCCCCTGTATAAATTAATTAGAGTATATAATTTTAGAAATTTAGAATATTTGTTATAAAACACAAATTCGCTTCATAAGGCATGAGTTAACCCCCTGTGGTGACTGATGGGTCACATTGACTATGAATTTATGAGCTTTTAGAAGTTTCAAAATAAAAGCCACTATTCTACATTATTGTGCAGCATGGAAGCAGTCAGAATAAAATTGAAAACTACTCTGACTTTGTTCATTTGACAGAAACATTATATACACAGTTATATACACAGAGGATAGCTAGAGAGTGACTAAATTATGGGGTAAGTTTCATTTTTGGATGAGATATTCCTTAAACCCTACCTAAAGGTAGACATGGATCAGTTAGCCAGACATAAAGTTTCCATAATGTCATATTTCTGGAAATATTAGAATCAAATGGCAAGGCCAGAGATGCTGACAATTAAGCACTGTTGGGCCCTATCATACATCCGGCACAGTAAGGCGCAAGAAGTGTATGGTGCAATTTGTTGCTGTTTTCAGACCAGCGCAACCGTAATTTTCACATTTTGCGCAACATTGTTTAAATAGCAAATCTATTTGCACCACTCTGTGGATTCATGGATTTGCTGGTCTAAAAAGGAAGTGTGTTAAGGCACATTGTTGGCTCGTAGCTATTTTGAGGAACTGAAATAGACCCTGCCGTTGATCAACTAAAAGCAGGTCTAAAGTCCAGCGCAGAGTGCGTTAATTATGTGTTTATGCAGGTTCAAACATTTACACATTGCTTCATACAAACAGGATGCTTTCTGGGGAGCTTTTTTCAGTTTATTTATGACAATTTGCATTTGTATAATATTATTATTTGTAGTAGTGATTATTATATGCTTACAGTATTTATATTTGTTTTAATAAAAACAGGTTTAGATTTGTTTACCTGTCAGGTTTTGTAGATGTATGCACAACCATATGGGGCATAAGAATAGCGCGTGTTTGGATATGACTCAGTTTTTGTTTACCACACTTCATTCTTATTGTTCATTTATTCGTTAGCTGAAATGAGAACTGAATTAAGAAATATTTTTGCGCTTAACAATAGCGCTTAACAAATGAAATTAAATGTGTAGGCTAATGGATGTCTTGAGTGAAGTGTGTACAACACTGTTTCCCTATGCACGAAAGTAAAGGAGTAGGGTAAAGAAAAAGAGAAAGTAAAGAAGCCGAATGGAGGATGCTCCTTCTTTATCCTCGTGCTGCAGATTGTCTCTTTAACTGTTTTCTTGCTAGTGAAGCATTCAGTTTTTCAACTTACAAAGTCCACCATGTAAATAGCAAATGCACCATGGCACGACACAACTCTTAAAGGTTACGGGAGATGAGACTCTGATCAATTAAATGCACATTATGCTCAGAACACACCCATAACTCAATGAGAAAATAAGCACAACACTTTTAGACCATACGCTGGGGCGCAAGCCTTATTTTTCCATCTGTAAAAAAAAATAGCAAAAGTGGATTCAGACATGCCCTTAATGCTTTGGGCCCTAGATCGTTGAAATAGAGCCCAGAATCTCACTGTTCAGGATATGTGAAATATTTAAAGAAAATCAGAAATATTGTATTTGAATTTAGGTTTAAAACCAGTGTTTCAATGTCTGAGGGGATCTGACTGTCTTAATCTTCCTTCTGTATACCATATAGGGCCAGGTTCGTATTAAAATAGGGTATTAATCATCTTGGGTAATAAATGTTTTTCTCATATAGACCCAGTAAGACTCAAATTCTTTTAAACTTTCTCAGATTTTTAGGAGCAATGTCATGAGCGTATGGAACGAGAATTTAGGATATAATGAGGTTAGAATGATCACTGAGGGATGAGTGATCGACATTTCAGCACTTCCATGCATACTTGAGTGTTCATGCTAAGTGCATTTTTGAGAAACACACACAAAAGGAACACACATTTGTAATCATCAAGGAGTCACTTGCTTCATTATACTGCCTGTTTATGCAAGGCTTTTCTTTTTTTCTGTAGCAAAGCTGTTCGCTAGAGGTGAGGTATATGGTGTTGTCGACACTGCTACTGAATCCAAGATTTATTAGGCTATTGATTTAATTTTGATCAAGCTATAACAGTAATTTTTTTAGTCACGGGTCACAATTGAAGAAGCAGTAGTTACAAATAATTTGTCCTGTATTCCTCAGGCAGGCAATGAGATCAAATAGTAATAAGTAAGTAAATAAATAAATGAAAGTAATGGAGCCATCCGTCTGCAGGTCTATTTAAATAAATAAAGAACTATTAAATAAATTAAATAAGAGTAAATTAAAGTGATTTTGTGATCCTGCACTGGCCTAATGATTTGGTTCAACTAGAAATCATGATTGCATCACAGTGCACTGCATCCTATATTTTTTCATTAAAAACAAGCAGTGAAACATATGAAATAAATGTATTTTTACCTGTTTTTTACCTAGAAAACAAGCTGCTTGAATATATTAACATTAAAAAACCCGATAATGACATGTTTGACAAGCATTGTGTTTTGGTGTTCAGTGAGTTAGAGACATTATTCTACTCAAAGTATGATTTGTATCGGTGGATGTTTGTTTTCTGTGGGATTCAATCTAGCATCTTCGTGCACTGCTTTACCAGCTGAACTATAGGAGGAGCAAAATCTGAGCTTCGCATGCAGCGTAGGGCTTTTCCACGTCCTACTATACCAGTGTTCAGTTTACATAGGCTGCCGTTCCAACATGATGCTGCTTTCGAAGAAACCAGATTACACACAGCGTGAAATCAGCGTATAGTCATAGAGAAGGACTGGCTCTCAATTTTCCAAAAGCATTGACCCCAGCAACCCGAACTGACAGAATTAAACTACAGAGCATTGGAGAGAGTAGAATGGCAAAGGATTTTGACATGGTGTTTTCATCAAGCACACTAAGCTAGCTCTTTTGATATGAGCCGCTGTCTGTGGGGGGCTATTTTTAGCCTGGATTATTATTGCTGTATACTCTGCTGCAGCGCTCACGCCACGCTGGAAGATTGAGGTCTTCAAATGCAGCTTGATCCAAAATCATGAAGGATTGGGTGGGAATACACTGAACTTCCACTTTTTCCTGAGAGTCGTTTTGTTCCTTTTAAAACACTTCCTAGTTTGCTCCGCTTTAGTACCACATCCATTATTTGCAATGCATATTGGGCTTGGGCTGTTCCCAAAGGATGAGGAACCGGCATTAACAGCACAGGATGTTCAGTTTAACCCTGCTGTTCTATTCACTAGAGCCGACTTCATTTACACAGTTGTTTATTCAACTGCTCCGTCACAAATCCCATCGTGCGGATAAACAGGCACAGGCTAACATCCACTACCCCATGAGGAGCACCCTGCCTCTAATGGTTGACCCAGCTGCATCATTTAGGCAGGTTGGGCCCCCCTGTCACGTCACCTTGTCCCAGGCCTGGCTTTGGAGCAGCGTGGCAGCTGCTGGGCTGTTGTGGCCTTGCGACGAGGTCTGGAGAGGGTGGGTAAGCCCCCAGAGGGAAGAGACGGGACAGCTCCCCTTAGTGCCGAAGGGGCCGACCTGCTTCTTGCACAGGACCCCTTTTGTATAACAGCTCCTCCAGGAACAAAGCGGGCAGCCGGATGTATAAAGCCCACAGATGGCACTAAGCGAAGGGGCCATATCAATAATAATGGACAGCAGACAAAAAGCTGGGCCTCTGTAAGGATTAAGCCCACTTGGGCCTCCTTCACTCCTGTACAGTGTGTCTGGGATGGGGTTAACCCCTTTCGAAGGGCGCCGCGGCGCATCTGCTCTCAGCCAACTCTTGTGCCAAAAGTGTGCGTTAAGTGCCCGGAATTCTGCTGCATTATGCTCCGCACGACGTTGCCAAGGAGATGCTTAGTCTTCCAGAGTTCGACTCTATTGTTCCCTTCAAGTGTCTGAATACACAACACAAACAGTTTCATTTGTGCATTGTTTGAATTTGCTTGACGTTCAACATTTCTCTCAAGAACTCGAGATGTTTGACGTTGATGTCTAAATATTCCTTCATGGCTGTAAAACAAATTCTCCAGGTTAATGTTTTTATAGACTTTTGTTGTCATCCCAGACTCGATTATGTCCCTCTGAAGGTCCTGCGGGCTTTAAATCACTGGAGTTATTAGCTAAAGTGAGTGTTGCCGCTGAAAAAACAGATGCATTGAAATGAGCAGTCTTTGTCGTTTCCTAGTGTCCCTTGTAGGGGTGCCAGACGCCTCTCTCGCCAGCACACTACAGAGGAAAGCACAAAAGCAGTTTTGAGGAGAGAACGCTGGGCAGGTGGCAGCTGGGGATTTCTGGAGAAATGAAGATGGTCTAGTGATCTGTAGTAGTTTCTGTTTTTCTTTTGTATTTTAACGAAGTTCTCCAAAAAATTGGACCAAAGTGGTACTGGGGAAGTATATTTTCCAAAAGGCACACCTTCGTACTTTAAATACCCCTAAATGTTTCATATTAATATCAAATAAATAATAATGATAATAATAATAATAAAATGCCCTCATCCAAGATGTAGACATCTTGTGAATTACAAAATATCTATGGCTACTAGTGCATAGAGCTAAAAAAAAGCATGTACAGGCAAAAACATTTAATGCATTTGGTCTGCCCGAGAAACGGAACATGATTTACAGCGTTACTGTTTTGCAAAGATCATTTCACATTATAAAAATGTTCAGGTGTTTTAGATTAACATCAAATTTTCTTATTTTTGGATGACCTGATATGTACATATTAGTAATTAAACAGCTCATTTCAGGGTCATTACCAAAGTAACAGACTTTGTAATCAAGTGTGATTACGAGGGCTGGTGTGCTTGCAATACAAAGAGTGATCATGTGTACGGTACTGTTTGTTTTTACACTAATAATCCTTAGAATAGTACGTTTCCTGGATGACATAATTCCCCCTACAATCCAGACGGTTGAAGATTAACACCTACTGCACAACGCACAAGTGACACACTTAGTCACCTATTGTTTTCAGGCAGTGTCAAGGAAACGTAATGTGTTTTGAGGTACACTGACTTCCACTGATTAACTCACAAGCGTCCCACTGTCAGGAGAATTGCTTGGCTGGATTGATGTTTGGAAGGTTGTTTGTTAAATTCTCGAAAACCGCAGGTCGGTCAACAAACACGCACTTAAATCCATTGTGTTAATGTAGCTTCATCTCTTTTGTTTCTCACTTCCTGTTAGTCTGGCGGCTCTGTTTCGGACAAGCTGCTGTTCTTCTCTTAAAAACCTCACTGTCTCAGTGTCAGGAAGTGTCATAGCCGTTAGAAAGCTTTCAGAAGGAAGTACATCTTAAGTACAGTAGCAACAAAAAAACACAGATTATCTCTCCTGAGCATGATGTGCTGATGCAATATGTAGGCATATTGCAAGTATATTTAAAGAATTTGTGAATGTATTGGTTAATTTAGCAGAAAAGTCAAATAGGTGCACTTCTTTGAGTTTATTAATCCAAAATTAGCAAAAGTCCTTCACATTTTGCATTAAACAGCAAATTTTGTTCTTAAAGGTGCAGTGGGATATTTTGGAAAATGCTAAGATTACACTATTAGCACTGAAAGCCTAGGTCTCACCCTGCAAATCAACACCCAAAGCCATGCCTCCTTAACGCCTGCACTTGACAACATTTAGTTCACCTTTATTTGTATAGCTTTTACAATGTAGATTGTGCCAAAGCAGCTTCACATAGAAGGTTATAGTAAATTGAAACAGTGTCAGTCCAGTGTTTAGTGTTGGAGTTCAGTTCAGTTCAGTGTGGTTTAATATTCACTACTGAGAGTCCAAACACTGAAGAGTAATCCATCGGTGCGCAGCTCTACAAGTCCCAAACCATGCGAGCCAGTGGCGACAGCGGCGAGGAAAAAAAACTTCACCAATTGGCGAAATCGAAGAATAAAAAAAAACCCTGAGAGGATCCACGCTCAGTTGGGCACGACCATTTCTCCTATGGCCAGACGTCTTGTGCAGAGCTGCAGTCTAGGTGCCTGGAGGCTGGAGAACTCGAGGCTCGTCTGTCTTTGGAGGGTCACAGGAATCAGTCTCATGCTTGCTACTCCGCCATGGACCAAACATCACTACAATACATCATAAAACACTGACCAGAGAGAAAACTTTATTGTACAGTTCAGTATAGTGATTACAATACCAAACTTGTTCTTTAATTCCATCCAATACACATCTTTTTACCAATGCAGTGTCTTTTAGGCTGCATTTACACTGTATGGTTCAAGTGACTCAATTCCGTTTTTGTTTTTTCCTCCCATGTGCCACAGCTCAGATATGGCCCGTGTGTGTGCAAGCAGGAAAAAAATGACATGCATTCCGATTTACTTAAATCAGATTCAGGCCTTGTTCATATGTGGAAACTTATCCGATATAATTCGGATTTGTGCCCTCGTGTCTGCAGTGTAAGCAGGCAGATCGGATTTTCACCTGTCAATGCGAGTCACACGTCATTAAAAACTGTAGCGAATGATGTCAACTCTGATGCGTTCATTTCAGAACAGACTTCAGCACAGTCCCAAACTTTAAATCTCATACACGAGGACTGCAAAAGCTTTTATATTGTCATGTAGCACAAGTATTTAAGCATGTTTTGTGAGAGAAAGAGAGAGAGAGAGAGAGAGAGAGAGAGAGAGAGAGAGAGAGAGAGAGAGAGCATTATTGTTGCATACATTGTGTGCGTAAGTCATGCCATGGACATGACATTTAGGATTCCTACTGGTTTAAAACGACCTAGATTTAAAGAAGATGGCAAAATAAGAACTTTTCTGCCGTAAAATATAGTAAAACTAGTCAAAAGGAATAATAATAAAAAAATAAATAAAAATAAAAAAACCTGCCAACAGATTAAATACAGGAATGGATAAATGAATGCTCATTTATTATCAGCTGTTAGTCAGCGCCTGCTCTTTTTTTTTCCTGCTCATTGCACCTTTGCAGTGTGCAGTGTAAATGATACGAATCGGATACGAGTCACTGTTAAAAGATGATGTAAGCAGATCATTAAAATATCAGATACAGTCACAAAATCAGAATTGACCATCAAGATCTGCAGTGTAAATGCAGCCTTAGACAAATATCTTCACTTTTGTGTGATTTTAAAAACAAAACCGTGCTGTTCATAAATTTGAAGTTTAAAGTTCAGCTCATTAGATTCAGATATATTGCTGATGATGCTTATTAAAACACTACATTATTCATGTCAGAAACGACATTATACATGTTTTTCATTTGGTTTATCTAAGGTAAGGGAATATTTTCAGGTATATGATAATGCTGTCTAAATATAGCTCGCACGTGCACTGAAGAGATTCTCCAAAGACTGCCTATACTAAACTGTCCTATATGAAAAGCTGCATAAGGTGTGGAATGCCACAAGACAACAATCCACTGGCTAGGTGTTGTGTAGCAGAAAGCAGATTGGATGGATCTGTTCTGTAGTCAGGGCAGATTTCGTGATTTTTGATAAACTGTGGTTATGCAGATTATTCTGAATGACATGCAGCGAGCGTCAAAGAGGAAGCAGACATTTCACTGCTGAAGCTGCTGAATGAGAAGTGGTTATTTTGAGCCTTGTTCTGTTGAAAGTTTCAGTCTGAAAAAAAGGATGTATTGGTAATTTCAAACCTTGTTTGGGCTCAACTCAGGTGATTCTACTTCCCTGGAGTGATGGATAAAGATGTGACGGAGCAGACAGAGAATTAGTTTGTTAGTTCAGAAGCAGAGGTGTTTCTTGCACGATGCTCCTTTTCCTCTCCTTCCCGATACAAAAGATTTTAAAAAAAAAACTCACACACAACTGTCTTTGTGTTCACAAGAGGTTTTTGTCATTGCGATGCAAATGAGGAAGTCTGTGGTGCCAGTCTAACTCGACAAAACAAACGTTTCTTTTATCAACAATTTCCTGTTTTCAATGGGACTCTACTATTCGACGACTTACTATAATGAAGGGGATAGCAGAAAAACATCAAGAACAATAAAGCAGTGTTTTATTGTTGTGGTCACAGGGCACTCCACACTTTTATGCGTCTCAGTTCAGCGCGGCCCCCAAAAGCAGGCTGAACAAGCGTCTTAGCCAGTGAAGAGATCCCTCTTATCAGCATCTCGTGTTACAGGAGTGAGGATTGACGTGTGTAAGTTACTCAAACAGAAGGTTCTTGTTCGCTCATGACCTTGAATGAGCACCAACTTCAAACCTCAGCCTCAAACGTAAGCCTTTGAGGACAGGGTTGTTTGTTTCTTTGGATGGCGAAGAAACTAAATGTGTTTGAGCATAAGAGGAAGTCAAAAGGTCATTATATACACTTCTTTTTTCCATACAGTGACAGCATTTTTTTTATTTTTATATTGTAATTTTTTTACTGTTTTCACAGAAGAATGTAAATCACGAGAGGGAGCTAATGATGAAAGAATTGTATTTTCATAGTTGCATGAATTATTCAAAGTTATCTGTTATATATATGTTATATGTTATATATTATATGTGTATATATATATAGAAGCATTAAGAAGCATCTAGTGTAGTGCAAAGCATTTAAGATGTGAACAGAACTTTGGTCATGATGTGTAACTTTAGTGGACTGTTATTTGGTGGCGTAACAGTATTTTCCTGTATGTAAAACCCACAAGCTTGCAGCTTGACCTTTTCATGACCTGACGTCCACAGCTGAAAGGAGGTTGACTCATGATGGCAAACACAGTAAGAGTAAAGCACACTGCCACCATCAGTCCAGGAAGGGAAACAGCTGTAATCTTTAAAGAGACACACTTAACTATTACTACTGTATTGCTCACTTTATTTCGCCACAAATAAATTTGGGACTGAATAACCAGTATTGTGGTTTAGTGTATGGACAGAACATTTCTGAAACTGACATTGTTGTAACCATACTAACTGTAAGGCATATTGGGTTTTTTGGTATCTTCTACTTTTGACCAGTTTAATATTACAACACAATACTTTGCTTGTTTTCCCAGAGATGGGTTGTGGCTGGAAGGGCATCCGCTGCGTAAAAAACAAATGCCGGATAAGTTGGCGGTTCATTCCGCTGTGGCGACCCCGGATTAATAAAGGGACTAAGCCGAAAAGAAAATGAATGAATGAATGAATACTTTGCTTGTAAACATTTTGACATGGATTAACTTTTGTTGACACTCATGAGTACTTTATTAAACAGTAAAGTTAATCAAATTATGTTGAATTCTAAAAAAAATTCTAGGATTCTAGGATTTCTAGGAATATTTTTGGATAGATTTAGATTTGGGCTGGTTTGCAATCATCCAGAAAACCACCACTTACAACATAAAATGGATTTTAGACATAAACTGTGACTTTATAATTAGGCTTGGGACGATAACCATTTCCAAGGTATACCGCGGTATGGAATAGTCGAGGTGAAGACAGCAGAAGTCACTGATTTACTTGAGTTATTTAGCCTGACATGTTTACTGCTCCAAAATACTTTAAATGTTTATCAAAATAAGATATGTTGTGTTTTAAAAGGGGAAAAAGGTTTTGTTTTTTAGCCAGACATTTAAAAATAATATATTTTACAGCAGTTATCACAATACGTCATACCGCGAAACCGTGATATTTTTATCCAAGGTTATCCTACCGTCAGAATCTTATACCGGCCCATACCCATTTATAATAGCATAACACTTTACAAAACTGCACTTACGCATTAGCAATTTAGTTAATTAATCATTTGTAATGTGTTAACTCTACATTAATAGACATTACAAAGCAGTTACAAATGCTGTTATATGCAGATAAAAGTTTAGGAATTGAAAAAAATATAATTGATGAGCAGCATACAAGAATACACAAAAAATACACATAAAGACTGACATCACAAACGAACTGATCCAGAAATGAACCAATTATGAATGATACTGTACTTATAGAATAGGCTGGGAGTGTTGTGTGTGCTATCCACTATACAACAACTACTAATAACAATAATGATAATATTACAAAAATATTACAGAAATACAAATGATAATAAATATATTGATAATTGTTCAAAGATATATTTGTTTTCATTAATCATTTTAGTCATTTGACATCAAAAGAAAGAATCTGTACACATTTGCATGCCTACATTCCCATAATGCAGGACAATACATTGATCTTGAACATTTTGAGCTAGAGGATTGTGGATAAATGCACCCATCATGGCTAAAGCCCTGGCCCACGCCTGCTTGGGCAGCCATTGATGCTGCACGCGTGCCTCCGTCCACACACAGGGGTCAATGTGCTTTTAATGGCGGTTAAGTGTTCACAGACAAGCGAGCTTTTGTAGAGGGGGGTGAAACAACAGCCCTCTTTTATCACCCCTGCTTTGTCCAAGCTGTTGAAAGGACTGTGAGTGGGACGCGCCACGTTTTACTTTACTACTGAGAGTCAACTGTGCAAGCTTGTCAGATGCTTGGAGACATGTCTTGCCAGTTGTTTATGTAGTACATACGTCGTGTCATGGTTGTCACCAGCTTACAGTCTAGGGGTTTTGAGAAATACAAAATGTTCTTGATCTTCTCTCATATGCAAAATGATCTTTATCTTCTCTTATACTTTAATGTTTCTTTAAATTTACCACAATTACCACCAAATTACATTTTAGACTTTAAATTAGGGTTGAGTACTGACTTTCTTGTGTTATATTTGAATGGTAAGTACTCGACAGAATAAGAATGCGTTTCAGTGCCACTTAAAGCTGTCTGTTGAAATCAGAGGCATGAGAAGAAGTAGAGGATTGGAAACATCTTCGGTAACTTGTAAGAAATATAACTGTAAATAGGGACTATTGTTGAGCCTGCTTATATGTGCAGCCTGATTTTTCCAAACTGGGTACCACTTTACAATAACAGTACATGAATAATGATGTGTTAATATGTAAATTAAACATTACTTTATTATGAATTAATGATGAGTTAATTAGTGCTGCACGATTAATCGTATCGCAATCGCAATTGCGATGTCAGCCTATGCGATTACATTACAGCGAATCTTGCGATTATATTAAATAAACGAATGCATTGGTGGACATAACAAGACATTCAAGAAAGAAAATGCACCGCCATTTTTGTAGTTTCCTTTTAATACGATTACAATGTAACGCAATTAAAAAAGAACTACACGACCCAGAAGCCATCAGGACTGTGTGTGTGTGTGTGTGTGTGTGTGTGTGTGTGTGTGTGTGTGTGTCTGAGTATCACGTGCTGACAAGCGCGACCAAGTCAGTACAAACACAGTGATAATGTCTGCTTGTCTCCTCCAAAAACAGCTTGGACATCGCGTGATGTTCTGAACGTGTATAATATGTTTGCGGCAGATAGACGCGAGTCGCTTTCTGTATGTAGGATGCATATAATGCATATGGCCACGTTTTAAATTAAATCAAATAAGCAGAACCAAAAGTTGTATGTGTGTGTGTGTGTGTGTGTGTGTGTATATATAACCGACAAAATATGATATGTTTAAATAGTGCATGCTGCATTTCTCTCTCATAAACAATAATACAAAGCCATACATATAGAATATTGTTATATTTCATTTAATAATTGCAAGAAATATGAAATATGGAAAATATGGAATATGAAAATAAGTTTACATTAATGCAGATATTTATTTTGTAAAAATTATTTATTTTGAAACCATTTCAAGTTGAACAAGCGCACACTTCAGCATTATTACTAATCTGTGTGTGCAATTTTCTTAAAAACCCATTAAGTTGACTTACAATACCATTTATAATCGCAATCGCATATCGCAATATTGACCTCAGTAATCGCAATATGACAATTTTCCCAAATCGTGCAGCCCTAGAGTTAATGCACAACCTAATCATGAACAAACTTTAACTACAACATGAGTCACAAGAGTTCTTGTGTGAGTAACGACTTAATTCTTGTGTGAATAATCTTAATTACTTGTTAGTACATGTATGTTAATGTATTTATTAATATTTAGGTTTAAGCTAAATGTAACCAACATGATCTCAATTATGTCATGACTTTACTTGGAGGGGCACATCACTATGAACTCATTTTAAACTACTCATGTGTTTAAACCGTTTATGTTGACATTGACAGAACACTTTTCTATTGTTATTCAGTGTAAACGCACTAGATGGACGTGCATAAGGAGTTAAGAATGGGTTAATGATAATATGCCCCTCCACATAAAGTCATCATGAATTCATGATGGTTAAAGTAAGCATACACTAATGTCATAACTAATACATTAATTAACAAACAATCATGTACTAATGAGTAATTAAGGTAGCTGTTATTCACACATGAACTCATGTTGCAGTTAAAGTTAGTTCATGATTAGTGCATGCATTAACATATCATTATTTCATAATGAAGTAATGTTTAGTGTAAATATTAACACATCATTATTCATGTAGTTATTGTAGTGTTACCCCAAACTGCATACAGTATGATGTTTAAGCAGGTTGCAAGTGCTTTGAATCGTTTTTTAAATGAGGTATTGTTTGTATAACAGTTTAAGAAATGGACAGGTGAATTAACAACAGCTCTACTGAAGGCAGCAATAACAGCAGATGTGAAGGAAATAATGGACATCCAGACATTTTTGTGAAAAAGTGCTGGCACGCCAAGTTATTTATGATAGACTGTGACTTGTAGCTAGACTTGTAACTATTCCTTTAATATTTATTATTAAAATATACTGTGTTCTCCTGTCAGGATTCTTCCGATTACACCAGAGACATGATTTGCTTAAAAATAGAAAAAGAAAAGAAAAATGAAAACAAATAGTTAAAAAAAAAAACAGAGGCTCAGATGTTAAAGGCATCTCCAATCCAAATCAAAACTCTCAAACTGAACAAAACTTAGTCCTTATATTAATGGGACTGCACCATTATCGAAATGACAGAGGAGTCACCCACTCACAAATGCATTCAAGTGTTATTTAAAACAAATAAATAAATGACCATACCTTTCTTTAGTTTGTTAGAGTGCATGCTAGTAAATGGTATATGTATATATATATAAACAATTTAGTGTTTTATATATATATATATATAAATCATGAAAAATAAACAATTTAGTTCTGCTTGTTTATCATTTACTAGCATGCATTCACAAAGGAAAGGAAGTAAAAGAAACAAAACACAAAACAACCACATAAACAGTCGTCTACCAAATAAACTTCTAAAGCTTTTGAATAAATATATCAGCTATCATGTGTGGCCTCTGTCATCACATCTCCATTATTTGTCGCAATCTCATGGTAGGTCAAGACAATAAGTCTACAGAGAGATACTATTGTTATTTTGTTTTGGATTTATTTTACCAGAGAAGGCAAATGTGGTTATATTTCTCCAATATTCAAATCTGGTTTATAGCACATCAATAAACTTAAAAATGACATTTGCTGTTTGCACAAAATAACTAAAAAAAAACAACAAACAGTTTTTTGGGGACAACTTTATTATTTTATGTTTAATTCACTTAAATTTATAACAACTAAGAAGTTAACTGTTAGCGTTTAATTACTGTAGGTGGTTTAGCTGGCTAAGATTCTATTATAAATCCGTTATGTCTTGTATTTACTTATATTTATATTTATATACCCTAAACATTTCATATATTGTTTCATTTTTAAAAAAGATTTATTTATTAGCTTTTTTGTGACAGTTAACTAACAAAAGTAAAAGAGAAAATAACAGTACAAATAGATTTTTTTAAAAAAAACAAATTTGATAAAAATTGTACAAAATTGATAAAAAAATAAATAAATAAAATGCACTATAACCCTCATATTGTGGCAAATTAACGGAGAAGGATACATTTTTATAGATGTAATTGCTGAAAATGAATCATAAACAGACTCCCTAAAAGGAAACAAAGCAGGACAGGTGCAAAACATGTGAACTACATTTGCAGGTTCAGCATGACATTTGTCACAGTTTAGATCTATAGCAGGGTTTGCTAGCCAGTTTACACACACACCAGTGAACTCTGTGGACTACTTTGCTCGGTAGAATCTCATGACGAGCACATGCAGATGCCGTATGCACCTTTTGTAAATGTATTAACCAAATACCTTCTTTTACGTCTATGTTAAGATCCCTAGCCCAAATAAAACGCAAACTTTCAGAGGTAGAGGGATGAGGGACTTGAGCAAGTTGTAAATCTTTGAGATGGCTCCATTTTGACCGGGATTGGTACAAGAGATGGTATCGGTTAGGTAGATGGTGGTATTATAGAGAATCCTGGAAAGTGTTTACGAACAAAATCCTGAAAACCTGAAAATATATGAAAAGTTGTGCATTTGGTAGACTAAACATTTGAGTTAGTTGTTTAAATGACACAATGTAAAGGTCTTTAATAGAAACAATTCCACATCTCACCCATGTTACAAAAGCCTTATCATTAAGTGAGGGAGGAAAAGAGGGTTAGCGTGCACAGGGCATAGAAGTGGTGTGATCTGTAAATTAAAGTGACGTCTGAGCTGAACACAGATCTATATATTGCTTGATTTAAAGATTTTATCTCGTTTTTCAGCGATTTCTCTGACTCTTTTTGAAGTATTGGTTCAGAGATTGTCGACAAGAAAATGAATGAATGAATGAAAACATTGGCTTTAATAGTCTTATTATCACTTTAAAATAAATACATCAGTAACACTTTAGGGTTGTCTTTTCATCCTTTACTTTTTATCCTTACTTTACCTTACTTTCATCCTTACTAGCAATTTGCCACTAATATTGTTAAAAACATAATTCTAACCAACTTTTAAATATTCTCTAGATGTCTTTGATCCTGTCCTGTGTGACGTGAAACCCTCTGATCTGAGCTTTGATGGTTGCCGCTTGTCTAATGGTCCTGTACGCACTGCTTATTCACTGCTTCAGTGTATATAGGACAGCTGATTCATGCCGTGCCGTATAGAACGGGCTGTCCTGTTTTCTGCATTAAGATGATGAGGTACAGGAACTGGAACAGAAGGTGCTGTTCCTGCAGAGTGAGTGCCCGGACAAGGTGGCCACGACAAGTTTGACATACAAATACACGTAGTTGCTTGCTGCCCACATACAGTAACTCTCGCTGACATTTGTGGTGGTCTTGCAGCAGAACTATTGGAGTAGTTTTGTCTTTGTCTGTAGCAGGTCAGTGACAAGTAATAGTAATAAATATGTCATGTAGTATCAGCTGCCATTAGATAACACTGTATATAATTGTAAAAATGCTTTTTCTTTGCAGCTTTCTAATAATTTAAATATATTTGATCAGATATACAGT
Organism: Danio albolineatus; assembly: GCA_903798035.1. Classification (NCBI taxonomy): domain Eukaryota; kingdom Metazoa; phylum Chordata; class Actinopteri; order Cypriniformes; family Danionidae; genus Danio; species Danio albolineatus. Next base: position 1,096,924 of record CAIGQQ010031933.1, read on the forward strand.
ATTTTCATATACAGTGTACCACAGGTGAACTCCAATTAAGCTGAAGAAACATCTCAAGACTGATCAATGGAAACAGAATGGCAAAGGTTGCGAATACTTACTGTATTTACACATGATTTTTCAGGTTTTTAATTTTTAATATATTTGCAACAATTTCAAAAACTCTTTTTTCCCCATTGTCATTATGGGGTTTTGTGTGTAGAATTTTGAGGAAATTAATCAATTTAATTCATTTTGAAATAAGGCTGTAACATAATAAAAATGAAAAAAGTGAAGCGCTATGTACTTTCCGGATGCACTGTATATGAGGGATTAGATGATAGACGTTGCTTTCAAATGCTCCTGTGACTGTTAATCTGTGTGACTGCTTCTTGAACAGCGCTGATAATTACAATCAATCACAGTGGCCAGTCATAGGTGTTTAAATACTTGACTGCGATTTATAATTTACATTTGTAGATTTGATCTAAATTCTCCTGTTCGGGTAAAATTAAAGGTTCAGTGAATATATCTGACTGCTTGTATTAATTTTTATCTGCCACAATGACTTGATCTTTGGATCTCTGGAAAGCTGGAATGTCACTGCTTATTTAAAGTCAAAATGGTATTCTTGTGAAGTAAAATGAAGAATTGGTAGATTGAAAGCATCGTCGATTCACTGTTGATGCACTCTGATATCGAATAGAACCAAATCGGCAGCAAAATACACCTATTATATATTTTTTAAATAACTAAAATTCATTTAAAACTATTGGCCACATCACACAAGTTTGTTTTGGAAACAAAAAAGGGTATTTTAAATATTGTATTGTTTTCATAATATTCATATATTCAAATTAAGCATTAAAAAAAGTAGAAAAATGCATAAAGGATTATGCCAAATTAAAAGATTATGCTAAACGTTGTGCAGAGTATCAAATGGAAGTAAATTTGACTGATAAGTGATTGTATTATAATAAAAAAATAATATTAATGATAATACTAGAATTGTTAAAACTTAATAATAAATTACTTAAATTACATAATAATATTAGGTTTTTAAACTATCACTTTTCTTTAAAAAAACATTATAAAAGTCTTAAACTATCACGTAAAAAGCATAATAATATTATTTTCTATTACCTTTAAAACAGTTATTTAAAAAAGCATAATATATTTTACTTTTACTTTATTTTTGTCTTACATAAATACGTAAAAAAAGTATTGTTTTAGATTTATTAATGATAATGCCTTTTTCTGTATTTATGTTTAACAGGTCATTATGTTACATTAGTGTTATATACTAAATACCTAGTTTAATATCATATTAATTAAAATATTAATTTTGAAGACAAAAAAAAACATGCCTGAAAATCATCTAGGTGGTTTTATTTTTCACTTTGTAGAAACTTGTGAGTGTCTTGTAGTGACGTGATTGGAGAAAATAACAAACAGTCAATGTTTGAACAGTCTGTAGTTGGACAGAGGTTGATGCGTGATGACAGGCATGATGATATAATATCACCTATCGGGAGATGCCACATTTGACAGAACTGATGACAGGATGCCTAGTAAATTTTAAACAAGACTCATTTTAACGGTTAGTGCTAAGCGTAATTACTGTTGTGGGAAGAGCTTGAGGACGTGTATCATAACGCATTCAGTCAGTTACACTCATCTGTGCCATTGTTCATAAATTACATGCAAGATACAACACATTATTCAGAGCCTAATTAGTTTTAGCGGGGAATAAAAGTCAGCGCAGGTATTATAATTATCCTGGGTCTTTTTGTTCAGATGTGCTCTGTATGAGAGATGCTTCAGTCCATTTCCCAGCATTACAGCTCTGTGTGAATGTACATTTCATGCACAGTCACCTATCAATAATTCACTTCCTCTTTCTTGAAATCTTTTAACTAGAGATGCACCGGAGAATTTTTGCTCCAAATGAGGGATTGGCAACCAGGTGGTATTTGGCTTTAATGCTGACGATCTCTGTTTTGACCTGGACTTGCACACAAACTGCTTTTATACACTACAGTAGTAAAATACGTCTGTAAATGGAGCATTAACATGGGAATAACTGCACCCGTTGAAAAACAAGATATTCTGCCTTTACAAAAAAAAATTAACAAGGATTGACCTTCCTCATTTCCTGTTTCATATTTCTAATTCCATAGTCTAAAGGTGAACAATTGATCTGTGCAAGTTAGTCTACTGAAAAACGATGATGAAAATCTGTCCATTTGCTTTAGCTCTGGAATGGCAGTCCTTCTCTGATGAGGTCAGTTTGACGGGGCGAAAAAATAGCTATGCCGCTCCAACCACTAGTTTTCTGCGAATTAAAGATTAGAGGAGGAGAACAAAATGTAAATTCCACTTCTACTCAATATTCTGTTTTAGTTGGAAATATGTCAAACTAAAATAAAAGTCTGCAGCAACTTCTGATTCACGTGGACTTTAAAGTCTGGAAAAATGTGCAGGATATGCTGTATGTAAATGTCTGTGCTTAAAAGCACAATATGTCATTTTATTAGTTGTATTGCCACCAGAGGGTGTGTATACATGGCAAATGCCGTGCGAGCTGAGTCGTATGTCTGAATTCATAACATTCGAAAAACAGTATGTGAGAAGTACCCGATTGACCTACTACTTCCGACGAGGTTATGAAATGCGCATCCGATGGACGCTATCCTATCCCATAATGCCACTTGAGAGAATTAATAATTAAGAGTAAAGCGACATGGCTAGGTCACAATAATAAAAACTAGCACATGTAGTACGTCCGAGTTCCTTTCATACTACCCGCATTCATAAGAATCTACTTTTCTATTTGTTATGTAGCAATTTCAAATTCAAATGCAGTACCTACTTGAGTAGTAGCTTATTTCAGACGCAGCACATGTCTCCTTAACCAAACACACCTAATATAGATCCTCAGCTCATTAGCAAAGACTGCAAAACCTGAAAAGGGTGTGGCAGACAAAGGAGACACGCAAAACATACATTGCTGGTTACAGTTGTCGAACATTTTGGCATCGTACAATGTCTAATGTGAAACACTGCGATGGACGATAGCATCGTCGTCATTTATGCGTAATTATTTAATTCATAACGGATTAAATATTTGTAGCCCACCGTTTCTACTACCTGACCCGCATGGTCTTTGTTTGACCCATAACCAGATCATAAATAAATAAAGTTAAGTTACACACAAATCACCAACTGTCAATCACTTTTTTTCACAGGAATCTGGCATGAATAGATTGAGTGATCTGTGTCGTTATAATGGTACACAATCAACAGGCACCAAACAAATGTATCGGAAGGTTTTCGCTAAAATGACTAAGTACAAGTGTTAAAGCGAAAGATTGAAGCAGTGTGCTGATGCTGTGACACGTTACCTGATAGATTCAAAAGACCGAAGAGTCGTTAGATAGAGACAAGATTGTTTAAATATCACGTTTAACAACTATTGTAAGACGTGATCCAGCGTTACATCCTTGATAAACTGTCCGATGTGCACTGCTCACTGGGGTTTTGTGCTCAAAGCACGCGCCGACTGCCTGGAGTGCATGACAGAGTTTGTGTCTGTGTCTGTGTCTGTGTGTGTGTGTGGATGTGTGTATGTGTGAGTGGTCACATGATGTGTGTTTTCAGCGGTACAATGTGGACGGAGGGCTGTTCAGAAATGAAATAGATGAAATGTCAGTGTTGATGTGGATTGTTTTCATTCTAAAATGCCATTTTAAAAGATGTATTAGTGTAAACGGGGCCTAAGTGTGTATTTTTTCGCAAACGGGTTGCTGCTGGGGGCAGGGTCAAGGATCACGATGCCAGCTCAGCAACGTGATCGTCTATCGTCTATCGCCACAACCCTATTGCTGGTGGTCCTCCAGGAACATGGTTGAGAACTACTGTCCTAAAGGACTTCTGCTGAAATCATGTTTATGGATGAACTGAAGTATTCAAACTTATTATCATGGTAGTACTGATTGAAACAGGGTAAGGCTGAAAGCCGCTGAAGCGAAACGAGAGCGTTGAAGTAATGGCTGATGAGAGATGTGCGTGAGGCGGCACAAAAGCAAAGGAGCTTTTATTATGACACAGTCCACTGCTTCCAGTTTTTCTGCTTGTAAACGTGGGGAAAAGCAGTGGTGTTTTATCATGCTAAATACATTTTAGGCTCTGTTATAATGCTGCTCTTTGGAGTCTAGTAAAACACAACATATTAAAGCGTCTTTGATGTTTCCTTGTTTTAAAACAAAAGCTGAAATTGAGTTTGTGGGATATCATTAGCATATCCACACAGGACACGGCTTTTAACAAGGTAAAATTACTTATTTCTCTGATTTGATCATTCTCCGAAACATTTGCGATAATGTTAAGTCAGTAAAATATATAACACTGTTCTTGTGGTTTTGTGATATTTTACTAATAAATACCTTTAATATACTATACATGAGCTTCTTTCATTATATTTGTGCATCTGTTGATTTAATTTAATGTGTGGATTATTTAGATGAGTCAAGATGAGTGCATGACTACTTTTAACCCAACTTTTGCACAAAGACTCGTGCAGCCGCTGTTCTCCTGGTGACTATGGCAGCAGCTGCTTACAGACGGCCTCCCAAACAGCCTTTTCCATGTGTGTGAAATGGAGCACCTGTTTGTTGTGGGGTCTCCAGATGACTGTTGTTGTCGAAGACCACAGATGGGGGAAAGCGCAGGTTCCCTGCTGATCCGTCTCGCGGGCGCTCAGAGAGAAGAATGAGATGGTCAGCTGGCTCACCCCAGAAATACCGCAGCAGACTCCGCTTTTGTCGTCTGTTCCCTCCTCCCGTACTTTCTCTGGCTCTGTCCCATACTGTAAATATAAAAAAAAACAACCAACATACCCATGAGATTATGCTAACGCCTTTTTGAATCGGGAATCAGGAAATAATGAGAAAAACGCTCTGGTTACTAAAGTAACCCTCGTTCCCCGAGGGGGGGAACGGAAATGCTATGTGGAAAAATTCCACTATGGGGATTTCGTTCAGAAAGCCAATCATCTGAAAGAGTATGTAAACGGGCCAATGAAATGCCAATGAGTTGGCAGCTTCAGCTTGCGCAGCTGATGCTCGTTGCAATCAATTTGGCAATAAAAGCACAGCGATAGCAGAGCTGAGCATCCTTTTTGAGCTGAAGAGACTTTCGCCCCAGCAGCTAAGGGGCATTCATTGTGGCGACGGAACATAGCATTTCCGTTCCCCCCCTCGGGGAACGAGGGTTACTTTAGTAACCAGAGCGTTCCCCTTCGGGAGGGGAACTTCAATGCTATGTGGAAAAATTCCACTATGGGGAAATGTATGGAAAACGCCACAATGAATGGACCTTACCTTGCCCCCGATGAGAGGTTAGTCAGGCTGAGTAGAGCGTGAGCGCACCTGCATCACCGGAGGCGCGGTCTTCCAACGTGTTCCCTGGCCCTTACTTATCCCACTTCAACAGAAGATTTACGGATTTAGATATATTTTTCGGGAGTCGCAAGACATCTAGTAATTTCTAGGAATTGATACGACAGTACGTTGGGAAAGCGTACAGTCCCGATAGGGAGGACGCTGCGGAGGCCACCTGCTGCCCGAGTGGGGAGACTGGTGGCAAGAAAACATAAGGACTAGCCCTGAAAAGGGGAGTACGCATATGAATATAAGATGGTTAGCTGTGAGGGAAGACACGGGTCCTGCCTGAGAAGGGGGACAGCATCGTGGTTAAATATGCATATGGGATCACCAGCGGGGATCGCACATAGCGGGCACCTATACCCAGAATGCGGGCTGACCAGCGGGCAGACCTACAACGTAACGGGCCAGCGTCTGACTCCTCCGCTGAGTCAGATGCTGGGGGCCTCGGAGGAATCTCTGCAGGGCTCACCTAAGCGGGGAACTTTACTGACAGAGTAAAAAAGGCGCACGTACCTCCGTGTTAAGGAGAATGGCGCAGCAAGCGTGTCACAACACCTCACCGAGTGTTTCCCCAATCACCAAAGGTTACCTAATACCCTTGAGGAAACCGGCTCCACTCGCAGATTGTAGAATCTTGCAAATGTGTTAGGTGTCGCCCAGCCCGCAGCTCTACAGATGTCTGTTAGAGAGGCACCGCGTGCACACGCCCAAGAGGAAGCAATGCTCCTTGTGGAGTGCGCTCGCACCCCTGGGGGACACGGCTCGCCCTGGCTTTGGTAAGCGAGGGAGATGGCATCCACTATCCAGTGGGCCAACCTCTGTTTTGATACGGCACTTCCCTTCTGCCGACCACCATAACAGACGAAGAGCTGCTCAGATGATCTAAAGCTCTGAGTGCGTTCCACGTAAATTCGCAAAGCGCGAACTGGACACAGCAGATGAAGGGCTGGGTCTGCCTCCTCCGTGGGCAGCGCTTGCAGGCTCACTACCTGATCCTTAAACGGTGTGGTAGGAACCTTGGGCACCTAGCCGGGCCGGGGTCTCAGGACAACGTGAGAGTTAGCCGGTCCGAATTCCAGGCACGAGTCACTGACCGAAAATGCCTCCAGGTCCCCGACCCTCTTGATCGATGCCAACGCGACCAGCAGAGCTGTCTTCAGGGACAGAAATCTTAAAGATACTGATTCGAGTGGTTCGAATAGATCTCCGCGCAAACTCGTGAGAACGAGGGCGAGATCCCAAGAGGGCATAAGAGGGGGGCGGGGTGGATTTAATCGCCTAGCACCTCTGAGGAACCGGATGATGAGGTTATGCCTTCCCACGGAGCCGCCATCTATCGCATCATGATGAGCGGAATAGCGGCCACGTAAACTTTCAGTGTGGAGGGCGACAGCCTGCTCTCCAGCTTCTCCTGAAGAAAAGAAAGCACAACGCTGATCTGGCAGTTTCGGGGGTCTTCTCTGCGAGAGACGCACCACTCAGTGAATAGACTCCACTTCAGGGCGTAGGCGCGCCTCGTAGAGGGGGCTCTAGCCTGAGTGATGGTATTAACCACCGAAGCCGGTAGGTTACCTAAGTCTTCCTCGCGTCTAAGGACCACACGTGGAGATTCCAAAGATCTGGGCGAGGGTGCCAGATGGTGCCCTGTCCCTGAGAGAGTAGGTCCTCTCTCAAAGGGATCTGCCAGGGGGGGGCCGTCGCGAGGAGGGAGAGTTCTGATATCCAGGTCCGGTTGGGCCAGAGAGGCGCAACTTAGCAAGACCTGCTCCTCGTCCTCCCTGACCTTGCACAGTAACTGCGCGAGCAGGCTCACTGGGGGAAACGCATACTTGCGCATGCCCTGAGGCCAGCTGTGGGCCAGTGCATCCGTGCCGAGGGAGCCCTCGGTCAGGGAAAAAAACAACTGGCAATGAGCGTTCTCGGAGGAAGCAAACAGATCAATCTGGGCCTCCCCGAAGTTTGCCCATATCAGCTGGACCGTCTCGGGGTGGAGTCTCCATTCTCCTGGACGTAGAGGCTGCCGTGAGAGCGCATCGGCTGCACGGTTGAGCTTGCCTGGAATGTGAATGGCGCGCAGCGAATTCAGCCGCGGATGACTCCAGAGGAGCAGACGGCGGGCGAGCTGAGACATGCGGCGAGAGCGGATACCCCCCATACGGTTGATATACGCTACCGCCGCCGTGCTGTCCGTCCTGACCAGCACGTGTTGGCGCTCCAGCACCGGAGAAAAACGGCGTAGAGCGAAAAACACTGCCAGCAGCTCTAGGCGATTGATGTGCCAATGCAGCTGGATACCTACCCACAGGCCATCTGCTGCATGCCCGCAACACACGGCCCCCCAGCCCGTGCTGGAGGCATCTGTTGAGACAACAACATGCCTGGACACCTGTCCCAGAGGCACATCGGCCTGTAGAAACGAGGGGTCGTTCCAAGGGCTGAGGGCGCGGCGACACAGCGCAGTGACAGTCACCCGGTGTGTGCCCGCGTGCCATGCGTGTCTGGGGACTCGATCGTGAAGCCAGTGCTGAAGTGGTCTCATATAGAGTAATCCGAGCGGCGTGACGGCGGCTGCGGATGCCATATGCCCCAGGAGCCTCTGAAAAGATTTCAGGAGGACCACTATTTTGCTGTCGAACTCCCTCAGACAGTTCAGCATTAGCCGAGCGCGCTCCCCGGAGAGGCGCGCTGTCATGGTGACCGAGTCCAGCTCCAACCCGAGAAAAGAGATCCTCTGCATGGGGGTGAGTTTGCTCTTTTCTCGGTTGACCTGAAACCCCAATAGGTCGAGGTGCCGGAGCACCTTGTCCCTGTGCATAATCAACTGCTCCCCCGAGTGAGCTAAAATCAGCCAGTCGTCAAGATAGTTGAGTATGCGGATGCCCGCAAGCCGCAGGGGCGCTAGGGCACCCTCCGCGAGCTTGGTGAAGACCCGCGGAGACAAGGAGAGCCCGAAGGGGAGGACCTTGTACTGCCAAGCTCGATCCTCGAACGCAAACCGCAGAAACTGACGGTGACGTGGAAGAATGGAGACATGAAAGTACGCGTCCTTCAGGTCTATTGCTGCAAACCAATCCTGAGGACGAACGCACCGGAGGATGCGCCTCTGCGTGAGCATCTTGAACGGGAGTCTCTGAAGACAGCGGTTCAAAACGCGCAGATCTAGGATTGGCCGTGACCCACCGCTCTTTTTAGGCACGATGAAGTACGGGCTGAAAAACCCGCTCTCCATCTCGGCTGGAGGGGCCGGCTCTATTGCATCCTTCGCCAGGAGGACAGCAATCTCCTCTCGCAAGACAGGGGCGGACAGGGGGCTGACCCTGGTAAAATACACACCCGTGAACTTGGGAGGCCGTTTCGCGAACTGAATCGCATAGCCGAGTCTGATTGTGCGTATGAGCCACCGCGAAGGGCTGGCCCGCGCTAACCAGGCAGGCAACGCCCTCGCTAATGGTCCCATGGCAACAATCAATGACGTACCTGCAGTGGGGCAGCGCGGAGTGGGAGTGCTGATCCGGGAAGCGCTGGGGTCCCGCGGAAGAGCTGGAGGCGAGAGATTCACTCTCAGCTCGCTCCCATTCTCCGGGAGGGGGGCTGGAGGAGTGGGAGAAAGGAGACCGTCCTCCCACCGCTCGTGAGCCGCTGGCGAGATGCACCGACTCTGCGAGCCAGAAGGCATAGCGTCCCGGACTGGCAGAGTTCGAGCTGTCACATCCGAGGAAGTGGAAAAAGTGCTCTTTCACTGAGCCCGGCCCTCCACCGGGGAAAGAGCAACTTCCCTCTTCTCCAGATGACCCGTCTCAGAGACGCTTCGTGATCCGTTTACCGGACTTAACGGCGCCCTGGACGGGGCGGGCGGCCCACTTACGAGGTGCTCAAAGCTGCTGCTTCGCCGGAGGCGCAGACAGGGCGGGGCAGCACTCGCAGGCAGGTGCCCTCGGCGAGGAGCCGTAGATGTGGAAAGCTCGGTGGGCCGAGCGGTCATACATACCCGCCGATAGGAGACCTCATCTGACTGCTCTCTCACCGCCTCGAATTCCTGGGTGAATTCACAGACAGTGTCGCCGAACAGGCCAGCCTGGGATACAGGGGAGACAAGAAAGCAAACTTTGTCGACTCCGCGCATATCTTTTGCCAGGTTTAGCCCAAGGTGGCGCTCCTGGACCACTAATGTGGCCATCGTCCTTCCCAGGGCACACGCAGCAGACTTGAGGTCCGTGGAGCTCAGTCGGGTGCGGTGCGGGGCTGGTAACCAGCCTGGGTTGGAACCACCCTCATGCAGCTGGGTCAGCGCGTGCGCACATACCCAAGCGTGCAGGGTGGAGGCAACCTGGCCCGCGGCTGTGAGGGCTCTGGCTCCGTGGAGGCAGAAAAACCGACACGCCTTGGATGAGAGACAAGGCAGACTTCAGCAGAAAGAGGCACCACGCGGGCCCGCCATGGCACTCTCAATCTGGGAAATCAACTCGTACTCCCTGGCTGCTCCACCATAAGGGGTGGTGAGGGCGGAGGCGCACGCAGATCGGGCAGAGAAAGATGCCCTCTAAAACTGCGTGAGCCCACTGCGCACGTCCGGGAAGAAAGGGATGGGAGGCCTTAATCCTCCACATACACCCATCTAGTCGGTCCGACCGCGGGGCTGGGGGATAAACCATCTCCAAGCCCACGGCCGAAACAGCCCAGGAAAGCGCGATTATCATGTCTGTTTCTAGATCCGACGCCGCGCTCGCCACCCCGGAGGGAGGGAGCGGGTTCGCATCCTTCATCAGACAAGGATAACCCATCCTCCGATGCAGCGGTGGACGTCTGAGCCTCGGTGTCATCAAGTGAGAGGGCAGCCATCCGAGGATGGAGCGCTTCTCTCACTCAAAGCTTGGATGGAGCGCGTGGAGGAGCAAGAGGTCCACAGGCCCGAGGGCGGCAGATTTACTCCCACTGTAACCCTCAGATCTGCCCGAGTGCCCACCGCAGAGCGGGGGACAACTGGGGTGGTTGGCCCTTTTGCAAGAGCGAGCCGCGATCTTAACTGCGCAACAGACACGCCACCGCAGTGATGGCATGCACTGTCCGCGAGCACCGCATTAGCATGCTGGACCCCCAGACATGAAACGCAGTGCTCGTGCCCATCATCCGGGGACAGGAAACCACCGCATCCAGAAACGCACAGTCGGAGCGCCGTCTTGAAAAAGACGTGCTGCACGACCGTGTTGCTCTTTTAGGATCGCAACAATACAAACCGCTCTGGAGGACCGGACCCAAAGAACGCCAGGCAAGGGAGGACCCAGCTCGACCGTCTGCCGCTGCGTGTCACACACTCTGGACCGGGAGACCGCTCTCGTTCCCACTCTCTGTGTAATACAGCTGGAGGAACCCTCATGACTCTCTCAGAAGCTTCGTGAAAGACTCTGAAGCGAAAATGGATGCTCAGCTCTGCTATCGCTGTGCTTTTATTGCCAAATTGATTGCAACGAGCATCAGCTGCGCAAGCTGAAGCTGCCAACTCATTGGCATTTCATTGGCCCGTTTACATACTCTTTCAGATGATTGGCTTTCTGAACGAAATCCCCATAGTGGAATTTTTCCACATAGCATTGAAGTTCCCCTCCCGAAGGGGAACTTGCCCACATGTGCGGTTTAAAAGGCATGTTGGAATTGTTTGGACTAGTGAACTAACTTTATCACAGGTTGCAAATGCATTCATGGCCCAAAGCAAACATTGTGCCACACCTGCTAATGGCTGGGGTCTTGAGAGATTTAACCCCTTATCAGTTATTTAAATTGTAGTATTTATTAATAAAAAAAATTAAAAACTGTCAGAACAAATCATCTTTTTCACTTAAATTAGTAAAAATGACACAATGGAACTGGTGAAATTTAATAATAATAATAATAATAATAATAATAATAATAACAACAACAACAACATATTATTATTATTATTATTATTAATATTTACCTTTATGAATCTGGGGTTGCCACAGTGGAATGAACCGCAAACTTATCCAACATATGTTTTATGCAGCGGATGCCCTTCCAGCTGCAACCCATCTCTGGGAAACATCCATACACACTCAGTCACACACATACACTATGGACAATAAAGCCTACCCAGTTCACCTATAGCACATGTCTTTGGACACCTGGAGCACCTGGAGAAAAACACATGAGACCACGGGGAAAACATGCAAACTCCACACAGTAATGCCAACTGACCCAGCCGTGCTACCCACTACGCCACCGTGGCACCCCTATTATTATTATTATTATTATTATTATTATTATTATTATTAATTTAATTTATGTGAAGAAATCTTGCCTTTTTTGTAAAGCTTAGTTTAGTTTAAACTTTATTGTCAGTTCTGCATGGCACAGAAAGGAAATTTGTATTTAACACTGGTAACATACATAGAACCATACAACAATCACATAATAGCAACACTCATCATGACAACCACATGAATTAAAAACTTAAAAACATATTAACCCATACATATTACTGCAGATCATTCTTAACAGCCCCACCATCCACATTAAACAGTGACCCGATTTAATACAACATCTGCAACTGGAATAAATTACTTTTTATAAGCGTTTCTTTGGGCTCTAGGAAGTTTAAGCCTGCGTCCTGATGGTAACATTTAAAAAGTTGAGTGAAGGGGATGTGTATTATCTTTATTAACGCAATTGCTGTTTTTTCCATAAAGGAGTCAAATAAAATCTGCAGCGAATGTTTTTTGTAACCTGATTGATAATTTGCGATAATTTCTTCTTCTGTTTAGGTGTTGTGTTACCAAACCATGAAACAATATTATATGTGAGAACATTCTCTATTAATGATCTATATGTTTAAAGTTGGTGCCACGGTGGCATAGTAAGTAGCACATTAGCCTCACAGCAAGAAGGTCGCTGGTTCGAACCTCGGCTGGGTCAGTTGGCATTTCTGTGTGGAGTTTGCATGTTCTCCCCGTGTTCGCGTGGGTCTCTGTTTAATGTTTTAATGTACATCTCTGTTTAATGTCTATCGTATTTTTTTATTTTATTTTATATATATATTTACATATTTATTCTGTGTTGTCACTTGTCACTTTACGTACACTGGAAGCTTCTGTAGCCAAAGCAAATTCCTTGTGTGTGTGAAGCACACTTGGCAAAAAAACTGATTCTGATTCTGATTATATTGCAAAGAACTATAAGAAGCTTTGCTGTGAGTAATTTGGGACATTAAATCATGCTCAGTCTTGTGTAAATTGTGTCTGCAAGAGCACAAGCATTAGAGCGACTTGGTTCTCCTAAAAATTAAATTTTAATTTTTATTTACTCATCCTCTGGCCATCCAAGATGTAGGTGACTTTTTTTCTTTTTCAGTGGAACATTAATGGATTTAACTGAAATAATTGTCCTCTGGCATCCTTATAATAGAATATACAGTATCACCTTGAGATTAAAATAAAATGCATAAACGTATTTAGAATGCAGGATACTAGTGGTCATTCATACTGAAAGAAAATATTCCATGTTGTTTGTCCTGAGCTGGATTAAATAATCGAATACATCAAATTTCACCATCTCATGCTTTTGCTTACAGCAGGGATTTTTAGACGACCCTTTCTCAGTCAGCGTTTGTTCACTTTGCATGCTCTTCCTCTCGAGGTTGATGTCTTCAGCGAGCAGAGCGCTTGAGCACGTCTGAAGAGGAAAAGCTAGACTAATCCTGGGATTAAAAGGCTACAGTTTGTGTGGGTTAGATTAGGAGAGTGGAATCTGTTTTTAACCTTTTAAAAAAGTGGCCACTGTAAAGACCACAGAGAGGTTGCTAATCCAGGATGTTTGAGCAGGCTAATTTCAGCAGCAGAATAAAGGACAGCGGCCAATCCCGTCGGCAGCGGGGTGGGCAGGTGTGTGGGTGGGCAGCGGGATTAGTTTCAAGCAGGGGCTTCAGAGAGTCTTTACTGTAGTGTGTGCTGTACTATCAGCACGTCTACCTCAGGTTTTAATGCTGCCCGATTGCTCAGTATTAAATGCGGAGCTCGTTTATGGATGGAGGATGATGGATATTTTTCATCAATACAAGAATTAGACTTTTCATTTGGGTTGCTGTTGGTGCAAAGATAGTTACATTTAACATACGCCCCCTCTGTGCAACACAGCAGCGCATTAGCAATAGATTAGCACTCCCAGTCCTGACCTTAATACTGTCATAGCAAAATTTGACCCTGTCGCTCATGGGTGCTGATGGTAATTTGATTTGAGGTGTGGGGGTCCATGTAGGTCCAGCCTAAGGTGCACGTAATTAGGCCAAAGGGAAGGGGATTTAGTAGCTGTTAACCAGGTAGAAGAGGGTAAAGCATTGGGCATACTTTTATCTCTTGTTGTTGAACACTTCTGCTGAAACCCTTGTGTGAGGTTTTTTAATGTGACCGTTATTTAGAACACGTCACTTGAAAGTTTCCATGGCAAATGGGCAATGCTGTAAGTTTATCAATTGACACACTGCAGCCTGACGATTTATGTATATGTTGTTTTTAGTTTCTAATTTCCCTTTTCTGAAAATATTGACTTCCTCATCATATTGTAAAATATCTGATATTCCGATTCTCAAATATATGTAAAAACATGTATTTGAACATTTAAACAGCTTAATAGTGATCATATCTGGGCTGCACTACATATATTGAAAAATGATCAGTATCGCTATTGTTATTAATATGTAATATCCATATCACAGAGAAGTGCAATGATTTAAATACTTTTCATGTGCCAAGCATACTAATGCTGGGAGACATGAAAGAAAAATGTCAAAAGCCAAGGCTTTTAGTCATTCGTGGTGTTTTAAAAAGTCTAAATGTTTGCACATTGACATACATATTGTTTTCATTTCGTGACATTAATTATCTCAGAAAAATATCTATTACCTGTTTATTTTAGTATGATCTTTTCATAAATAAGTAATTCAATAGAATTTTGCAAGTTTGTTATATCTTAAGAAATATTTTTTGGTTTCAATTTACATAAGTATACCTCATGCATCTTGTCGATTTTTCAGAACATTTATTTAATATTTAATATTTACAGATATTAGCCAAAACATAATAACAGCCTCATATCCTGTTGCTTCTTCTTGTGTTGCCAAAGTAACTCAAACCCACCAAGGCATGGATTCTCCAACACTCTTAAAAGATGCCATGTGGTATCTGCCACCAGATTTTTAAAAATCGCATTCTTCAAGTCTTATTGGTTGTGAAATGGAGCTGAGGTGAATCAAATTTGTTTGTCACAAATATTCTCAACTGGATTGAGATCATGTGAATTTAGAGAGCAGGGCAACAGCTTGAACTCTGTTCACCACTGTCATGATCAGTATATATGGTCTTCAACAATGTTTAGGACCCAAGGCTTCACAGTAGAACATCACCCAGAGCAGTGGTTCTCAAGATTTTTTCTTCAAGTACCACCTCAGAAAAAAATTATCTCTCCAAGTACCACCATAATAACTGGTATTGAAATACAGTAGCGTAGTAGGCCTAATTAAGCAGCTACAGCACTGCACAGTTCAAAAACAAAGCAGATAAATTTTTCGAATTAAGAATATTTATCATTGGTAGCCACTTAAATAAAATGTTTAGCCTATTAAAATCAATTTACAGATCACATCAGTGTTATTGTACGTGTCTAGGGGTTAAAAGGGTGTTATTTTTTTTACTTTAATTATTCAGTGATTCCTCCGCGTACCACTAGAAGGAAGCTTGTGTACCACTAGAGGTACGCGTACCACAGTTTGAGAACCACTGACCCAGAGCATCATACTTTTCCCAACAAGCTTGTCAGCACTTCCCCATGTTAAAGGTGCACATATGGGCACATAAAAGATGTCAAATAAAATGGGACTTGTCAGATACCTGCTCCAAAGTTCAGTTCAAATGCTCACATACCTATTCTAGGTATATTCAGTATTGAACAGGAGTCATCATAGCCAATCTGGTCAGTCACTATGCTTCTCTGCTATATTCACAGCAGAGTATGTAATCATCAATATTTTGTGTGACTTGTATCACAGCAGATCTTTTCAGTTCAGACCAAGCAAGAGAGCCTTGCTCTTGTGCATCGATGAGTCCTGGATGTCTAACACCATGTTGCCAGTTTATGCTTTGTCTGTTGTTGTTGGTAAATTCTTACCACTCTTTATAGACAGCAACCAACAGGCTTTACTATTTAACAGATTTTTTTTATGTTACCTCTTCCAAGTCACTCAGAGTTTTATTCCCACCCTTTTTTCCAGCATCCAACAAGTTGATTGCTGTACAAAAACTGATCTACGCAGACCTTACAGTACACGTTGATATGGCTGGGTCGACGACAAGAAGTTCAAATCTTATCAAATGATTAATCACATGTGTTAACATATTATAGTTAATAGTGTATTTGCGTGTGTTTATATGTGTGCGTGAGCTTGTGGTGCATCAAATATGCTGCACATCCATTTGTTTCAATAGGAAATTGTGCATTCACTGAGAGGTAAAGATGCAGAGTGAAAATATCTGACAAAGTGTTACCAAAACAATAATTTAATAGCTATGAACATGAAAAAATAGAAGCATAAAAATGTTATTTCAAACCCATCACTGTATCAGTATAGTGCACACGACTCAGGTTTTATCATCTAATCACCTGTTCAGTGGAGAGCTGGTGTTATGAAGAGAAGTGGAGTTAGGAATCCAGAAATCCCAGAGCAATTCTCTCTTTGCATCACTTGCCAATTAAGTAGTTATTGGTTTGGCTCCTAGTTATGAGTGGAGATGGGAAAGAGGAATAGTAGGATCTCCCTAACCATGTAAATGACGGTTAGCATGGCTTTCAGGAGGGATAAATGCTTGCCATATGGTCTGCTGGCCGTGTCCAAGTTTTCAAATTAGCGGCTCTCATCCCCCTCATTACTGCTGTTCCTAATGGAGGGGGGTCGTCCGCTGCACGGGTGAGGTGGAGTGATGCTCCTTGCATCCAACGAATAGTCTGTTTCCGGAGAGTGCGAATGATAAACACGCAACCATAAATTAGCAGATAAGCTGCGCTGGCACTATCTCACTCTGGATGCTCCTGAGAGTCTGGCTGGCAGATTCAGGGTGTACTGGGCTATTACAGCTCTTAAGGTTAGGTGGAAAAGAAACTATGCTTTTTTTTAGAGAGAGAGAGAGAGAGAGAGAGAGATTTTTAAAATATTGATTGCTTGTGTGACATGCCGTTTCACATTGGGCTCCTAATAGAGTGGCACTGAGTGGCCTTCAGTTATTTTAACTCCCTCTAAAAGGCTTCGGCCTTGAAGGTATTTTTTTGCTAAACGATTGGTCAGTGAAATGTTATTGACACTAATTTAGATGATTTCTGAAACTCAGTGTAAAAAAATAAAGAAATCCTAATTAGAGATTGTTTCGTTGTCATGAGATTTTTTTTAATTATGGCTTAATTACTATATTATTTACTTATACTCTTATGTGTGTCCAGTACACACATAAATATGAGTTTGAATTATATAATATAGTTCATATTTGCATTGGAATTTGAAATATTTGTTTTCCATGTTGTGTTCATTTGTTTGCTATATATTTGTGATCAGGGCTTGACATTACAGGGAGTGCAGAATTATTAGGCAAATGAGTATTTTGACCACATCATCCTCTTTATGCATGTTGTCTTACTCCAAGCTGTATAGGCTCGAAAGCCTACTACCAATGAAGCATATTAGGTGATGTGCATCTCTGTAATGAGAAGGGGTGTGGTGTAATGACATCAACACCCTATATCAGGTGTGCAGAATTATTAGGCAACTTCCTTTCCTTTGGCAAAATGGGTCAAAAGAAGGACTTGACGGGCTCCGAAAAGTCAAAAATAGTGAGATATCTTGCAGACGGATGCAGCACTCTTAAAATTGCCAAGCTTCTGAAGCGTGATCATCGAACAATCAAGAGTTTCATTCAAAATAGTCAACAGGGTCGCAAGAAGCATGTGGAAAAACCAAGGAGCAAAATAACTGCCCATGAACTGAGAACAGTCAAGCGTGCAGCTGCCAAGATGCCACTTGCCACCAGTTTTGCCATATTTCAGAGCTGCAACATCACCGAAGTGCCCAACAGCACAAGGTTTGCAATACTCAGAGACATGGCCAAGGTAAGAAAGGCTGAAAAACCACCACCACTGAACAAGACACACAAGCTGAAACGTCAAGACTGGGCCAAGCAATATCTCAAGACTGATTTTTCTAAGGTTTTATGCACTGAGGAAATGAGAGTGAGTCTTGATGGGCCAGATGGATGGTCCATCATCAAATGTGAGATTTACAAGGAGGGAAAACAGTACACCTCTCTGAACAGTGTCTGGGAGGCTGTGGTTGCTGCTGCACGCATTGTTGATGGTGAACAGATCAAAACACTGACAGAATCCATGGATGGCAGGCTTTTGAGTGTCCTTGCAAAGAAAGGTGGCTATAGTGGTCACTGATTTGTTTTTGTTTTGTTTTTGAATGTCAGAAATGTATATTTGTGAATGTTGAGATGTTATATTGGTTTCACTGGTGAAAATCAATCATTGAAATGGGTATATATTTGTTTTTTGTTAAGTTGCCTAATAATTTTGCACAGTAATAGTCACCTGCACACACAGATATCCTCCTAAAATAGCTAAAACTAAAAACAAACTAAAAACTACTTCCAACAATATTCAGCTTTGATATTAATGAGATTTTTGGGTTCATTGCGAACGCGGCTGTTGTTCAATAATAAATTCATCCTCAAAAATACAACTTGCCTAATAATTCTGCACTCCCTGTAACTTTTTTGATCACCAGCCACTGTGGTTACTAAATTTCCAACTTTACTAGCCAATTGCCATTTTCACTAGACATAATTTTGTTGTTGAGAAAATATATTTTATATGCATAAAATTGGACTTGCTAAAATGCCTTGACTTAGATTTTGTTATGTCCACATGCCTCCTCATTCATTTTACTTTTTGTGTGTTGTGTATGCCCTTGCTCATTGAGCATGAGCAAATGGGTTGTGCTTTCATAGTGTCGCATTGCACTTAGTTTTTATTTCACATGACTTTTCAGGGCCTAATTGTTTCATTAGCCACAGCAGGACTTTGGGTGCAAGTGCATCGCATTTTGTCAAGTCTATTTCAAAGAGAACCGATCACTCCAGTTACGTTTCCAGGCATGGTTGCATCACGCAAGGGACCGTTTTTTTTTTAACTTTAAAACACTCGCGTGCATCACATCCCATGTGCGCGTAATACTGAAGCTCTTGTCAATGCGTCAGGATCGCCTGTGTCTCACCACGCATGTGATCATCTTCTTCTCAGTTGGTACTGACAACACAGTTATATCATCGGCAAACACAGTTATTTTTGTTCATTTCTTCATCATGAACTCTACTTTTCAGGAAAACTACATTTTAAAAATGATTTTCAACCAGCCAAAGTGGCTAGCTCTCTAACCCGCCCCAGCTGAAATCTACCCACATTTGTCAGGCTGGCGGGTGTTAATGTCCTGTTTGTAATATTTATTTATTTTTTTGATCATTTTCTATCACTTAATTATTCATTTACTACAAATTATAGATATTGGATATCATCTGAAGTACTAACTTGAGTTGTTTATTTGTATACCTTTAGAGTAACATAAACGTGATGTAATTTATGAATAATTAAAACGTAATTTAAGTGTGTACAATTTCCTTTTTATGTTTTATATTGCTTTTTGGAGGGTGTCATAGTGACGCAGTGAGTAGCACGATGGCCTCACAGCAAGAAGGTTCGACTGGGTCAGTTGGCATTTCTGTGTGGAGTTTGCGTATGTGTTTGCGTGGGTTTCCTCCGTGTGCTCCAGTTTCCCCCATAAGTACAAAGACGTGATACAGGTGAATTGGGTAAGCTAAATTGTCCGTAGTGTGTGTGTGTGATTGAGTGTATATGGATGTTTCCCAGTGATGGGTTGCAGCTGGAAGGGTTATCCACTGCATAAGTTGGCAGTTCATTTCGCTGTGGCGACCCCAGATTTATAATGGGACTATGCTGAAAAGAAAATGAATGAATATTGCTTTTTGGTGAGCATACATTTATAGTTATTTAAAGAAATATTAGTTTATTTAGTTTTAGATAAATGTCAAAATTGATGATTAATCACATTTTATGTGGAAAAGTGCTATTATGAATAATTGCTTTAATGATTTGTTTATTTTTTAATTAAATTTAATTGCAGTTAAACTATTGTTGCATATCATCATTATTATTGTTATTATTATTAATGGTATTATTATATCGTTTTCAGTTAATATATAATAATATAATATAATATAATATAATATAATATAATATAATATAATATAATATAATATAATATAATATAATATAAATTTAATATAATATAATATAATATAATTTAATATAATTTAGAAATATTGAATATTTAAGTAAATGCAGATTTAAGTGAAAGTAAAGGCACAACAGTAAATTGTACTTTGTTCTAGAGTGACTGTACATCAGAGTCAGATATGCATTTTTCTGATTTAAAATTTGTATTGGATTTCAGCCTGGCTTGTGACCTCTAGCGCATGTGTGAGCAAAACCCACCATCATCCCTGAAACCCTCCATACGGACCACAAATCATCCAGATTACATCAGATTATTTGCGGAAAGAGGATTTGAGAAGAAGGAAAAATCTTTAAATCAGATTTGTTGACCACTCTCCTAAAAGAATAAACATTAATGAAACATAAGATAAGTGTTTATGCTACACGTGTCATTAGATTGAACTGTAAACATCACATTATGATGATCGGATTACAAGCACATGAGCTTTAGAATCAGCGAGTGTCATTTCGCAGCCTTACAGTATGCGACATCCCTCTATAGATGGGCTGCTGAGGGAAAACGCATGCTGTGGTGGTGCAGTTTGCTGTCCCTTCAGCAGGGTAGAGTGGGTCATTGGAGATGAGGCCTGTATTGCGGCTCCTGTGCATTGCAGCTGTGTTTGGCTGAACTCCGCCTGGGTCAAACACCTCCGCTCCTCGCTCTCCTGACACATCCATCAATGTCTCTGCACGGCATGCAGGGGCCACACCGCACCGCTCCAAAGTGTCACACAGGAAAAGACTGGGTATTTGGATTCTTAGCTATTGCAGTCTCACATGATCCATTTCAGCTTTTATTGTATTTAATGGAAAAACTTACAACTCACCACTAACAGTTGAGTTCTACCGTTTTTGAATCCATTCAGCTGATTTCCGGGTCTGGTGGGAGCACTTTTAGCTTAGCTTAGCACAAATCATTGAATCAGATTAGACCATTAGCATCTCACTCAAAAATGTCAGATTTTATAGAAAATTCATGTTTCTATTTAAAGCGCAGACTCTCTCTAGAGTTGCATTGTGTACAAAGACAGACAAAAAATGAAAGTATTTTCCAGCCAAAGTATGGCTGGTCAATATTATTCAGCCAGAATGATCATTCCCAGTGCGCGTACCACTGAAGCATGGGAACAACATTAACAAAATTGGAGTTTTGTGTAACAGCCATTGGCAAACCTAGCGCCAAGTGGCACAAATAGATGACATGCAATAATTACGCCTATATATGATATTTTGTTTGTATGGAGACAAAGCAAAAATGATTGAAGTCTATAAAGATTAAATAATTAAACAAAGCATTATAATTCCTTCATAAATCATTATAAACTTGTTAACTGTTTTATAATGTGTATTTATATAGTGCATTTGTTGTGTACATGCACCCAAAGCGCTTCACGATCATGAGGGGGGTCTTTGCACCCCACCACCAGTGTGCAGCATCTACTTGGACGATGCAATGGCAGCAACAGGACAACAGCGCCAGTGCGCTCACCACACACAAGCTGCTGTATAGAGGAAGTGGTGAGTCAGAGATAGAGTCAATTCTGTGGATGGCGATGATTGGGAGGCCATGATGGGTAAGGGCCGATGGAAGGAATTTGGTCAAGACACCGGGGTTGCACCCCTACTCTTTATGAGAAGTGCCATGGGATTTTTAATGACCACAGAGAGTCAGGACCGAACGTCTCATCTGAAAGACGGCACTCACTGACAGAATAGCGTCCACTTCACTTTACTGGGGCGTTAGGACTCATGCAGACCACCAGTTGAGCGCCTCCTGTTGGCCTCACTAACACCACTTCCAACAGCAACCTAGTTTTCCCATGTGGTCTCCCATCCAGGTTCTAGCCAGGATCAGCCCTGCTTAGCTTCAGTGAGTAACCAGTCTTGGGCTGCAGGGTGATATGCATATTTTATTATTATTGTTAATTTGTTCAATACTGTGAGTATTCATTTTTTGAAATTTAAACAAGGCACAAAAAAAACTAAAATCATCGAAGTACAATCTTCACTATAAATAAATAAACAAATATTTTAGCCTAAATAGAGATTTACTTGTTTAGATGTGTTTGCAACACTTTAGTTTGTCACAATTCACGCTATGAACAAACCATTAACTAACACTACTAGCTTAATAAACCACCAATTAGCTGTTTGCTAAAAGTTAGTAAGGTAGAAGTTGTGTTTAGGTTTTGGGTATGATTATGGATGCAGAATAAGATCATACTTTATAATTACTAATGAACAGTTAATATCTTAATAATAGGTAGTTAATAAGCCACTAGTTAACATGAATTGTGACCTAATCTAAAGTGTTACTGATGTATTTATCTTAAAGTGATAATAGGACTATTAAAGCCAACGTTTTCATTCATTCATTCATTCATTTTCTTGTCGGCTTAGTCCCTTTTATTATTCTGGGGTCGCCACAGCGGAATGAACCACCAACTTATCCAGCCTGTGTATTATGCAGCGAATGCCCTTCCAACGGCAACTTCCACACACACTCATCCACACCCACACTAGAGCCAATTTAGCTTACCCAATTCACCTATACCACATGTCTTTGGACTTGTGGGGGAAACCGGAGCACCCGGAGAAAACCCACGCAAACACGGGGAGAACATGCAAACACCATATAGAAATGGCAGCTGACCCAGCCGAGGCTCGAATCAGTGACCTTCTTGCTGTGAGGCGATTGTGCTACCCACTGCGCCACCATGAGACCCCAGCCAATGATGATAACTATTTTCATTAAAAATTGTATTATTGAATGATTATACGCATTTTCAGGACAAGTAATTTATAATTACAGGATGAGACCCATTTATTTAGGCCATAGGTCTCAAACTCAATTCCTGGAGAGCCGCAGCGCTGCACAGTTTTGCTCCAACCCTAATCAAACACAGCTGATCCAACTAATCAAGGTGTTCAAGACTACTAGAGACTATTAAACAGGTGTGAGTTGGAGCTTAACTAAGCAGAACTGTGGCTTTCCAGGAATTGAGTTTGGGACCACTGATTTAGGCCAAGCACCGTTTAGGAACATTCAGAAAATTTCTATTTCGGCAGCATTTGCAGACACCAAACTTTACAGTTCTATTTATGTTTATGTATATGATTATACAGCATGTTATTCTACAAAATGAGTTATTTAGAAAGTTATTTCTATGTATTTGAAAAATGTTTTTCTTTCTAGTTGTTTGTAGTATTTTATTTATTTATTAGTTTTTTAAATATTTTTTTTACGGGGTTTTCACCTTTATTAGATAGGACAGTAGAGACAATTGACAGGAAAGCATGATGGGCAGAGAGAGGGGAAGGATCGGCGTAGGACCACGAGGCAGAATTGAACTCGGGTCACCGTGAGCACCGGAGTGCATGTGTCGACGCACTAACCACTACACCACTGGCGCCAGCTGTTTGTAGTATTTTTAAATTATGGATTGATAAAAGAGATGCTGAAAATCCCCTTTATAAAAGAAAAAAAAACTTTAAACTCAAAAAATAAAAATGAATGAACTAGACTTTCACATTTCTGTGCTAGAAATGTATTAAATCGGTGCATATGTATAATCTCCCATTTCATTCATTCATTTTCCTTCAGCTTAGTCCCTTTATTAATCCGGGGTCGCCACAGCAGAATGAACCGCCAACTTATCCAGCTTATCCAGCATTTTACACAGCGCCCTTCCAGCTGAAAGCCAGTACTGGGAACACCCATACACACTCATTCACGCACACATACACTATGGCCAATTTAGTTTATTCAACTCACCTACACCGCATGTGTTTGGGCTATGCGGGATACCGGAGCACCCGGAGGAAACCCATGCCAATATGGGGAGAATATGCAAACTCCACACAGAAATGCCAACTGATGCAGCCGGAACTCGAACCAGCGACTTTCTTGCTGTGAGGCGACAGTGCTAACCACAGAGCCACCGTGTCACCCCTTGATCCCACATTTGCATATTTAAACATAAAACTAAACTGAAAACTTGCCATTCTTAATGTAATCAATCAACCATGAAGTATGGTGATAATTATTAGTTAATTATTTTCACCTCCAGTGTCTTGCCTGAAGTTAACATGGTCTCTCACTTTTAAGCATTATGTTACAGTACGTTTCTTTCATTCGCACTCGTTTCACACCCAGACCTTCTGGCCAGCTGTTCAATGATCCCAGCCTCTGCAGCACACACCAGAGCCGACAGAAGGTGTGTGTGTGTGTGTGTGTGTGTGTGTGTGAGAGAGAGAGGACGTTTAGGGCACATGTGTTTGAGCAGAGGGGCTTTTGCGCAGCTGTATTGTGGGAGACAAACAAAGAGTTATTATTGTGTCTGTGGTGAGATGGTGTTATGAGGGGTGAGACGGGGGCTTTATGTGTGTGTGCGCGTGTAGGAGACGCTTCTGATTGGGCGACGAGCCGCCGCTGCTGTTGGAACTGATTGTTGACTTGCCATCTGCCATCCAGAAAAGTACGCTCCCCGTTTTGAGGAGTCTGCGTGGCGGAGAGTCGAGGAGAGAATGAAAAAGACAGAGAGGCAGAAACATGCAGATGTCGATCGCCATAATGACTGCAACTCCAGACTCCCGGCTCGATCCTGGCCCGCTGTTTGCATGACTGGTGTGGGAGGAGACTGGGAGATTTGGGGTTTGTGAGAGTAGAGGGGATTTCGTATGGTACTCATCATCTCATCAGTTTTGAAAATGATATTTCTTATTATATTGTATAGATGTGGTGTTTGTTGTGACCTTTTTTTTTTTAAGAAAGAGTGGGCTAAGAGATGTGTTGCCCCTTTAATTCAACAGCTTCTTGATTTTTTTCTTCTTCTTTTTTTGGTATTTGATCATTTAGCCAACCATATAGAGTTATATATGATAGATGCGCACAAGTATTTCCACTTTAAAGGGATAGTTCACCCAAAACTGAAAATTCACCCTTTAATTGTTTCAGACTTTACTTGTGCTGTTTAACACAAGTGAAGTTATTTTGAAGAAAGCCGTTGATATTTATAGTAAGAAAAACATATCAATGTACTGTAAGTCAATGGTTACTCATTTCTAACATTCTTCAAAATATCTTCTTTTGTGTTTAACAGAAAATAAAGCCTCAAACTGATTTGGAACAAGTCAAGGGTGATTATATGGGCAAGAATTAAGCTTTTTGGTAACACTTTATTTCGATGGCCCATTTGAGTATTAGTAGACTGTCTGCTTAATATCTGTTGATACAGACATTCAACAGACATTTAACTGACTGTAAGAAACTTTGCAAGTACATGTCAACTTACACTAACCCTACCCCTAACCCCAACCTAACAGTCTATTTATAATCTATTGAGAACTAGTTGCAACGTAACTTAAATTCAACAAACGGAACCTCAAAATAAAGTGTGACCAACTTTTTGAGTGAACTATCCCCTTTAACAGCAACAAGGTCCAGTCTCACTTCTATTTATTTTTTTAACCCCTACCCTAAAACAGAGTGTGAAGGGGAAGGGCTTCAAAATTTACCCCTAGAAATGGGTCAGCACTACAACACCTGCACACGTCATCATATGTTATTGTGATCGCTTACTGATTGATAGATTGATGATGGCGACTGCTGTAGTTATTTCAGTTGCGTTAATTTTCTGTATTTATCTTCTGGAAATCACTGAAAGCAGCGATATCATGTTGTCATAATGATATAATGTGGCCATAAGATCGTAACTACTGTGCATTTACACAGTAGCCATGTTCATCTAAAACAGCATTAACATTAACGTTATACCAAAGACTGTAAAAACAGCCACTAGACTTTTCTGACAGAGTATTCGAGTGTCATCGAGTGTCAGATATGAAAGTATGCTGTGGCACTGCTACAGGAGTTATTATTATGGACTATAGATGGTGAAATTTAGAAATTGTTTTAAAAAAAATAAAAACATGAACGCAGTTATAAATGTAATAAAACGTGCTTGTTTGTTTGAAAAATTCATAATAATGAAAAAAAAAAGAAAAACACTCATTTGTGCATCTCCTGATTTCAGTGTGCAACCATGCTGCTGTTGTAGAAGGGAAATTTCCGTACCCCTTGGTTTCGAGTATGGTCCTTAAAAACCTCAGTTTCAAGGCATATCTACAGTAGCCCTTCCCCATAGCCCTACGCCTTCAAGCCTTTAAGGGAAAGGGGAAGGTCTAAGGTGTAGAATTGGGATTGAGCCCAAGTGTGCAAATCACAGGGGGTTGTTATTGATGACTTGTGCTTATTGTCTCTCAAGGCTTGTAATAACTGCTTTACTGTAAGATTATTTACAGTAAAATATGACTCATAGCTTTTGTTGCAGTAATGGATGATTTACACCAGCAGTCTGTTTGCTGGAGTGTTAATTCATTACTCAGTTTTGTTTAGAGATTGTTTTGACTGTGTTTTGACTTTAATTGTATTGAATTGTAATTGTATTGAATTGTTGAATTTTTTCCCTTTTTTTGTTTTGTTTTTTGTTTTGTTTTGTTTTGTTTTGTTTTGTTTTTGTTTTGTTTTGTTTTGTTTTGTTTTGTTTTGTTTTGTTTTGTTTTGTTTTGTTTTGTTTTGTTTTGTTTTGTTTTAGTTTAGTTTAGTTTAGTTTTAGTTTAGTTTAGTTTAGTTTAGTTTAGTTTAGTTTAGTTTAGTT
>CAIGQQ010031933.1:1144889-1175469 GCA_903798035.1 Danio albolineatus
ATATTATATTATATTATATTATATTATATTATATTATATTATATTATTGACAAATCCACAGTCCCTCTTCTTTCTATCTTCTGAAGTTGTGTCTGTAAAGAAAACACTGTGGGCAGTGATGAATAAACGAATGCAAGATCTCTAGAATATGACGACCGTTTATGTGTCGACTCGCAGCCCATTTTTATCTGTCTTCTCGTATAACATTTTTTTTTTTGAATGTTTGTAAGTGTAAGGCGACGGATGCCTGCGTTCAGCTGTTCCTCCTACCCAGCGATTCCTCTTCCTCATGGAGGCACACCGGCGAACCAAGACCTCCGTCTCCTCAAATTAACATGAGCAGGTGTTTTTCTCTGATGTGTTAATTAGGAGAAGCTGGTGTCATTATGCTTTAAGTGGATGTTACAAATAGAACATGTTGTTTATTTTCTCTTGTGCTGGAAAAAAGTGATCAGAGCTGTCACGAGGCTCATGTGTCACTTAGAGAAGATCGTGGCTAATTACCAGGAGTTCACAATCACAAACCTACAAGTCTGAGGATTCTCCTGCGCTGCTTCTGCAAAAAGCAGATTGTCCATCTTAATAAATACGATGAGCAAGAACAGATTTCAGCTGTGGAGTCCTGAGGTTAGATTCAGCGTATTTTAATGCAATTTTGCAAAGTAGTACGATTCAAATGGTGACAAAAATAGGATGCGTTTCTGCTTTCGGTTTTGATGTCGCTCTTTGAAACTTTTTTTAATTAGCTTTTTAACATAGAAGAAAGAGTTATTCACACTATTCCAGATTGAGAGGATCAACATTTGTCCTGCAAAGTTTCAGTGACATATTACTAGAGCTGCACATTTCTGGATAAGTAGGGAATCAAGAATTTTATTTTATTGACACATTTTGGTTTACATCCTTATATGTAGTGCTTGGGATTTTTTTGTAATTTACTTCAAAATCTGCCACAAACAAGTCTTGACAATTTATTAAATGTTAATTAATTCCATTTTTTACAAAGAAATTCTGTAATAATAATAATAATAATAATAATAATAATAATAATAATAATATTTAAGGCAAGGCAAGTTTATTTATATAGCACATTTCATAAACAGTGGCAATTCAAAGTACTTTACATAAACAGAAATAAAATTAAAGTAAAGGAAAATAAAAACAAATAATAAAAATGATTAAAAACAGATAAAAACAGATTAAAATGTGTTTAAACAGGTTATAAAAGAATGAAAAAGAAAAGAAAGACACAATAGTGCAATCTGTCGGATGTAGCACAGTGCTCATTCAGTAAAGGCACAGCTAAACAGATGTGTTTTAGTCTTGATTTGAATGTACCTAATGTTGGAGCACATCTGATCATTTCTGGAAGCTGATTCCAGCAGCGAGGGGTGTATTAGCTAAAAGCAGATTCACCCTGCTTTGACTGAACTCTTGGAATTTCTGGTTTATAGGACCCTAAAAATCTGAGTGATCTATTAGTTTTGTATTCAGTCAGTATATCTGTGATGTATTGAGGTCCTAGGCCATGTAGTGATTTATAGACAAGTAGTAATACTTTAAAATCTATTCTAAATTTAACTGGCTGCAGCATTCTGAATGAGCTGGCCTCTGAATGAGGCCAGTGAGGAGGCCGTTACAGTAATCCGCCCTGCTGCTGATAAAAGCATAAACAAGTCTTCAGGCATCAAATTCTTGCAATGTTTTTGAGATAATAGTATGCAGATTTACTAACTGCTTTGACATGACTATTGAAACTTAGATCTGACTCCAGAGTCACACCAAGATTCTTGACCTTATTTTTTGTTGAATGACCCCATTATTAAAAATAATGTAATGCCACATTTTTGTTTGTGGAAGATGTCAAGTAGCCCCTTGCAATAAATATTAAAATGCATTATGATTCTTTTTTACTTTTTTATTTTACCATAGTTTATAAAATATGAAGATAATAGTAAATCATAGACTACACTGTTTCGGCTTTTTTAAAGATCTCACATGATTATAAACAGACTAAACAAAAAAAGTAATTGCTGCAGTTTATTAAAAAAAAGATTGATTTGAATAAGTTGTTTTTAATAAAATCTTCCTTTTAATCAAAGTAAAGTGTATCATGGTTTCATCCAAATCTATGAAGTATAAAAAAAGTGTTCAACCTTGATTGTAATATTTGGAATCCTTATTAATAAATGTGAACCAATAATATCTGACCATAACAGAACATCTAATCTGCACTTCATTTCAAAGCATTACTGTTTCTGGTGGATTTTCAAACATTAAATGCAGCATAAGAGACTTTTTCCCCAGAAGTTGTGGCCAGCTGTGTGTATACATTGTATTCCTGACATTGTAGTGATCAAATGTCCCCTCATCTATAGCAATACCAGTAAATTTTGACCTTGTGGAGACATGTTTTTGTTGACTCAAAATCACACACATTATTTTGGTGACACGAATTGGTGAAAATGACTCAAATCACACAGAATGAAGTATATTGAAAATTGTTTTTCTGTGAAGGTTGGTTTTAGGGGTGGGGTTGGGGTAGGAAATAGACTATACAGTTTGTTCTGTATAAAAATAATTATGTCTATGGAAAGTCCCCATAAAGATAGCTGAACAAGTCTCTGTATGTGTGTGAATGTGAGTGTGAGACTCGCAAACATCACTTTTCAAGAAATATCGAACTTGAAACTTTCTGTTGTTCAGCCTCTGAAACAGCAAATGAACAGGAGCGTTTGTTTCCAGCATCCAGCATGCATCACTCAGCAGGCAGATGTTGTGTGCATTATCACTCTTGAAGCCTGTGTGTGTGTGTGTGCGGCTTGGCCCCCTGCGTGGTGATGCTGACACCCTTGTAATCCTGCTGTTTATTATTAGATGGCACAGGCTGTTGCACCAGAAGTTTTGCATGATAATATGGCATGACCAGCTGCTCAGCAGATGTTGTTTTTTAAGGCTTTAGCATAGAAAGGTTAAAGGTGTCTCTGCTGCCCCCTGTGAGCATTTTCTGACCCCACGCGCAGTGCGATCCTGCACACGGTTTACTGTAAGCCGACCTGGTGGCGCTGGCCCCGCTTTGGCTTGTTTCTAACACCTGCCCTCAGATTAAGGCAGATGATGCAGTAGCTGACAGCTGGACTTGCTGTGGTAAACATGTTAACAATTTAATCCTGTGTTTAGTCAAACGCAAAGTCAAATTTAAGTCAATTCGAACAGATAAGCAGCGTATAATCATGTTTGTTCTCTGTGTTTGGGAAATTAATCTTGTGATAATATTAATGCATGTAGCTTGTTACTAGCCAGCGAGGTTTTTGTATGAAAACTTGCATTTTTCAATCAATTTTGTTGTAAAAGAGCATGTACGAGTGTGTGTTTGAGGTGTTGTGTGTGTGCCTGCTCATGTATTTGCAGCTTGAGGTTGTGTTGTTATTTGGTCTTAAAATGTGCTTTTTTTTGTTCATCTCCAGGTGAATATATTAAGAATTGGAGACCTCGCTACTTCCTGCTAAAAACAGACGGGTCCTTTGTCGGATACAAGGAGAAACCACAGGATGCAGATCTTCCTTATCCCCTCAATAACTTCTCTGTTGCAAGTAAGTGATGTCTTTAAAGAAGAGGAAAAATGATTTTGTTCTCTTGTGAGAAAACCGAGACGAGTCTCCTTGAATTAGGAGTCAATTAAATGGTCTATATCAGTGGTTCTCAACTGGTTTGGCTACGCGACCCACAGTTTTACATGGTCATCAAGCCGCGACCCAATTTTTTAGGAACTGTAATATAATTTTAGGAATTATAATTAATTTGTATTTACTTGTTAACATACACAATTAGTGACAGAAAAATCATGAGAAAATCTGCAAGACTTACAAATAAACAATATTTTATTGCTGACATTTAACAAAATGTATCAAGTTATAGAAATATTACAAAGTAAAAACGACAAACACCCTAAACAGTGGTTAGGGTAAGGAAAGGTTGTTACCATAAACAAAACTGAACTGTAAATAAAACATTAACACTGATCCTGTTGAACAGAACAAACCAGCAAATTGTAAAATGATTAAAACATCCATAACCATTTTTACATCTAATATGACAGCAATTATTAACGTATGTTTCACTTAACAGTAATTTGGGAAGATAATGAGATAACTGAGGATGTGCTTTACTGATGTGAGAGAGTTTCAAAGTCAGGGGTGATGGTAGACAGGGGTGATGGTAGACGAAGATCGAAGATCAAGCTGCACCAAGAAAGAGAAGCCACTTTCATACAAATACGTAGTTGGAATGGGATGGGTTTGATTGCACTTTCAGATCGCGAAAACTGGGAGAGGCTTACGTCACTGAATTTCTTTTTCAGCGTCATATCACATGACAGCTCCACCAGCTGACTCTCTATGTTGCTCGGCAACGTGACGCTTTCCACGTCGATTCCAAAGGGATTGGTTGTTGTGCGCGTGTTTCAAAATAAAAGTCCGGTATACGCAAGTTAAAAATTTTACTTTTGTTGTTTTTTTGACCACACACTCCGCGACCCACTGAAAATGTTCCTGCGACCCACTTTTGGGTCGCGACCCACCAGTTGAGAAACACTGGTCTATTTTGCATTCAAAATCACTGTACGGTATATGTCTGTACTAATGTAAAGCTGAATCGTACTGTTACAGGTTTGCACATTTTATTTTTGAATGGTCTGTTTGGTTAGTTTTTTTGTATTATGTAAGCCTGTCACAATAATCAATATATCGACTTATCGCACAATACATGGACATGACCTCAATGATTTTTGGTGATACAATATATATCGTCCATAAGTAAAAACCAATTCTTGCAGCATTTTAGCTGATTGCACAACCTCTCTATCTCTATTGGAGGTGTCAGTGTCAGTATGGTTAAAAAATCACTATGGTATTTACCATAAATGACTAAAGTATATTTTGATGTGGGTGCCTGACAACTGAAAATAGATCTGGTAGCAGATATCGCATTCTATGTTATTTTTTACCTTGCATTTTTTTGTTAATGTTTATTATTATTTATTTGTTTAGGATATGCGTTTTCACGTTCTGATTCCAGTGTCAAAATTATTTAATTGTTAAAATGACTTTGATTAAATTAAATATTCTTTAAAATAAAATATGATGCGTTCTTTGGAAGAGTGCACTTGCATATGATGATATTATATTGTCATTCTGGCATTATATAATGAGCGGCTAAAAATGGTCTTAAAATGACAATATCGTTTATCGAGATATATTTTGGTGCAATATATCGTACAACAAAAAATGGATATCGTGACAGGCCTAGTATTATGATATATTTTTGGATACATATGTCTTCTGATTATTATGATAAATGATCATGATAACCGTAGACTTGCTTTTACTGTATAATTTAAACAAGTGAATCATTAACTGGAGGCTCACTCTGATTTGATCATTTGAATCAGTGCATCGTTAATTGTAATATCACTTTGACCGAATCAATGAATCAGTAAATCATTAACTGGAGGCTCAAGCTGATCGGATCATTTAAATTAGTGAATTATTGATTGCAGACGCAGTAGGTACTGCTTTTCAGTTTTGAATTTACTGCTCGACCATTAGAAAAGTACGTTCTACAGTATGAATGTGAGTAGTATGAATGAAACTCAGATGTACTACATCTGTCATTTTTTTATTATCGTGACCTACCCACATCAGTTGTGTCACTTTACTCCCGTTTATGAATTTTCTCGCAGTGCATCATTTCTACAATAAAACAAGGTAACACTTTATTTTGATGGTCCATTTGAGTATTAGTAGACTGTCTGCTTAATATCTGTTGATACTGACATTTAACAGTCCTTCAACAGACATTTAACGGACTATAAGAAACTTTGCAAGTACATGTCAACTTACACTAACCCTAACCCTAACCCCAACCTAACAGTTACTTATAATCAAATGAGAATTAGTTTGATGTAATGTAACTTAAATTCAACAAACGGACCGTCAAAATAAAGTCTGACCTAAAACAAGCTATTTTCCTATTGTACCTCTAAATTATGATTACTCTGGCAAGGCAGGTTTATTTAAATAGCACATTTCAAACACAATGATAATTCAAAGTGCTTTACATAAACAAGAATAAAAGAAACAAGAAAATAAAAAAACAAAGACTAAAAATTATTAAAAACAAACAGATTAAAATGTGTTAAAGCCTAAATGTACCACTCAGATTTAGACTGATCTGAAGGCCTCTGATGAAAACATTCTTCAGCATTTCTACTGGTGGAAACAGTCAGGACATTTAAAAAATGTGATTTATAAATCCATAACGGATTGCAGACATTCATAGTCACATTCTTCTTGTTATAATTTGTTGAGACAGTGGAATAAAAGGATCAAAACAGTGACTTTTCTCCCCCTCTGAAACGCTGTGGATTTTCTGCTTTCGGCGCTGGTTTTCTGGCCACGTGCTGCGAGCGGCTCCCCAAGCCTCCATCCGTCAACAGGCCCAGCCAGGTTTTAATCTAAAGGCTGGAGGAGCGAGGGGTGGCCATACATCCGGCCTGGGCCGCTTGGCAGTGGGAGAGGATTGCCACATCTGTTGCAGAAAGCTGGGAGGCCAGGTGGTGCTGGGAGGCTGATAGCCTAATGCACTCTCTGAAATGGCATCGCTCTCACCCCCTGTGCAACGAGCTGCCACCAGACTGCCTTCCTCCGGCCCGCTCGCAACCAGTCCTGTACACAGCCTGACCGGTCCTGCATCTGCTCCCCGGCACACCGTGCTCCATATTGACCAATTTGTCTTTTTTAACAATGATTGCGGCATATGACAAATCGCTTTGCATTGTGAGGTCCACCAGTTTGTTCTGTTTAGAGCACCCACTAGCTAAAGACGGCATAGAAGTATACAGCTGGAAGTCATCAGAATGACATCTGCATTAAAGTTTGTTTATTTTTTAACACATTTTTATGGTCATTGATCTATAAAAAAAAAAAAAAAATCCAGGATAATTTTTTTTAGAGGGGTCCATACAGTTATCATATAAACATTAACATAACAACAAAGTACAAAACATTACAATAATTAATTTAATATAGGTTGCACAGTGGCACAGTGGGTAGCATGATCGCCTTACAGCAAAAAGGTCGCTGGTTCGAGTCTTCGAATCGAATTATTATTATTATTATTATTATTATTATTATTATTATTATTATTATTAATAATAATCATTTCCCAATACTGGGTTGTGGCTGGAAGGGCATTCGCTGCATAAATGAACATATGCTGGAATAGTTGGTGGTTCATTCCGTTGTGGTGACCTCTGAAAAGAGACTAAATCAAAGGAAAATGAATGAATGAAGTGTAGCATGCAACCTCGGTGCACATGAGATTTCTTTCCCGCTGGCTACTTTTGAACAGTTGTGTGTAAAGAACAAGTATGTGACTTAAAATTGTATAAAAGTTTTCGCAAACAAACTTGAAAAGAGTTCATTTACAAACAGTACATTTCCAAGAACATGACATTTCCTGAAGTTGCTTTAAAGCCAGTTCATGCTAACATCTTTGGAGCTCGCTGCCATATTTTGTCTCCTGATGTTTTTGTGCGTTGACACTCTCTCAACCTTATTTTGGTCTTGAGAAAACCTTTAAGAGATGTTGCATGGTGTGAGCAGCGGAAGTCGCGGCTTCTGGGCTGTTTAATTGGCAAGCTAGCTTTCCTCAGCGACTCTTGCTTGAAGCAATGCTCGTCATCTGTGATCTAATGTGGCAAAGCAAACAATACTGTCAGCTCTGCCTGCTCTCCTCCTGAGGTGTCACATTCTGGCTGCTGTGACCTTGTTTTTCTGCTCTCAGCTTGGGACTCCATTTTTTGTTCCCCCTGCTACTACCCAGGTAGATGTTCTGTACAGTGCATGGCTTCATGACCTTAGCTGTGTCGTCATTAACCTTCCTGTCTAAATTTAGGCCCTGCCGTCATTCAGAGATCGCTGAAATTGGCCAGCTGAGGGCTCTCATTATAGGGGATTGGCCGCTGTTGCATTTCACCTGTCGTCTGGGCATTGTCCCCAAAATTTGCAGCAGCAATGAGCCCAGTCTGGACGTCACCTTTTGTACCCTATTACTTCCATAAAGTATCTGAGAAGTGCATTATTCTCCTCCTCTGACTGCCTGAGCTGCGGAGTATATGAAACGCTGTGCCACATTCCAGCAAATGCACCTCTCGCTCGCTCATCGCACCACCCGCTGCTGCTCTCTGCTAATGGCCATTTGTTTTACATCAGACTCACTGCTCCCCTCTGTTTATCAAATAAAACACTCTGACAACGGCAAACACTCCCAGCCGGAGAGGTAGGAAATGGGCTTGAGTTTGTCCAAGAATTCAGTTCAGCTTTTTCTCAGCTTGTAACTTCAGTCTGTATAAATATATCTACTATATTTAAAGGAACACTACACTCATTTTACTAATCCCCTAGAATTAAACTTTTGAGTTTTTTTTTTTATCAATTCAGCCGATTACTGGCTCTGGCAGGAGCACTTTTAGCTTAGCTTAGTATAAATCATTGAATCGGATTAGATCATTAGCATCTCACTTAAAAATGACCAAAGAGTTTCAATAATGTTCTTATTTAAAGCATGACTCTTCTGTAGTTACTTCATGTAATATTGTGTCTGCTGCAGCTGTAGTACAGCAGGAATGTCCCTTGATCGTTACGTCAGAATGAGAGTATAGTTCCTAACTGTATCGGCCTAAAAAAAATTCAACTTTTCATTTTTCGTCAGTTTTAGTACATGAAGAGTTTCATTGCAAAACGCGTTAAAACGCCATTTTTTGACATTTGGATTTTATGATTGGAAATGACTGTTCAGATGTTCCCTTATCTATGTGTGAATTGCTGCCATTAACACAATTTAAGAATGAACATTTTAGGCCTACTACAAATATTTTTTCACAAAACGCAATATTCGCCAGACCAGTTTCTTTGCAAAATGCGATATAACAGTTATATAACTGTTATATATAGAACAGATATGCGCGAGCGCAGCATCACCTGGGAGGAGAGTCACCACCGGCGAAGTGCTCCGAGTTTGCTCATTGATTTAATGACAATATCAAAACAAAAAAACATACGTTTTTAAAAAGAGGATTCAATAAGCTAACTAAAAACGTTTGTAGGCGAGCTGTCAGTCACAGGCTACGTCCGTCTGTCAGTCAGAAAATCAAAGCTCGAGCAAGGTTGAGCAAACCTCATGGATTTTGAGGAAGGATTGGAGCCGGTCATTACAGCTGCATAATAATAACAATAATAATCATAATACAGTGAAATAAGTCATTAAATATGACGGGACGAGGCGAGCTTGTGTCCGCGGACTCGGTGAAACAGAAACTGCGCCATCGCGGCTCTGCCCGCTCGTATCTGGTTTGGTTTTCAGCAGCGGTGTTCAGGAGCCTCCACTCTTTCTGTAACGAGCTACAAGTCATTTATTTAACTAACTTAATCTTACTTATCTAAATTATAACTAATCACAATTAGTCCGAAGCTGTTTAAGGATGGTTGAAACGATAAACATCCTGCAGTTAGTTTGCTCTCACAGCTCAGCCGGTATGTTATCCGACTTTTCAATTTAGGGACCGCCCTGGATTACTGGCACACGCCATAGTCACATTATGTCTATTATGGCATTATGTTTGCGAATATTATGAATATCTACGATTAATTGATAAATTATTGTTAATTTTCCCACTGATGATCCAAAAGATTTCTTCAAATGCCACAGTGAAGCCTGCTTAACGCCATTGGTGCCCCAGCAAAAAAGAAAAAGAAAAAGTTATGTTATATTGTGTACGTTCTGGCCAAAACTAACTAACTAACTCAGAATCTTATTATTAATAATCAATCTTTTTACTGTTCCATATAGTTTTTATTAATTTTAATCAATTTAAGATGTTTGAAAATGTTAAGATAAATATGTTGCATTTTGGCATGCTTTTTGAATTACTTATAAACTATTTATGGACATAAAATATTAAAAAAAAAATATCCTGGATTTGAAGAATATGTGTCCCTGGCCTTCACTGAGCTCAAGTAATAGTTTAACGTACAGAAATTGTGAATAAACTTGACTGTTGATGTCTTCAATAATAATGTGAAATAACCAACATTTCTCAAAATGGATATATCTCGTTTTGCAACGAAACTCTTCACATGTAACTACCAGTGGTGTAAAGTAACTAATTATAAACACTCAAATTATTGTAATTGAGTAGTTTTTCTCAGGAATTGTACATTACTGGACATCAAAATAACATTGTCCTTAGACACTGGCTAGACATTGTATTTTTATCACCTGACTTCACAACCTAAATGTAACCTAATATTAATGTCATATAATGTTGTGCGCTTGCTGGGCAATAACTAAATGCACTACAGAATGTTATATTTACGCACACATGCAAATTACATATGAATCCATCAGCTTTTTACAGTGAAATACTCACTAACTACTCTTGAGTACTTTTGAAAAGTCTACTTTTTACTCATACTCCGAGTAATATTTAAAACTTTACTCTACTTGGACTACATTTTTAGGCAAGTAATGGTACTTTTGCTTGAGTATGATTTTTCAGTACTCTTTCCACCACTGGTAACTACAGAAGAGTCAAGCTTGAAATTGGAAAATTATACTCTTTTGCAATTTTTGAGCTAAATGCTAATGATCTAATATGATTCAATGATTTATGCTAAGTTACTGTAAGCTAAAAGTGCCAAGTGAACTCTGAACAGTGAACACAGTGAGCTTTGAGCATTGGCCACAGATATGCTTCTGAAACTAACGTCACTTTAAAACACAAAGTGTTACATTATTTTCATAAGGAATAAAAATAAAAGCTCAAAGCTAAGTGTACCACTCGGTTTTCATAATGTACAGTACAGTATATGGATTATTTGTTTCAATGGCTCTTGTTTTGAATGGAAGCTCCCTGAACAGGAAGTGCAACCCATAATTTGATTCTTGTATAAAAGACGGATAGCACACAAAAGGTGTACATTAATTTGAACGTGTCTACAATTTCTTTTGTTCTGGGTTTTCAGAATGCCAGCTGATGAAAACTGAACGACCAAAGCCGAACACTTTTATTATTAGATGCCTACAGTGGACTACAGTCATAGAGAGGACCTTCCATGTGGACACACCTGAAGAGAGGTAGTAGTGCTTGCTTGTTTGGAAAACACAAACAGTTAGTTTTGTGTATTGTGAATGTTGTGTTTGTACCAGAGGTGGGTGAAGTACAAATCAAACACTTGAGTGAAATAAACAATATTCTGATAAAGTATTGCTGCAGTAAGAATCTTAAAGGCATATTTTATACCAAAATAGTTTTTTGTTGTTGTTGTTGTTGTTGTTTACTCGCCTTTTACTTGTTCTAAAACTATTTGAGTTTCTTTATATAGTGCTGAACACAATAGTAGATATTTTGGGAAAAAATTAAATAAAAAAGATGGTTGCTGGGACCCGTTTGCTTCCATTGTATTTTTTTCTACAATTAATAATATAAAATACCTTATTTTGTGTTCAACAGAAAAAAGAAACTTATAAAAGGAAATCATAAAAGTTTTGTTAACTTTATTTACACAACTTCAAATATAAATGACTATTTAAGTGTGTATGCGTTAAAAATTACCCATTAAAATATCAATTTAATTTCATATAACATTGTTTATAATATCGTATCAAACAATAAATGTGTGTAGATATCACATTAGACATTTTTTTAAACATTTTAAAAAGAAACTTGCAAACATACTAGTTTTATCATGTGGGACATTCTACCAGAAACGTACATGATCTTTCCTTGAAATAAAAACACAAATACAGTGAATAAAATGCATTTCATCCCCCCAAAAAATGCTAAAATGGACTGATGGTTGATTTCTGCAATGGGAATATGTCATTCATTTGGTTCTCAGATTTTTTCTTTATTAAAAACACTTTACAAATTTACTGTACAAACCCTGTCATTGTCCTTGTCCTCAGCCCATTTGAACCTACAGCTTTAATAGTTTTGTTATGCTAAAAACTGTTATTTAGAAGAAAAAAAACTTCAGACAAACCAAGTTTAAGTTGTTATCATTAGCATCAATTGATTAAGGGAAGTTTCACAAACTAATTTTGAGAGGAGCATGTGATATGATTGATCGCAGCTGTTTTCTAATCTGTAATCATTAATAAGCCAATCAGTTCACTACAAACTCACTATAAGTAGCCCGACTGACATTACTCCCTCATCTTCGTTTTTTTGAAGAATCCCCCCATCCACCCCATTTCCACATTTCATCCTTTACCAGGGGGAGCCCTCGAGAACTACCTGATCTCGTATCCCCTCACATGCTCATTGACCAGACGGGAGCCCTGGACTCAATTATCTCCGAGCACAGGGTTCTCTCCCGGGACAGCATGCCAAACCTGCTATTATTATCAAGCAATATTTAAGTGTGAACTCTTGAAACGCATGAAATTATAAATTAATCCCACAAATAAATACTATTTTACAATTGTCCTCATGTTTCTGTCGGTCCTGTCACATTTGCATTAAATTTAACATAAAATGCGTGCAATACACCTTTAAGGCTATGACTCAGAGGAGGTGACATCGCTTGGTAGAGGAGAAGCTGACAGTGATCAAGGATGCGTTCTATCACTGAATTGTATGACTTTATGCTTGTTTTTGTATGATTTTTTTAAGGGCAAAGGTCAGGCCCTGTCACGTGAAAATGTTCTGGTAGAATGTAACATTTATTATATGCTATGACAATGAGGAAGATGCTTGAAAATTATTTGATTTATTTCAACATTATATTAGGATTTATTAAATAAACCACAATTAGACTTTTTATACACAATTATTATCTTATCATTCAAGCATTGCCTGCATCTTATAGCAGATTCAGTTCACAAACACCAGTTAGTTGTGCTGTTATTACGACTATTTTTGTAACGACTTTATTTAGAGTGTATTTAAAAGTCAGCATTTGCACTCAATCTCAGTCTCTGTTTTTGAGTCAGACTCGTGGAATACTAATAAACTGATCAGAACTACATTTCTCAAAAGCAAATGTGGTTAAAAGTTCCACGGTTACCAAAAGACTTCAGAAGAACTTGAAGCAATAATTGGCCAAAGATGCTTTTGTGAAATGCAACTCTCACTGGATCAGTTGAATCAATGATTTGTTAAATGAAGACTCAAAGGATCATTTGAATTAGAGAGTAGGTATGTGGAGACTCGCTCTGAACAGATTATTTGAATCAGTGAATTGTTAACTGGAGGTTCGCACTGAGCAGTTCATTTGAAGATCAGTGATTCATTAATTCGATGCTTCCTCTGACTGGGTCATTTGAATCAGTGAGGTGTTAACTTTAGAACAGATGAAACCAGACCAGTCTATTTTACCAATGAACAGCTTAGTGGTTTTAATTATGTGAAAAAATGTTACCGGTTAACTGAATTTTATATAAGCATGTTAAATATCACTTGCCTTTATCAAACACAGATGTTTATTTATTTTTTTATATATTTTTTATTTTATTTTGACCATAAGGCAACACAGAGCAGTACAAAAAGCAACAACAAGTATAAAAACAGAAAGGAAAAAGCAAACAAAACAAAATAAATGACAAAAAGGGGTGGTTCTTTTTTCTTTAAAAGTCAACCTTTTTGCAGTTACTCGCCTCATTTTCTGTTTAGTTTTGATGTTTAAATAGGTTAGATTTTAGTGACATTTTAAGCACTATTTTTGCTGGATTCGCTTGTCGGACTGTCATCATAACCACATTTTGATTTACCAAAACATTTCATTTAGAAAAAAGAAATATGAGAACAATACTTATTTTAGAAATAATCATATAACATTAGAAAAAAAGCAATTTTTTAAAGTTTTAAATTAAAAACTGTTGCCTATTGTCATTTAAACGTGGCCAGCACATTTAACTTTCCTCAGTCACTCTGAAGCGACAGCCAATACAGGATTCCTCTTGGTGTTAAAGCCTTCTTTTAAGGGTTATTTACACAATTTATTATGGCAAATCAGTCAAAATAGGACAAATGAGCTCATGTATTGGACAAATTCTGGAACTTTGGCAGGTCTTTTGAACCGCCCGAACCCCCCTGGCTTCGAGCCTGCATTGTTACATCAGTTCCTCCAG
Source organism: Danio albolineatus (assembly GCA_903798035.1). Lineage (NCBI taxonomy): Eukaryota > Metazoa > Chordata > Actinopteri > Cypriniformes > Danionidae > Danio > Danio albolineatus. The sequence goes on from CAIGQQ010031933.1 coordinate 1,159,083, forward strand.
TTTTATACATGGGTTAACAATGTTAAACATATATTTCTAGGACAGTGGGCACAGGCAATATGGTGATCTTGCAAACAATGACAGGGTCATAACTTTAAACTGTTATCCTTGACATTTCACAGATAATTAAAAAGGGTTTCCAGGTGGCTTCGAAGCCAGCAATGCCATCAGAACGATTGTGTCTAAGGCTAAGGCTAAGTGCTAAAGAATTCTGAAAGCCAAGATTTAAGAAGTGGTTTTGATGCCTTTTTCCATACACAATGAATCTTTTTTTAGCTACCGACATTCCATATTGGCCAGATTTTTTATTTCTATGACTTAACTCACAAAGTGAGTCAGACCAACCAAAAACAGCGATTGCAGGATCCCGGGCGAGATCACAAGAGTAAGCCTTTGAGTAGAACGTAAACACAAATGATAATTAGCCTATCGTTGCCTAAAACAAATGAGCATATTAAGTTGAACCACCTTCAGAGTGGATTGGTTTGTAGATATCAGTTCTTCATAAATCTTTACAGTATGTCACACAAGAATGTAAATGATAATAAACTACTTGTAGCTGCCGGAGAGAGAGAAATATACAGCACACAGCCATTATTGTTAACAAATATATGGACAGAGTAGAGTAAATCAGGAGCATGAGAATAGTCAGCCAGTAATTATGATATTAGTATTATTTATGAACATTCATTTTCAGTGACCCAGCTGTTTATTGTCAATAATTATGCTTATCATGTTTTTTTGTTAGTTTTTTTGATGATGATTAATGACTTAAAACTGACAAATTGTAGTAGATTGTAAAATTAAAAACAAAACAAATACATGCATATACACACACAGGCAAATTCATACATACAGTTGAAGTCAGAGTTATTAGCCCCCCTGTTTATTTTTTCCCTAATTTCTGTTTAACGGAGAGAAGATTTTTTCAACACATTTCTAAACATAATAGTTTTAATAACTCATTTCTAATAACTGATTTATTTTATCTTGGTCATGATGACAGCAAATAATATTTTACTTTTAAATTCATATTTAATATTTTTTTGTAATATATATCATTCATTCATTCATTTTCTTGTCTGCTTAGTCCCTTTATTATTCCGGGGTCGCCACAGCGGAATCAACCGCCAATTTATTCAGCATATTTTTACGCAGCGGATGCCCTTCCAGCCGCAACCCATCTCTGGGAAACATTCACACACACACATTCACACTCATACACTACGGACAATTTAGCTTACCCAATTCACCTGTACCACATGTCTTTGGAAACCGGAGCACCCGGAGGAAACTCACGCAACCACGGGGAGAACATGCAAACTCAACACAGAAATGCCAACTGACCCAGCCGGGGCTCGAACCAGTGACCTTCTTGCTGTGAGGCGAACGTGCTAACCACTACGCCACCGTGGCGCCTTATAATATTTATTTTTATAATATTTATTTTTAAATTAATATATTTTTTCATTTAACAAGACACTTCTATACAGCTTAAAGTGAAATTTAAAGGCTTAAATAGGTCAATTAGGTTAACTAGGCAGGTTAGGGTAATTAAGCAAGTTATTGTATAATGATAGTTTGTTCTGTAGACTATCGAAAAAAATAAAATAGCTTAAAGGGGCTAATAATTTTGACCTTAAAATTGTTTTTAAAAAATTAAAAACTGCTTTTATTCTAGCCGAAATAAAACAAATAAGACTTTCTCCAAAAGAAAAAATATTATCAGACATACTGTGAAAATTTCCTTGCTCTGTTAAACATCATTTGGCAAATATTTAAAAAAGACTTCGACTGTATATAAAATAAACATTTTCTTGACAAAATATCTTTCATTTTGTTTCGATTCAATGATGGCCACTAGGATTTATTTTCTCACATCCAAAAAAAAAAAGAAAAGAAAAAGTAATTGCCTACTGTTATTGTCAGTATCTTTTTGAAGTCACTCTTTTTGAGCAAACCTTATAACAGTGTTTGAAAAGCGGCTGATAGAAACGGTTAAAATGCAAAAAGAATGTAATCACACAAAAGATTTGAGCAGACACTGAGCCATTTATCCTTACACTCCTAACTTGCTCGTCTATCCATCACAGGGCATTGCAGTCCAATGCGCACTTTGTTTACCCCACACAGACACAATCACACACAGGCACAGACACACACAGACACACACATCTCTGAACAGGAGTGGGACACGACGTACTGGCAGAGGCCCAGAAACTGCAGGCCTACATGTGAGGAGAGATGTGGCGGCAGCTGGCGTTATTCCAGACTGTATTCAAAGCCTTTATCTCTCATTAGCAAAAACCGCTCATTATACACCAAAGCAATCCACACCCATTCATCCGCACGACCTTGAGAGTCTGTGCAGTGTATATGTTACTGTTAACCCAGTGCATCTTGCATTCCTCTTGGGCTTTAAATGCACCACAACTGGAATGGTACAGCACATCCACCATGGGGTTTGTACAGTAGCTTTCGCCGGAAGAAAAAAGATCTAGAATATGTGTAAAAATGTAGAGATTATGAATTCATCCATCTCTTATTCTATTTGAGGGGTTTTCTACTAACGATTGGCAAAGTTTTCAGGTAGGTTTGGATCAGTACCAAAGTTTGTGTTTTGGTATGAGACCAGCTTCTGGTACCACTGTATCAATAGTAAATCAGTAGATTATGCAACATATGAACAACCAAACTGATGAAATAAAACTGTGGCTGTCAATATAACACATGCAGACATCAATATCGTACATTACTTGCATATGATGTATTTGTAAATGCTAATATGTAATTTGACAATTGTTTAAATCAGATACTAATTAAATATTAATATTTCACTAAAGTTATTTTGCACATTTTATACAAGCATACATTTTACTGGTATTTTAGTTTATATTCAATCACTTTTGTTCATTTAATTCTTAATTTTAACGATTAAATAAATATATGTTTTAAGTTTTCATATATGTTAAACTCGAATACTTGCAGTGCTTGTTATAAGCGGTTTAATAAGTAGTACAAAAAGTAGATTTTCTTTAATGAAAAAAATTAATTGCTTTTTAATATTAAAATCAAATATGTCTGGAAGGGTAACTTTTTCAAAAGTTTGTAGGATTTTTATATTGTTTTTAATAGTCTCTTAACAATAGTGAAATATTATTGATAATTTTGTGATTTATTATTACAATAGAATTTTTATTCATTCATTTTCCTTTGGCTTAGTGTATTTCAGATGTTGCCACAGCGGAATCAACCGCCAACTATTCCAGCATATGTTTTACTCAGCTGATACCTCTCCAGCCGCAACCCAGTATTGGGAAACACTCATACACACTTATACGCTACTCATTCATCTATAGTGCATGTGTTTGGACAGTGGGGGAAACCGGAGCACCTGGAGGAAACCCACGTAAACATAGGAAGAACATGCAAACTCCACACTGAAATGCCAACTGGCTTAGCCTGGACTCGAACCAGCGACCCTCTTGCTTTGAGAGTGCTAACCACTGAGCCTCCGTGCTGCACAATGTTTAATTAGTTTATTAATAGGTGTATGTTAGAAGGAACAATGTTTTTATTTAATATAATAATTGAGATGTTTTATTAGATTATTACTCACTTTCAATCAGTTGAATGTGTTATTGCAGAATAAAAGGTCACGCTTTATTTTGATGGTCCGTTTGTTGAATTTAGGTTACATCGCATCTATATGTCAACTAATTCTCATTAGATTATCAGTAGACTGTTAGGTCCCGCTTTATATTGAGTGTCACTTATACCTGTGAACTTAAATGGTAATTAGATGTGTAAGTAGTTTGTAATTACAGTGTATGTACACATTAGTACATAGTATTTACTTGTGTAATACTGGTGTAACTACACTCATGTAACAACCCACTGAATAGTATGTGTAAGTACAAATGTGTAACAGGACATTGGTAACAACACTAGGAAAGTACACATCTGTAACAAGAATTATGTAAGTGCATTGTGTAACAATAATATGTACTTGCAGATGTTTTCCCACTTCCACACCTGTTTGCAGATCATGTACTTGTGAACACTGTATGGCAGAACTAATGCTGCATTAAGGTTTTACCTTATGATACCAGTGTAAATACATGGTAAATCCACAGGAACTGTCCACTTAATATAAAGTGTAAAATTTATAATTACTTATATATATATATATATATTTACTTATATATACTTACAAATACTATTCAGTGGGTTGTTACATGAGTGTAGTTACACCAGTATTACACAAGTAAATACTATGTACTAATGTGTACATACACTGTAATTACATACACTCTTAAAACAAACGGTTCTATATAGAACCAAAAACGGTTCTATCGAGCGCTTCATATATGGAACCCCAAAAAGGTTCTATATAGAACCATTTTAAGGGTTCATTAAATAGAACCCCAAATGGTTCTTTGAATTCAAGTTAGATGGTTCTATTTAGAACCATTTAAGGGTTCTTTTTTTATTATTGAATTATTGTTACTTATTAATGAATAAAAAATAAAACCAATCCAGACAATTCAAATTGTTTAAATTTATTCAATTCATTATACAAAATATTTTTTTTAATATTTAAAATTGCACCTCTGCATACTTTGCATTGGACAGCAGATCTACCTTAACAGTTTAATGGCATTTTACAATGTAATTGAAATGATTTCACTTTTCTAAGCTTTTTTACTGTTTGAACAAATACAGTGCTTCACTTTCACACATGTCTAAAATGAAGAGAAATATATCATAATGCAGATAGAAACAATACACAAACAATCAAAACATCTATTAAATAACACTACAATTTCAAAAAGTGGATGGTACCTGCATGTATTGGTCATCACAACATCCATTTTTATACATAATTTAATAAAAAAACATTACTAAAACATTGCAAAATGATTAGACAAAACACTGCAAACAGCCATTTCACAACCTGTAGCATGTCCATGTCAGTCAGCCTCTCTTATAAGGTAAATAGTTTTGTCCATGGGTGGCACAGTGGCTCACTGGTTAGAACTGTCACCTCACAGCAAGCAGGTCACTGGTTCGAGTCCCGACTGGGCCAGTTGTCATTTCTGTGTGGAGTTTGCAAGTTCTCCCAGTGTTCTTGTGGGTTTCCTCAGGGTGCTCCGGTTGACCCCACAGTCCAAAAGCATGTGTACGGTATAGGTGAATTGGCCATAGTGAGTGAATGTGTGTAGATCTATGAGAGAGTATATGGGTGTTTCCAAGTGCTGGGTTGTGGCTGGAAAGGGCAGATTAGTTGGTGATTCACTCCACTGTGGTGCCTCTGATAAATGAGGAAGTTGAAGGATAGCGAGTGAGTGTTGTCCATTGTAATACTGACACTTCAAGCCTTGGTGGAATCAGGAGAGCTGCTGAATCCTGGATGGTGTAGGATCTTTGGATTTCTGTAAAACAATATTTTAATGTTGAGTACTTTTAACCAATTAACATAAGTCATCAAATAGAATTACAGTTATAATTAATACAATTAAAGTGTGTGTGTGTGTGTGTGTGTGTGTTTGGGGCAAATAGTATGTAATATAGGGAGTAGTTACCTTCTGCGGTTTCCGCTGCTGGTCCAATGAAACTGTCATGGAGCACTACCTTCTTTCCGTCCCTTTTTGGGCCATTTCTTTTAAAGATGTTTCTGTGTTCTTCACCAAGTTTTCTAAGCAGCATCCTACATGCAAAAAACATTTTGGTTACTTCATGTGTAAGTTTCCAAATGACATATTTTCAGCAATACAAGTTTCTTAAAGTCATCATAGACGCAAAACTATTTGGCACACAATGTAACAGTGTTTACTCACAAGCTGTGGCACTCCAAGAAGAAGAAACTGCTCCATTAGTTCTGCAAACCCCTCCATAATCTGTGCTCTGGAAAAGGGTGTTCATTCGGTTCTTGACTTATGAATATCTGGTGTCGCATTCCAGGTCCATCACAATCTGAGGTAGAAAGACAGCATTTTAGAGTGTGTAAATATGAATTTAAACCACAGAATTAATCTACCTTTGGCATCAAATGTATTGAACTGAACTTGCCTTGTGTTAAGTTCCTCAGAGTACAGTTCACTTCCTTTTCATCCCATTAATTTGTTTCATTTTGCGAGATGATTGATGAGCTCACCACTGAAATCCTTTCATTTTTAAATTTGTTTTGCAGACATTGCAACAAATCCTGTAGGCAAATTTACACTTTCTTTTAAAACATATTTTCTTTGCAGGACTTTTTAATAAGCAATGACCTTAATATTCTCACTGTACAAACAGCAGCAATAAGTAATAGAACATTTTTGTGATAAATATATTTCAGTACACAACAACCAAGTCTGACATATGCATGTTATAAAATACAATATTTACCAGGTGTCCTTGTTGATGATAATTGTGTCACAATTATGGATGTAACGCATGTCCTTCTTTAAGCTGGGATCCTTCCTCTTCAAAGCTACTTGTGTCCTGCAGCCCAGGTTACAATACAATGTTAAAGTCTTTTATAATATTCATTTCATAATAATTAATACAGTTTGTTTAGAATTAAAAGCAATAATACATACCGAGCACAAGATTTACGATGCAGTTCAGTGTCCAGGCTGTTTGAAGAAAAGAAAGATATACATTAAAATATGAATTTTAAACTTATTTAGCACAATACATATATGTAGCCTATATTTAACAAGGTTCAACATTTCACAATACATTTAGCCTGCATGTTTGTATGTCCTTCATAAATAACACCTGATCTTTAATCTATGGATTATTAAAATATGTTTTGGCTTTGAAAGGTTTTAATAATACCCTTAGCAATTATTACTATAGCGCGTGCATAGACTCGGGCGGGCGCGTGCATAGACTCGGGCGGGCGCGAGCGCGGCATGTTCCATTGCGGTTTTAATGCAGACTAGCCGGCGTGTACACTACTTTACAGAGTTTAGCCCGAGTTAAACTGGGCTAAACTCACACACGAGCAAGCTGGAAGTACTCGTTTGTTCAAGGTTGGAGATAAAAACTGCACGAAAGCGGAAATCGGCTCATATGAAGTTACCATTAAAAGAGCGTGCACGCGCTTCACGCTGCCTCTCGGAGCTCGCCTTCAAATAACGCACCTGTTTTATTGTTATTGATGTTTTAATTAATACTGACAAACAAATAAAGCGAAACTGTAACTTATTTCGAACAAAAAGCAGAGCAAAGTCAGCTTGACACAGATTCCTGAACCGAAGGCTGACGACAGAAATCCATCAGAAAGTTATTCCCTTATTCAGTCTGTCACCATATAAGACAAGGGAAGAGAAACATTACCCCGTAATACAAAATATTTCATTATTATAGTTTTAAAAGAGTAATAACGTACCTGAATGATGGAGCTGCAAAAGCGGAGTTCTCCTTTTCAAAAATTAACCGTCACTCTCCAGGCTCGTCACCACCTGTTCACCAGCAGTCCACAAATGAATGACGTCACCAGAGGGCTTTTTCATGATTATTAGTTTAAAATAATTTATTAAACCATAACATCACACTGTACAGTCTGAACAAACTGGTTATTTAATTAATTTCACAAAATAATTTGTCAAAAAATTTAAATATTAAGCATATATAAATATTAGTTATATGGTAATGTACAAACCTGCATGAAACAAAAATCCCATCATACATTGATTAGGTTTTTGACCATAGCAGTCATTTTATTAGGTTTTGACTCAAAAAGCTTTGTCTCTCTGTGTTATAGCTTATTATTATTTATAATCTTTACTATATAATTATGTCATAAATCTCACATTATAGAACCATTTTAATCAAAAAGGTTCTTTGCACTCAAAGGGTTCTAAATAGAACCATTTTTTGGGTAAAAGGTTCTACTGGCCAAGTATAGAACCCCTAGGGTTCTATATAGAACCTCAAGGAACCTTTTTTTTTAAGAGTGTACTACTTACACATCTAATTACCATGTAAGTTCACAGGTTTAAGCGACACTTAATATAAAGTGGGATCATTCTGTTAAATGTCTGCTGAATGTCTGGATCAACAGATATTAAGCAGACAGTCTACTACTACTGAAATGGACTATCAAAATAAAGTGTTACCGAATAAAAAAACGCAATCTTAATCAAAGCATGATGCAAGAAGTTCCCCCAAATCTCTAGAAAATCTAGACTGGGCAAGCTTGGAGACCTACTGTAGTAACTGCCTCCAATTGTTTCAAGCACGACAAACTTCCAAACTGCGCTGTTGTAGATTCTTCTTCAAGCTGGGCATATTCTAAATTTCGTTATCATCGTATACCCCTGTAAATTCATAGTGCTACATTATGAAGTACTAATATACAACGCAACTGTACTTTATAAACCAGTCTGGTGCTGTGAAACAGTGAGAAACTGTTAGCTTCGCTCAGATGAATCCATCATTATTAAACTAACACATGCTCAAAAACATGAATGCACCACTGATTCTACACAGCAGATGTTGTGCTGCACGACAAATGAAAACTCAATGGATTGAGACGCTGTTCGCAGAGAGGGCCGGCTTCCCCACTCATATTACATTATACTGTCTGCTAGTGAGAATTACTCATACTCTGGCCTGACGACTTAAGCGAAGTATAAAGGCCACGTTTACATTGTAAGTGAACCGTATGTTTGTTTTATTGAGGCTCAAGTGTATTCCTCTTTAAGTAGGAAGCTGTGTTTTTTTTGTATTAATAAATGGCTTCCTTCCTAGAAACATGGGCTTTGTGTGTGTTTCCAAAGGGATGAGTGGGCAGAGGCGATCCAGATGGTGGCAGATAAACTCCAAAGACAGGAAGAGGAGCGAATCCAGTGTAGTCCCACCTCACAGATAGACAACATGGGAGAGGAGGAGATGGACACGTCTATCAGCCACCACAAACGCAAGGTGCCTGCACACACTGATGTGGGAGTTCTTCAAAAATCAACATTTTCTGATGGTTTAGTTACTGCCAGGCTATCCAAGATGTCCCTCAATTTCCAAACCAAAAAGAATGTAGTTTTCCCCCTCCCCATCTAATGCAGGAGACCTTTTTTGACATAATTTGTGATTTATTTATTTATTTATTTATTTATTTATTTTTTATTTTTTTTTTTTTTTTATTTTATTTTTTTTTACAAAAAAGCATAATTAATATTTGCCTGAAATAAATTTTGATCTTTTGCATGGATTATGCCTTAAAAAGCCTTAGTTAAGGAGAGAGAGTGAGTTTTTTTTTTTTTTTTACAGTTAAATAACAAATAAAAACATTTTATTTCTACTGAGAACATTCTTTCAAAACATCATCAAAAGCTCATCATCATTCAGCGAACATAATACTTATAATACTTAAATTATAGTTATTTTCTCATATTCATATACTTTTTGGCAATGCATTTCCAGCTTATAGTATGCAAACTCTACTCTCAGTTGAGAGGCTGCAAGCCCCAAAAACATACAATAGGTACAACACTATTGCCTCTTGCCACAAAAATTACTTTTTCTCATCTTCCAGTTTACTAATTAATTTGTGGGACCCGTGAGACAATTAATTTAAAAGAGAGATAGAGACCATTAACATGTGTGTTGTATATACAGTTGAAGTCAGAATTAATAGCCCCCCTGAATTATTAGCCCCTCTGTTTATGTTTCTCCCCAATTTCTGTTTAACAGAGAGATTTTCTCAACACATTTCTAAAGATTTAAAAACTAATTTCTAATAACTGATTGATTTTGTCTTTGCCCTGATGACAGTAAATAATATTTTACTAGATATTTTTCAAGACACTTCTAAACTGCTTAAAGTGACTTTTAAAGACGTACCTAGGTTAATTTGGTTAACTAGGCAGGTTAGGGTAATTAGGCTAGATATTGTATAACGATGGTTTGTTTTATAGTTCTATAATTTTGACCTTAAAATTGTTTTTAAAAAATTTTAATCTTTTTTTTTTATTCTAGCCAAAATAAAACTGAAGAAAAACTATCATCAGACATACTGTGAAAATTTCCTTGCTCTGTTAAACATAATTTGGAAAATATTTAAAAAAGAAAAAAAAAATCAAAGAAGGGCTAATAATTCTGACTTCAACTGTATGTGTCTTGAGTGAAATATTTGAGTGAATATTGTGTTTCATTTGATATGTTTCTTGTAAAGAAAAAATTCATCTTCAAAATCTCTTCTTAAATTATAATTATTCTTATTTTAAAAAAAATTGCAGTAAAATGATCAAAGGTCAAATGAAATAATTATTATGTTTTTGGACCCTATGTAGCAGGGAAACAAGTGTCTATATACATATTTGTATATACACATTTGTAAATATACGTATTGTTACCTCAGTATTTAAGGGATAAAACATGGAGTATTTTAATACTTTGGAATTTATTTATATATAAAAATAGAAATAAGCCTAATACAGCTTAGTGATTTTCCCTCATTTCCTCAGTGTTCCTCAGTGAACAAAAATAAAGATTGTCACACTTTCATACCATGATTTACAGAGGACTAAAATGTCTTTCAGTTTAATAATTGTTTTTATACACTGTAAAAAATGCTGGGTTCGATACAATTGCTTCATGTTGTCCCAACACAAATCTGTTAAGGAAACTTAATTTTTTTTTTTTTTACAAATTTAAACATAAAACTGTGGCGTCATGGTGGCTTAGTAGATAGCACGATCGCCTCACAGAAAGAAGGTCGCTGGTTCGAGCCCCCGTTGGGTCAGTTGGCATTTCTGTGTGGAGTTTGCATGTTCTCCCGTGTTCGGGTGGGTTTCCTCCGGGTGTTCCGGTTTTCCCCACAGTCCAAAGATATGCGCTATAGGTGAATTGAATAAGCTAAGTTGCCCGTAGTGTGTGTGTGTGTGTGTGTGTGTGTGTGTGTGAGAAAGAGTGTGTATGGGTGTTTCCCAGTGTTGGGTTGCAGCTGGAAAGGCACCCGTTGCGTAAAACATGTGCTGGATAAGTTGGCGGTTCAATCTGCTGTGGCGACCCCTGATTAATAAAGGGACTAAACTGAAAAGAAAATGAATAAATGAATAAACATAAAACTATTAAAAAAGTTGTTCCAAAAAACCCTCAAGAATTGTGTTGTTTCAGCTCATTTTAAATGAGTAGTTTGAACAAGCAGCAAAAATCTATTTTAAGTGCACTGAAAATCTTGTCAGGCATATTTTGCACAAGAATCATTTGCTATATAATATTTTAAAAATCCCAGCACAGCCTTGAAATATCAATTCATTGTCATTTTAAATCTTTATGTTTCCCTGTTATCCTTCAGACCACTAGCTTTTTACTCTTTTGTTATCAATACGTTTTTAATGATGTAAAATAAAATGTATGTATAATCAGTTAATTTATATATTATATAATCAGAATAAGTATTTATTTATTAAAGAGTCATTATTTTTTGCGTCTGTTACAATGAATAGCAGAACATTATTTAATCCATGTTATAATAATTTTTCTCAAAAGTTATTATAAACATTTGAAACAAGCAGACACTTGTATGTAATCAAATTTTCTGTTTGTGTTTAATCACTTTTGTTCATTTAATTTGATGCAGGCACTAATATACAACATCACACACAGTAAACAAAAATACGATGAGCTCCAGCAGTTTATACTGTAGCTGCTCTTGTAACTTGTTGTCCCCTCCTCAAGTGAATAAGATCTTGTGACAATCAGGCTTTATTTTCAGTTGCACACTCCCAGAAATCCACTTTATAATTGTTTTACAAGAAATGCTCCATGTAGTGTCGTAGAAATCAGTCAGCTTTTTTTCTGGAGCTTGAGCTCTGTCAATGTACGCCTCCAGCTGCAGTTATGCTGCAACCCCGCCGATCCAGGATATATTAAACTGAGCTTACGACTCAATTGCACAAAATTATGAAACTCTCTGGATAATGTGTTTTAAGGCAGTGTATTTCTCGGAGTTTCATCATTTTTAAACAACAAGCTCATGTACAAACATGTCAGTGTGTTGGTGGCGGTGGAGTCTCTGAGCAGCAGGATTTCATCCCCGCAGCAGATTTGTGATTGTGTTTCTAGAGATGTGGACGTGTTATCATCGAGTAACATTAACAAAATAGAAATGTAGACCGTAATTATTGTGCTCTGCATTTCAGTATGTCTGACAGTTTATTGCGTTTTCTCTCTCTTTTTTTTTCAGACAATGAATGACTTTGACTACTTAAAATTATTGGGAAAAGGCACTTTTGGAAAAGTCATTCTCGTGAGGGAGAAGGCCAGCGGGAAATATTATGCAATGAAAATTTTAAAGAAAGAAGTTATTATAGCAAAGGTAAGATTCATGAGGAACGTTTGAATCATTTCATTTAGAAAATGCCTTACTTTCCAAAATAAAAGTCAGTTTTCCTGTGTAATGCAGTGAACGTTAAGCATGTTAAATTGTTGACACATGAGTATATGAAGGGTGCTAGTTTGTCTTTTGACTTATAAGGCCTGTTTACACCAGAGGCGTATTACAGAAAGATCTTAACTTTTATCCTATTTTAAATTTTATCCTATTCCTGTATGTTTGGTAACCGTGGTAATTTCAGTTTGGACCTAATTTAGGACTAAAGCTGTTACAGGGCAAGAATGTAAAGTGCACTATAATTAAAACAGGTCTTTATTTTGCAACACAGGCTCACAGGAAATACATTGTTCAACCTATATTTTTTGTGAAACCACAAATAAGTACATTTTCGTACATGCTTTTTGGACTGCGGTGTCTAGATAAAATGAAAGCAGCATGATGCAAACAACTTTTGTTCATTTTGTTCCACATGAATGATACATACAGGGACACGTTATCGACTAATAAAATATTCCTTTCATGCAGTTTAGGTAATCTGTATAAGCCAGCCGTGTACTAGAAAGATGTGTATCTGAAACATACAACAAAATGCACTCTAACTTAGCTATTTCAGATTTACAAATATGCAGACAGCGCCCGCTAGTGGATTTGTCATCTGAAACGTCCAATGAAACCTAACCAAAGCAACGTATTTTACGCTTTGTTAAATAGTAGACTGACACACGTATTTTCAGTGAGCCTGGGCTGTTATTTTGCGAAAACAATAATATTTTGTGAAGACACAAGAGTTTCTGTGTGCACATAAGATGATGACAGCTTTTCTCCACATAAATCAGAAACATGCTTGAGAAGGGACTGTCAGATCGATGTGTTCTCATACAGTGAGACTGCAGACTATGAAAACTTGAGAATGTCTGCTGTAAGGATATCAATTTCTGCAAGTTCCCATGATTGATCATTGTTTATATTGTGCTTTAAATTAATCAGATAGTTGTTAACCTTAAAAATAGTTTAAGGTTAAGTTGTCAACCTTAAAAATGCATGATCTATTCAGACTACTTTTTTCCTTTTAAACGAACTGACTGCTATAAAAATGTTGCTTTACAAATGAGAATAAAATGAAATCATACTTTTTTAAAGTAAAAAAAAACTTTACATAAACTTTACATTCTTGTGAAAGAAACCAAAAGCATTATACCTAAAAATATCGATAACGCCCCTTTCTTTAAGTATTTTTGTTCACAAAAATCCTAAATAACTGGCCAAAAATTACATAAAAAATAAGTTTCAAATCATGCAATATGAAATTTGTTTCAAAAAGAGGATTTTTCCAGCAAAAATATATGAAGTGGTCATAAAAAATGTCTGACCCACTCCCTTTTTTCTGATGTACTGCCATCCAATTTACCATGGCCATATATACGTACAGTATGCCATTTGCATTCAACAAATTGAACAAAACAGTAATATTTAAACTTAAGAAAAAGTATACTTTCAGAAATTAAATAAGCATAAGGGCATCAGGTGGAGAGTACACTAAAAATAAAGATGTGTAAATATTACAGTAAAACTACTAATTTATTTTCTATCTACAAAAAAGGTAGAACGGTAAAAGATTTTTAAAGGGTAAATAACCGTGTTTCATCAATTTATAGTCTTATACAAGTGTTTTGACTATCATCTATACAATGTAGCTTTTGTTACAAAGACAAAAACACAACCGAAACCTTGTGTGGATGAGAAAGTCCCTTGATGAACTAATCCTCATCATAAACAACTTTTCCCACAAACAAAGCATACTAATACAGTATATAAAAGGTGCTCAGTGTCATTTACACTACTAAACACCAACATGGTAACACACATAAAATTTAAGTAATGCAATGAACATTTCTCAACATTAGATCTAACACAGGGATCACCAATCTCGGTCCTGGAGGTCCGGTGTCCTGCAGGGTTTAGCTCCAACTTGCCTCAAAACACCTGTCTGGATGTTTCAAGTATACCTAGTAAGAGCTTGATTAGCTTGTACAGGTGTGTTTGATTAGGGTTGGAGGTAAAATCTGCAAGACACCGGACCTCCAGGAACAAGTTTGGTGATCCCTGATCTAACATAACTCTAATGTGCATATCTCTTGAGAAAACAACTAACATGAACCATTGTAATGTCCAAAAAAATGATGAAGTGTCATGCAGGCAAGTGGATTTATTTTTTATCACCATATATTATATATTAAGGGAGCTTACTGTTAGCCAGGTTACAGATTTTTACTGTAGCATTTTTACAGGTTTTGTTTTCTAACAGTGCAGGTGATCTTTTGTGTCTGTCTGAACACACATTGTGAAAGCAATCTGCTCAAATGTGTTTTCAACAACCCAGAAGTGGACAAACTCAGAACGCCTCAGACCTCAATTACATCTGCATTTACAAAATCTCATCTTATTACGATCGCCATAGTCAGATGTGGCTTCTTTTCTGGAAAGTAGGCATGTTGTATTGTCTGCTGATAATCTAGGACACTTTGTATCAGTTATAGAGTGTCATTTTAATCCCATTCTTTACTTAGAAGTCCCAAGATGCTTTGTAATACAATCTCATTATATCCAGTACTCAAAAGACTGTCTTCACAGTGAACATGTACCACAAGCAAATGACTTATCTCTAAAAAAAAAACAACAACGATCCACCTCTTCTTTCTTCCCATAGGACGAAGTGGCCCACACGCTCACAGAAAGCAGAGTACTGAAAAACACCAGACATCCTTTTTTAACCGTGAGTGCACGTTTCATAATTGTAACGATCATTCAGAGCGGATTCACAGAGACCTTAAAGCTTCGCAGTGCTTTTGTCTATATGATTGGCTTTTCCCTCGAGCCTCATTATAATGTAGAGAATAAACTGTAATAAATTAGCGGCCTAAACGTAGCTGTGCATCTGTTGAAAAGTCGCCAGTGAGAGGTAATTTTCTGACACTCCAGATGCTGTTGTATAGCACGCAACGTACACAGCAGGTTTAGCAAAAACAATTTACTACTGTCAGTCAAGCTGGTGTTCCCTCGTAAACTTCACCTTCCCTCAAAGTTAAGCATCAAGGCCTGCGAGAAGGAGCAGAGCTTCTTTTTTTTTTTGTTCAAAACGCTCCTTTCATTTCCTCTGGAGGCAAACGCTGCTCTCGCCGCATACATTTTGATGAGCGTCTCTGTGGTTGCGTTTGTTTTAGTTTGCTGTGTGTGTGTTTTTTTCCTTTTGTTTTGTTTCTCCTCTAATGGTGTATCCACCTGCTGTTTCAGTCTTTGAAGTACTCATTCCAAACAAAAGACCGCCTATGCTTCGTGATGGAGTATGTCAATGGAGGAGAGGTACGTACGTACGTGTATGTGTGTGTGTGTGTCTTTTCGTCTGTGTTGTCAGACTGTCTATTTCTGTCGTAATGCCGTCTCTAATATCTGCTTACTCTGTTGTGGCTGCGGTGAGCTATAAATGTTGATCTGTTAGCAGTGAAAAGTTAAGTGCAAGAGAGGAAAAAAAGTGCGTGATGATGTGTTATGATTCATTCACAGTTTGAGAGGAATTTCCATTGCATTATTAGAAACAACTGATTTATGTTTTGGTGTCTAATAACATTCACAGATATCCAGAACCAATATTTTTATATTTTTGTTTTATTTAATGTTAATGATGATGATGATGATGATTATGATAATAATTATGTATGAATATTATTTTATATTATATTAATAAATTATTTTTGCATTTTGGTTAACATAATGGTTAGAAATATTATTATTATGATTATTATTATTTTTTTATTATTATTATTATTATTATTATTATTATAGTAGTACTACTTTTACATTATTTTTAGCTTCCCAAAATGATAATAATTTTTAATATTTATAAAAATTTTGTGTACCTTACTTTTGCTATTTTAATAGTCTAAAATGAATTATAATAATAGAAATAATAATACTGTGTAAATATAAAAATCAATGTCCAAATAGCAACATTATATTATATTATATTATATTATATTATATTATATTATATTATAT
>CAIGQQ010031933.1:1175824-1213863 GCA_903798035.1 Danio albolineatus
TTATATTATATTATATTATATTATATTATATTATATTATATTATATTTTATTTTATTTTATTATAGAATTTTGTTGAATTTTTAGCCAACTTAATAGTTTAGAAGTGTTTATTATTATTATTATTATTATTATTATTATTATTATTATTATTATTATTATTATTATTACATTGTTTTTGCCCAAATCATAATAATTTGTTGTATTTATTACATTTATATGCACCTTGTTTTTGCTGTTTAAATGGTCTAACATGTATAATAAATATGAGAATTATAATTTTAAAGTCAAATTGAATTTTAAATAAGAGCTACAAATAATTTCTTCATTCAGTTGTTTTAAACAAAGTTGTTAATATTTTTATTTGATTGTTTTTGCAATCTCAATTGATAGAACACATTAAATATTTTTTATGATCTAAATGGCAAACTTGCATTATTGGTTTTAGCTGTAGTGCAAGAATTGATTTTTCTCATTGCCAACTGAAACCATCCTTTTTTGGACGAGGTGCATTTTAAAATCCTTAAATGAAAGCCTGACAGATTGAGGGTTTAACAATTAGGAAGTATTAAGTTTCCTCTAAGCACAGGTGTTTTCTGTTGATCATAGCTGTGACCATTAATATAGCTTATACTGAACAGCCATTTACAACCAGTCATGACTATACAGGTACAGCATGTTAGTCAAACTGGCCTTTAACTTTTTCAAACAAGAAAAAAAGGTCTGTGATTGTGAAGTTTTGCCGAGGATGAACTCGGTTGGTGTTTGCCAGCATCGCTCTGTTGATATGGCAGAGCGCGCCATTCCATCTTGAGGGGCTCAAGTTTTGATAAATGAAATTCCACCACCAACGGAGCCATTTA
The DNA here is from genome assembly GCA_903798035.1 of Danio albolineatus. Taxonomy (NCBI): domain Eukaryota; kingdom Metazoa; phylum Chordata; class Actinopteri; order Cypriniformes; family Danionidae; genus Danio; species Danio albolineatus. Next base: position 1,176,686 of record CAIGQQ010031933.1, read on the forward strand.
ATCAGAGAGTCGGCAATCTCACTCTCATTTTCCCCGAGCCTGCAATGTCACCTGCTCCCCCAGCCTGCTCCAGCCAGAGCCCCTGACCTCCGCCCGCTGCGCCCGTCCCATCCACAGCTGCCAGAGCTCTGATGAAGGCACACCTGTCCTCCTCCCGCTCTCCAGCGACACACATACTCAAACATCCCACAGCAATTAATACACAGACTTGTGGCTAATGTCTAAACGGCGGGTTCAAGTGGAGCCCAGGGCCAGACAGTTGACAGAAACCCTTGACATCTGACTTGGGATGCTCCGTAAAGATGCGGCGGCGGAGATGATTGCGTGGGACGGGCCGCTGTAATGGAGCGTTAGCCCATGAGCACGCGGCGCTGCCTTTAACAAGATTGGTGTATTGATTAAAATGCTGATTTAACAGGCCGCGCCGGTCTGTCTCTGGAAAGCCGGGGATGATGTGCCAGCTGCTGTCTGGGTTCGCTGGGCGTCCTCCGAGGGCCTCGCCATCTATCATCTCAATATGGCGATGTGAGGCAGTTTGTGTTGTGTTAATTTCCTCCAATAAATCAGTAATTATTGCAATCCTGTCCCTGCTGTTTACCCTGCAGCTGTTTTTCCATTTGTCGAGAGAACGGGTGTTCTCGGAGGACCGCACGCGCTTCTACGGCGCCGAGATCGTTTCCGCCCTCGACTACCTGCACTCTGCCAAGATTGTGTACCGGGATCTCAAGGTAAACACCAAAACGGGGAAGAATTCATATATTTAGAGAGAAGGTTTTGTTCCGTTGCTTTGCCTTTATCTGCGCGCATGTCATGGGATGCGGGAAATGTAATTAAAAGCTCTAGAGTTTGAGGCTTTTTTTCTTTTGCTTTTTGGAAACATCAAACTCTGGCGGCTGTGGATGATGACACAGTGTTTTGCCCACAGCCTTGGACCAAGCCAGTTGTGGAAGTGCCAAGAAACTTGGACAAACAGCTTAGCCATTAAAATTGAAAGGTTAAATTAATGTGGCTCCAAGTTTCTTTGCACTTCCAGGGAATAAATACATTATCCATGTCTTTGTGGACTTTTTTTGCTGTCATTAACAGTATGAATTAAGAATAGTGGCACAAGTTTTCTGAAAAAAGTTATTGCAATTTAATAGAAGCAGAACAGTTGTTTCTATTCAGGAGTCCAGCACACATTACTAAGTGGCTTAATTAACTTTAAGAAGGCCTCAAGATCACTCATTCCTTCATTTTCCTTCGGCTTAGTCTCTTTATTCATCAGGGGTCACCACAGCGAAATGAATCGCCAACTTATCCAGCATATGTAATGTAATGTAATGTGTATTTATATAGCGCATTTATTGTGTATGGCCATACACCCAAAGCGCTTTACAATCATGAGGGGGTTCTCTCCACACCACCACCAGTGTGCAGCATCCACTTGGATGATGCGACGGCAGCCACAGGACAACGGCGCCAGTGCGCTCACCGCACACCAGCTATTGGTGTAGTGGAGAGACAGTTATAGAGCCAATTTGGAGGATGGGGATCATTGGAAGGCCATGATCGTAAGGGCCGATTGAGGGACTTTGGCCGGGACACTGTGGTTACACCCCTACTCTTTACGAGAAGTGCCACGGGATTTTTAATGACCACAGAGAGTCAGGACCTCGGTGTAACGTCTTATCCGAAAGACGGCACCCACTGACAGTATAGTGTCCCCTTCACTTTTACTGGGGCATTAGGACTCACACAGACCGCAGGTTGAGCGCCCCCTGCTGGCCTCACTAACACCACTTCCGACAGCAACCTAGGTTTCCCATGTGGTCTCCCATCCAGGTACTGACCAGGCTCAGCCCTGCTTAGCTTCAGTGAGTAACCGCTCTTGGGCTGCAGGGGTGATATGGCTGTGGCCATATGTTTTACAGAGCGGATGTCCATCCAGCTGCAACCCAGTAATGGGAAACATCCATACACACTCATTTACACACATCCACTACAGACAATTTAGTTTATCCAATTCACCTATAGTGCATGTCTTTGGACTGTGGGGGAAACCAGAGCACCTGGAGGAAACTCATTCAAATGCGGGGAAGAATATGCAAACTCCACACAGAAATGCCAACTGGCCCAGCCAGGACTTAAACCAGTGACCTTTTTGCTCCAAGGCAACAGTTTTAACCACTGAGCCATGGTGTCACCCGGGCCTCAAGATGATCCTAGATATTTTAAGACCAAACAGGCATTCCAATTAAGTTAAGACAACTTAAAAGAAATATATTTTTGATTTTAAATCACCCTGTCCAGAACCTGAATATGTGGACGCTTATTTTATGATTGTGATTTGAAGACATTACCACCAGAACTACCAAGCATGTCATTTTCACATATTGTTTTGTAATTTACTAACAAAAGAAAACAGCTAACAACAACAAAAAAAAACTTTCAGATAGCAAAAACATAACTTTACTTGTGTCGTATCTTTCAAGCTTTCAAAAACAATCATTTCACTACGGTGAAAAAACTGATCTCCTGCTTGCCAGACAAAGTGAGCTATGCACCTTTGTGGGTGGTCTTCTAACTTTTCCCCATTTAATTATGTTTTTGAATTGCATTTTGGGACTTTGATCGTTCTTCCAACAACTTTAAACTTGAAAACTTTAAAGACTTTTTTGAACATATTTAATAGATTAATGGTATGTTGTCTTGGTTCGTGCTGTATATTACTTACTTACTTATTCCCAGGGCTGTTTATATCGAAGTTGATGTTTAGCCGCACCATTTTGGTGTTTCATAACATCTAATTTTTATGAGGTGGGCCGTGAGCTCAATGCTCAACCCCCAACCTGGAGGACCAGAACATACACACATACACTACTGACAATTTAGCTTACCCAATTCACCTATTGCCCATGTCTTTGGACTTGTGGGGGAAACTGGATCACCCGGAAGAAACCCAAGCCAACGTGGGGAGAACATGCAAACTCCCCATAGAAATGCCAACTGTCCCAGCTGAGGCTAGAACCAGTGACTTTCTTTCTGTGAGATGACAGCGCTACTCACTACATCACCGTGACACCCCTGGCGCTGTATATTACGCTACAAAAACTGCCAGTATAATGTGACCCTCATGAGTTTTAGGTCACAAGAAGCATATATATTTATGTGTGGGTTATTTATTACTCAAATGTGTGTATTTCTACGTGTGTGTGTATTTATATTTTCACTACTTTATAATTATATTAACATTGTAATTTTAAATGTTTTTTTTTTTTTGTAAATACAAAGTTGCATTTTTCTGAACACTGGCGGCAGTTGAAAGAAAGTGTTGCCATGACAAAAATAGCGTGTCTTCAGTCAACAAAGAGGACAGCACAGCTAAAGACAAACTCTGTTTCTCTCTGTTTGTATTCATTTTAAAGGTTAGCAAAATACTACAATGTATGTAGATGAAATACTGTTATTGTACAATAAAATATATTTGTATATCTGTATGTCTGTTTAAAATGCCTGTATTACTGTAAGTCATGTCTGTTATTTGTGAATTGAATAAAGTGAGTTTGTGAGTTGAGTTTTAAAGGATAATCTGCTGTCAGCATGTGGTATTGTTATTATTTTATGATCCTGTATTTGACACACATTACATTTGTATATATTATACATATATCTATACATGTGATTTCTGAGATTTCATGGCTTTTAATGCTATGTGTGATGAAAGTCAACAAAGTGGACAGCACTCTGTTTTTATTCATTTTAAAGACCTCCAGAATGAAGTCTGCAACAACAATTTGCAGGCTTATTTCTCTATATATTATTTCTTATACATTATATTATTTTAAACTACTAAAATGTCAATAAAAGCCACTTTGTTAAACTGTAGAGTTGAATTTTCTACATCAAAAGTCGACAAGCCAGAGACCAATGTCCCATAATGCAATTCACAACCGTAAATAAGGGGAAAGCACATTTTGTTGAATCACAAAAACTTGAATCACAAAATACGAAATTTACAGTGTATAAATAGTCAGAATAACCACTATGGCCATTATAGACTTCTGGTAGTTCCAGAGTTCAAAAGTCATACAAGTTTTTCAAATCGAATATGTTTGATCAGGACAATCAGAGGGGTTATGAGGACCTTGCATTTAATTGTGAGCTCATACTTTTATGGAGCATATGCAGTTGGTAGTAAGATGCATTTTTATTGACCCAGACACAAGCAGATGATGCTAATACAGAAGTAAACATGGCCTAAAATGTCTCAAGCTCATTCACTTCAAACCACTTCCATGCTGGAAACATATTAGATCTGATAGCTCCAAAGTATAAATGAATGCGGTTGAGTGTGTTCAGGCAGAAAAGACCACCTACTCTCCGCCTACTAATCTAACATTTGATTGTTTTGGGACGTGTATTGAGAACAGGGTATTCATAGAAACACAAAGTCATCTGAAGATTTGCACTGAGATTTAATATTAGGTGGAAACAGGGCCAGAAAGGCTAAGAAGCACTGATGGTGTTCACATGAAACAGCAAGGAAAAGCAACTTAATTACCATTTGAAGCCAGTTTGAAGAGTTTTTCTGTTGTTAACTATGTCAGTTTTGCTTGGACTAACTTTTTCTCTCTTCGTTTCTGCTCAGCTGGAGAATTTGATGCTTGATAAAGATGGTCACATCAAAATCACAGACTTTGGCCTCTGCAAAGAAGGAATCACTGATGCTGCTACCATGAAGACCTTCTGTGGGACGCCAGAGTATCTGGCACCAGAGGTAAAAGAAACCCCTGATGATTAACCAAACCTGCAACTATCGCAGAAACTGCCAGTATTAATCAGTGGAGCATATGCAGAGACCATGAACATGCTGAACAATTTCTCAGTGGCAAATTCAGGATTTTGGATAATATCACGAGAGTCTAGTTATAGCCTGAATGACTGAAGAGTCCTATTTAAGCTTTTGCCGTCTTCGCATGAAGTGCCTTGTATACAAGTTTGATGTACTATTTTAATCAGCAAATGTACAGCAAACGCTGGAAGTATAATATCTGGCAGCATCGGTAGTAATCAGGCATTTAAACTGCAGTGACAATTAAAAGATACAGTAATGATCAGGAACACTGAACTGTATATTAATGGACTGTTCAGGCACTGGCAGCTTCTGATAATCTTGATCATTTGTGAAGCCTCTATAAAATATATTATTATGTAAATATAAGTACATTTACAAACTCGGTCCTCGAGGGCCAGTGTCTTGCATGTTTAGCTCCAACTTCCTTCAACACACCTGCCTGGAAATTTGTAGTATACGCTTGTTAAGTCGTGACGTAACAGTGACATATGGAATACTCTTTGCAGGTCCAAGCCGCTGCTCATTTGAATTGAAAAAATATTTGTTTATGACCACATTTTTGTCCTATCATATGAAACATTAAAGTGAATTTTATATAAAATCATAGTGTACACATCAGTCTCCATCATAAACACCAATATTTAACAATTTATAAAAACTTAATCACTTTTTGGGCATCAGATATTAAGCGTGGATATAAATATTGCGATCATGATTTTTAAAGCATTGCAGCGCTTTGCAAAACGTTTATTATTACCATTTAATGAGTCTCCCCATATAGTTTGATATAGCGCTTGGACTCGGAAGCCACTTCGCATGACGTCACACTTAATCGTATACCTAGCTTGATTAACTGGTTCAGGTTTGTTTAATTGGGCTTGGAAGTAAAATATGCAGGACACTGGCCCTCCAGGACCGAGTTGGGCACCCCAACTTAATGCATTCATAACACCGTCAGTTGTGTGTTCCTAAAATTAATTGTAACCACTGTTCAGTTCTGCAATATTTATCTTTTCAGTTGCTTTTTTTTTTTTTTTTAAGCAAAACTGGTTTAAAACACTTGGCGAGGGCATTTGTGTTTTGAAATTTGTTATGAATGTTAATAAGAAGCAAACAGATAATTATTATAGAGTATTTTTTTACCAATTTAAAGATTGTTCTGATATGAAGTATTACAAATAAATGAATGAATGAATGAGTAATTTATAAATAAAAAATAAAAATTTTATATGATGATTTGTTGTTTAAGAAAAAAATGTGTGACTTAATATTTTAGTGTTAGTATTTGATTAGTAGGGCTGTGCAATTAATTGCAATCGCAAAAAAATCGCGATTTAAGCACATGCAATTTCTAAATCGCGTAAAGGTGCAATTTTATCTATTAATTTATTTAGATTTTTGTTCACATTCTTGTGTGTATTATTTTAATGTGTTAACCAATCAGAGCTGACACAGCACACCGGGCAATTACAGCAAAGCTGAACGGGAGAAAGATGTTAACCAATCAGAGCTCACTCCGCGCACGACGAAGTTGAGCAAGAGAACCGAATAGGTGGTTTTGATTTACGTTAGTTTTTATTAATCGTCATGACTGGAATTGAGGTTAGTTCATCTTTATTTTTTCATGTTGTCTGTTTTTAAGACAATTTATTACAGTTTTATTTATCGAGCAGTTAGTACTACTGTGTACAGTATGTGTTTAACTAGAGTTGAGGATAGTTAATCTTCATTTATTTTATGTTGTCTGTTTTAAGGACAATTTTACTAGTTTTATTTATTTAACTTAATATTGTTATTTCATTGTGAAATGTTTTGTTATGCACTTCTTGTGCACCGAATACATTTAGAATGTGTGTATGTAGCTTGTTTGAAAAAGAAAAAATAGTAGCCAAAATTGCAAATAAAATTGCAAGTGCGATAATCATTATTATATTGTTATAAAAATATCGCAATATGATTATTTTGTCCATAATGCACAGCCCTAATACTTAGTATTTGAAATACAATTATTTACAACATTTCTACATATATTTACTATTTTTAAGATTATTATTAACCCCCTGAGAAATGATTTTTTTTTCAGATTGACTACAGAACAAACTACTGTTGTCCAACTTGCCTAGTTAACCTATAAAAGCCTTTCAGTTGCACTTTAAGCAGAATACTAGTATCTTGAAACATCTTTAATATAGTATACTGTCATCATGGCAAAGACAAAAGAAATTAGTCATTAGAAACTATTTATTAAAACTATTGTTAAAAATGTTGAAAATTTCTTGTCTGTTTAACATCATTTGGGAAATGTTTTTCAAAGGATTATAAACTTATAGGAAGGCTATTCGTTTTGACTTCAACTGAATATATAGTGTTTACTAACCATTCAGATTCCTTTTCTTTGTTAAAATACTTTAAACTTGTACTTACATGATTACATATTATTGTATTATAGTTTGTGCTGAGTGTAGTGTCAGACTTTAAAACTGAAAACTTCTCCAGTGTCTCAAAGCCCCTGCAGAGCCCAGAGGGTCATCGCATCAATTTCAATACATTTGAAAATTTGATTAAAAAAATACAATATTAATATAGTTTTAATCAAAAACTCAGTGTTTGTAAGCTTTGATGGTGTTAGATAATGTTTATCAACAATATAAATACACACTCCGCACAGATCGTGTCTTTTAATAGCAGAAATAAGTATGGCTTTAATTTCCTTTGAGCAGTAGTTTGCTGTTGAACCTTCTGTTTAAGCAGAGGTGCACACGGCGCCCAGATTGCAGTGGCTAAATCCATATTTATAGACAGAAGGGGGGAGCGGGCAGGGGGCGGCAGCGGGAGTGAAGGGGGGATATAGATTCCACTCGAAAAAGTACGGAAGACAATTTGGCGCAACATTTTGTTTTGCTCAGCCTGGCCGCTGTGCCAGGAGATGATTTGAGTGTTGGTTATTTTTCACAAGAGTATGTGATTGCACAAAAAAGTACATGCTAAACAGAGGCAGATGGTGGCAGATGGGGAAGGTTGGAAGAAGGTGGCTGGGAAACCTGGAAATCTATACTGCCGTACTGGTGTAAAAATAACAGAGCACTGCCTGAGCCAAGTTCTGGAGATGCAAAGTAGAGGGGGATTAGAGAGAGAGAGAGAGAGAATAAAGAGAGAGAGAGAGACAGAGAGAGTGTGAAAGATATTTAGAGGGAAAAAAATATTTTCTTTTAGGGTTACAGAAGTGAAATTGGAATAGTTTCGCTTAAATTTGGCCCTCACCAAATGTTTTAAGTGCTAATGAGAGCGAATGAAGATACATTTACAGAAATACTTCTCTAATAACGATTCACTTTCACAAGCTGTATGTCATCTGTCATTGAGTTCTCATCTGTCACATCTTTAGCTTTTCGTAATTACAGCGTTTCTACAGCGTGTTTGCACCCAGTAAAACACACTATCGCTGCTTTCCAGCTGTTATTAAGAGCGCATTAGCAGAATGTGTATTTGTGAGGATGTGCAGGTAAAGGTAGTCTTGGTCTTCTGGAAGGAGGTGTACAGCAGCAGATGAGCATGCATAAAGTGTGTTTACAGTATGTGCGCATATATTTGTATGCACTTTGAGCACCCCTGTGTGTTTGTATGTGTGTGTGTGTGCGCAAGCGTCCTCGTGTAGCCTGGCCAAAGTGGGATAAGCTCATGGAGGCTGTCTGTTCCACTGCCCTGCTGGGGAACTGGGCTGGTGGAGCCACAGGCTCTCTGTCCCATCCCTCCCCGGCCAGCCTTGCCAAGGGCCCAGTCCTGGGAGCAGCAGCCCTGCCACATGGCTGTCCGAGCAGGGGCCTGTTCCTCCCCTGCGGCCGCTCCTCCTCGCCTGTGGCTCTGGAACAGGGAGACCCCAACTGGCTCTGTGTGCATTAATCGCATCCCCGCCTGCAGCCGAGCTGCTCACGTACAGTCCCAGGACAAACAGCACAATCCGGCCATACGTGCCTCAAACACACACACACACACAATCGGTGGCCTCATCCTCGCTTACACTTCTGTTTGTTTCCAGAACACACGCTTCTCTCTTGTGCTCACAGACATGCACAAACACACCCATTCTGTCTGACTAGTTCAAACTTAAAACTATGATAAAATCAGTGTAAATGATGTAAACTTTGATTAATGAAGCAGCTGCAGTGGAAGTATGATAAAAGATACCCAATATCACTGGAAAATACAAATAATAATTTATTGTGATTGACCCTTAGGGCTCTTAGGTGGTTTGGGGCTCTGGAGAAGTGTTGGCATGCTTTGACATTTGTGCTTTTTTAAGATTCTTATAATTATATTCAATTGTGATGACACTGTATTTTGCACAAACTGTGATATAATAATATGCAAGCAGCATCTACAGTATATCATTGAACTAAGGTTAGAAAACTATATAATGTATTAAAACTGTATAATGAAAACTATAATATGTATTTTTCCAGTTTTTGCTAACTAATTTACCATGGTTAATGTGGTTTTACCACAAAACAATCTGAAAATAATCCTGTTTACTCATTGACTTTAAACAACAGGTCCCACTTTATATGAAGTGACCTTAACTAATATGTACTCACACTGAAAATAATCATTTGTTATAATGTACTTTTTGTGTAAATATGTTTTTACATTGTACTCATGACTGATAAAATACATGCAATTACAGTTGTAGTGATTTCTCTAATTACATCTTTAAGTACACTGTTGTCCATACCTTAACCCACTCTTAAACCTACCCATGCCACCAAACCCAACCCGTATCCCTTCTCAAGAGCACCAGAAGTGTTCTGCAATACATTAAAAACACAGTAGCTACATTGTATTTATTTTTTTGATGCAAGTACATAATAGTTAAGGCCATCTAATATAAAGTCAGACCAAACAGTACACTCAAAAAAAATGATGCTCGCTGTTTGTTCAGTTTACTTATTTTAAATGAGCTGAAACAACACAATTCTAGAGAGTTTTTGTGACAACTTGGTTGCTTTATGTTCAATCCACTTAAATTTGTAAAAACTAAAACATTAACTTAATTCCTTCATGTTGCCCCAACACAAATCAATTGTGTGGAACCCAACATTTTATTTTACAGTTTATATCAGTTTACATTTGGTACAGTAAAACTCTTATTCTATTAGAAGTCAGTGATTATTTAAGCCTAATTAACCATTATACAGCTCATACTCTACAATACAGCTCATTTACTCTGCCCAGTGACGTGCAGTACTGTTGAAATGACCGTGGTGATTATATACAGTAATAGTACTAATAGTATTTGGCTAATAATAAACATTGAACAGCAAAATATAAAAATCAGATACAAACAGAGCATATTTTAGCTCTTATTTTTAATTTGTTTTTCCGGTTGTTGTTGTTAAGCACTTTACCATAAAACTGCTGACATTTCTAGTAGACCTTATACACAGGTTAAGTAATCTTCTGAATATTTCTTACTAGCTTTGATCTGTTGAATGTAAAGTGTAAAGTTGAGTGCTCTGACATGTCTGTGTGATGAATTCATATACACAAATCTGACTGGTTTTAGCGCCGTGTTCACACATGGACCTCGACATTGTGTTTCCTAACCAGAGAGAGTAATGAATGCTGCTGTTGACTCATGCAGGTCTGCCTGTTTTAAAGATCAGAGAGGAGACATCATTATAACACCACTCTCAGCATATGCTTAACTGGCTCGCTGCCAGAAAGCCCTGTCATTAGTCAGACGTATTAATCATTACTCCTCGCTCTGTCGCGCACTTTCTCCAGCCGCCTCGTTTCCTCCACCTAGACTTGAAGAGCTACCGGTAAGGTGTGTATGGGGGTCCTCAGTAATTGGGGCCTGGGACGCTTGCCCAAATAGCACAGCTTTGATCCAAAGATATCAGGCTTTTAGGAATGTGCTTCCAGGTTCCAACTGTATCTTGTGCTGGACTTTTGACCCGATACGCCGGTGGAGAATGAACGTTTAGTTGCTTTTATCGGTGAAACGTTGATTGGCCGGAGAGATATAGTTGGCTCACACTGGCATGGGTTTGGTGATGAGAAGCACTACAATATAAGAGTGTGTCAGTGTGTGTGAAGTGCTGCCATTATCAGCTGCTGATATTCATATATTAGCATGGATCTTCATAACTGCAATTCATTTAGAAACCCTCAGCTGTAATGACTCTTACAGAGATGAAGTTGATTCAGTGTAATGTTACACATGGGCAACTTATTTAGTTCTACAGTTGCTGTGCTTAAAACGTGCTGAACTAAAATGTGTACAGAAATAATAATGCAATAGTTGTAATTCATTTAGAAGTGAACAGAAAATGATGAATTGAAATCAAAAGGAATCTGACTGAATTTTTAAACTTGAAGAGATTTGAAGAGACATTGTTTAACAGCTTTATGTAGGGATAGTTGGATATACAGGGAGTGCAGAATTATTAGGCAAGTTGTATTTTTGAGGATTAATTTTATTATTGAACAACAACCATGTTCTCAATGAACCCAAAAAACTCATTAATATCAAAGTTGAATATTTTTGGAAGTAGTTTTTAGTTTGTTTTTAGTTTTAGCTATTTTAGGAGGATATCTGTGTGTGCAGGTGACTATTACTGTGCATAATTATTTGGCAACTTAACAAAAAAATAAATATATACCCATTTCAATTATTTATTTTCACCAGTGAAACCAATATAACATCTCTACATTTCTGACATTCAAAAACAAATCAGTGACCAATATAGCCACCTTTCTTTGCAAGGACACTCAAAAGCCTGCCATCCATGGATTCTGTCAGTGTTTTGATCTGTTCACCATCAACATTGCGTGCAGCAGCAACCACAGCCTCCCAGACACTGTTTAGAGAGGTGTACTGTTTTCCCTCCTTGTAAATCTCACATTTGATGATGGACCACAGGTTCTCTATGGGGTTCAGATCAGGTGAACAAGGAGGCCATGTCATTAGTTTTTCTTTTTTTAGACCCTTTCTTGCCAGCCACGCTGTGGAGTACTTGGATGCTATGATGGAGCATTGTCCTGCATGAAAATCATGTTTTTCTTGAAGGATGCAGACTTCTTTCTGTACCACTGCTTAAAGAAGGTGTCTTCCAGAAACTGGCAGTAGGACTGGGAGTTGAGCTTGACTCCATCCTCAACCGGAAAAGGCCCCACAAGCTCATCTTTCATGATACCAGCCCAAACCAGTACTCCACCTCTGAGTCGGATGGAACTCTCTGCCCTTTACCGATCCAGCCACGGGCCCATCCATCTGGCCCATCAAGACTCCCTCTCATTTCATCAGTGCATAAAACCTTAGAAAAATCAGTCTTGAGATATTTCTTGGCCCAGTCTTGACGTTTCAGCTTGTGTGTCTTGTTCATTGGTGGTGGTTTTTCATCCTTTCTTACCTTGGCCGTGTCTCTGAGTATTGCACACCTTGTGCTTTTGGGCACTCCAGTGATGTTGCAGCTCTGAAATATGGCAAAACTGGTGGGGAGTGGCATCTTGGCAGCTGCACGCTTGACTTGTCTCAGTTCATGGGCAGTTATTTTGCTCCTTGGTTTTTCCACACGCTTCTTGCGACCCTGTTAACTATTTTGAATGAAACTCTTGATTGTTCGATGATCACGCTTCAGAAGCTTGGCAATTTTAAGAGTGCTGCATCCCTCTGCAAGATATCTCACTGTTTTTGACTTTTCAGAGTCTGTCAAGTCCTTCTTTTCACCCATTTTGCCAAAGGAAAGGAAGTTGCCTAATAACTCTGCACACCTGATATAGGGTGTTGATGTCATTACACCACACCCCTTCTCATTACAGAGATGCACATCACCTAATATGCTTCATTGGTAGTAGGCTTTCGAGCCTATACAGCTTGGAGTAAGACAACATGCATAAAGAGGATGATGTGGTCAAAATACTCATTTGCCTAATAATTCTGCACTACCTGTAGATAGATACTCGGGTGATTCTGGAATTGCGGGTACTTTTTATTTCTCCCACAGTAGATAAAATATTACTTCAACCTAGTGAAGTTTTATAATCAAATTTCAAGAGGATCACGTGCTTATGATTGACTACGGCTGGTCTTGCATCATTAATCACTAACCAACCAATCAGACGCATTCAAAGGCAAATAAATAGTCTGTCTTCCTTACCTTAGTCATCCTTGTTTTTTTTCTGACCAAAAAAACCCCCTTCAACCCCGACTCCTTCCACTCCCTCCTAATCCAATAGCAGGGGAGTTCTCGAAACCTACCTGAGCTTGAGACCTACAGAAGGAGCCCCGGGCTCGTGGATCTTCAGAGCTTAGACCTCTCTCCCAGGACAGCATGCCAAATACGCTTTTACTTAATCAAACATAAGCATAAGTGTGAACTCTTAAATTATTTTTCAGAAAAAAAAATGAAACCGAATTGAGTAAAAGCACAAATGATATCAACATATCTATGTATATATATATATATATATAAAAATAACAATGCTCGTACAGTTTGTGCATTTAGAGAAAGTTTGTTTTGAACATTTTTACTTAAGCAATTACAATATACCAATTTTTGACGACTCCCTCCTGAATCATACGTTCAGCTTCAGTTATGATGGAAGTTTCATCTTTTTTGTGTTTACTAAGTTTAACATTTGAATTAAACATCTATTTTCTTTATTATTTGTATTGTCAGCAATAAAGAGATTTTGTGTTTGTTCCTACAGCACATTCTGGTCAACTCTGTTACATCGCTTCTAAAAGGGCATAACAAAATCTGTGAAGCACTGATAGAAAAAGCATGTGACTTGTTTCAAGTTATATCATTTCCTCTGGTTGGAAACTATGGAAGGCATTAAGGCATGTCTGACCAATAATAGATTAATAATGTCAACTCTATAAATCTAACATTTCAATGAGATTCACAATGGCCTTTTAAAAACAATAATATGATGAAAATACTTAATAGTGTTTTAGACATGTCATGCGATAACTTTGAGGTTAGACTCTTAATTTAAAGCACAAAAAGGAGACAAATGTCAACTGTTAGTGCCTTACGAAGTAAACTAAACTACAATTAGTATAAGAACCAAATGCTTCCTACCACATTCAAGCACTTTGCACGATTTGACGTTAATAAAGGACGTTAATTTTACTTTAATTCAGCTTACTCTAGGCCATGAAATTTATTTTCCTGTCATTAAAATGACTGTGGTCTATTAAATTCTTATTCAGACTCATGAATTTCAGGGGAGCCAGTTTTGAGATCTGAAATTCACCTTTCTGGTACTGATGCGAAGCTTTTGCAAGCTTTTTGATTAGTGATTTAGATTTTTTAGAGATTAAGTGTCAAAGCAGAAATTAAATCAAAAGTAACCATATGATTTTGTTAGCTCGCATTGCTAATTTAATGGTGAATTCCTCCGTGCATGTCATTAAAAAAAGTTTACCCTTGTAATCTTTAAGTGAAACCTAAAAAATGCTCTTCCTGTTTGTTTTCAGTGTCAGATTACATCTGTCTTAGGTATCGGGTGTGGCTAACATACTTAACCATGCCCTTTCAACTGTCAGTTTTGACAACAAACAGAAATGGTGAGCTGGAGGAGTCTGTTAGGTTGTAATAACTCTCCCCAAACCTTTTTCCCCAATCTTTCCAAATGAAATGTCTACTTCACTACATCAGCTCACAATATAAAACAAGCCATGGCCACTCTTTTCTCATTTAATATTCTGTCCCTCTAGGAACTGTCTTACAATATGAAAAAAATAATGTTAGCATCTTCCGGTCCATGGGGACTTTAAACTGGTTAATACTTAAACACATTTAATAACGAGGTTTCCTTCATGTCTAGGTACATGTTGTGGCCTGTTTGCATTGGTCAGGAGATTTCTAATCATGGCTGATTGTGTGTGTCTTCAGGTGCTGGAGGACAATGATTATGGCCGTGCAGTGGACTGGTGGGGTCTCGGGGTGGTCATGTATGAGATGATGTGTGGTCGACTGCCTTTCTACAATCAGGACCATGAGAAGCTGTTTGAGCTCATCTTGATGGAGGACATCAAGTTCCCCAGGACGCTCTCCGCCGATGCCAAGTCCCTGCTGTCCGGCCTGCTCATCAAAGATCCCAACAAGAGGTACAAACCCAGAAACTTTCCTCACAATATAGATCAGTGGGATTTAAATTTGTGTATTTGACTTATTTAGACAGGAACTGCGGATCAGTTTTCATGCAACTACAGTAAATGCTTTTGTTTTTCCACTCAGACTTGGTGGAGGTCCGGATGATGCGAAGGAAATTATGCGACATAGTTTCTTTACTGGAATTGACTGGCAGGATGTCTATGATAAAAAGGTAATTGAGCATCTATGCTGTCGTGTCTTCTTCATTACAAATCAAGATGCGCTCTGTAGCTGTGTCTCATTTCAGAGAGGTGAGTCCTTTTGAAGTCCACACAAGCCAAACCGGGCGTATTGCAATGAGGCGATCTAGCTTACAGAGGACAGATTTCCTCACATAGCAACTGTGACAGCTCCCGTTAATAAGCGAAATAAAATTTCTAATGACTTTTTTTTTTCAAAGTGATTTTAAAACTTATTTTAAGCAATCTGAAGCCAAAGCAAGGTTTACAGAAGCTTGAAGTATAATTCCTTTGATCCATACATATAAACATGTAAACTGTCTATAAAATCACTTTTTAGTAAGACACGTCACACTCTTATTGTTTTTAACATGTTTAGATATCCAAGTAAAATAAACCGAATTAATCCAGAGTTTTCTTTTAAAAGCATCCTGCCGTTATCAGCGAACAATGAATTTTGGGATGTTCAAGGCCGCAAAGGATCCTCCGGTTGTATCCTTTGTTAACTGTGAAACGAAGGACGCATTTTGAGGCTGCATTTGAAGGAACCTTTGAATTTTTTTTAAATGAGATAGCGCTGAAGATGCATTGCCTTTCGAATGCATCCTTTGGAGGATGCAGCCTGTGAAATGAGACACATCTTGTATTTTAGGTCAATTTCTGAGATTTTATATATATATATAAAAGACAATTTTGATGTTTTATTGTTATGAATCCATAGAAAAACACAATTCTAAGATAAAACATTCAAATAAAATCCAAAAATAGTCTAAGATTAGACTTGATCAGATGACTTAAAAAGCACATTATATGGATTTTCTATGTTTTTAACTAACTCTGGGGAAAATAAAATGTCAAAATATTGGTGAAATAATATTCCATCATCATTCATTGTAACATATTTATGTAGAAATGAAATGACACACTTAATCTGATCTTATTTTAAAGGATTAAAAAAATCTTGTTGACAGTTGACTTAAACCTAGTTTGAGTAACAAAGTACAAAGTATTAAAATGTCAATTAAAGATGCCATATAATGAAAATCTTTGAATACCTAAGCTTAGCTAAAAATAAAAGTTCTGTACATGGAAAGACATAATGTGAGCTTCAAACACCATTAAGTGTAATAAATTTCCTGGTGAAAAACATTATGTCAATTTGTTGAAGTCAAAAATATGTTTTGAAGTTAGAGCTGCAAGATTAATCAACAAAAGATTGCGATGTCAATTTGACCCTATATGCGATCTTAACTTAGCTTTTCTACGATTCAGCCAATTATAATTTGAAGGTCAGGAGAGAAGCGTAAAGGCGGTCTTCACAGTCTTCACAGCAACATGGACAGCAAGCGTGCTGCTGAGTAACATGTACACCTTCAAATGACGTTACAATTGTCACATACTGTATTTATAAGGTATAATTCACCCAAAAATGTAATTTCTGGCTTAATGTAATGGTGTAGTCGCCGCCACGAAATCACACATGAGCTGACGCACTGTTTGTTTCATATCAAAGTTCTTGAAAGCAAAGAAGGTCAAGGTGCTCCAAGATTGGCCAGCCCAGTCACCAGACATGAACATTATTGAGCATGTCTTGGGTAAGATGGAGGCATTGAAGATGAATCCAAAGAATGTTGATGAACAATTTCTTTACCAGTCCAGATGACTTTATTAATAAGTTATTTGAATCATTGCAGAGATGTATGGATGCAGTCCTCCAAACTCATGGGAGTCATACACAATATTAATTCTTTTTCCACTGCACCATGACTAAATCAGACTTTAGCATAGAGGCCTTTGCCTTTCATATAAGCCACGTCTGATACCAAATGATCAACTAGAAGTCAAGTTGCCCTTCCAGCTGCAACCCATCTCTAGGAAACATCCATACACACTCATTCACACTCATATACTATGGACAATTTAGCCTACCCAATTCACCTATACCACATGTCTTTGGACTTGTGGGGGAAACCGGAGCACCCGGAGGAAACCCACGCAACCACGGAGAGAACATGCAAACTCCACACAGAAATGTCAACCAACCCAGCCGAGGCTCGAACCAGCGACCTTCTTGCTGTGAGGCGAACGTGCTACCCACTACGCCACCGTGGCGCTAGCAGAAAACAATTTAACATATTGAATCAATGCCCTCTATGGCACCTTTAATCAATATTTAAAGTAAAGTCTGATACATAAACTATTGTTACAATGTTTGACATTTTGCTTGCTATCTTCAGTTATTCAAGATCAGGTTTATTTTAAATACATGATTTCTTGCTCAGAAAATAAAGGAATAAATTAAACAACACATTCTAACTAAAAGACTTTAGATGGCACATGTTTACACAGAGGTTGTGTGTGATTTGATGCAAGAATAGGTCACTGTCACTTAAGCTCGACAGCTAGCACAATGGCTGGCAGAGGAGGGTGTTCTGTAGAGGTGTTAGATTGAGCCCTCCGGCCTGCCATACTATATGCAGTGTCAGATCTGCACAAACAGGTGCTCGGTGTGTTTTCATCCCCCTCTCTTCCTTCCTCAGCTGATACCTCCCTTCAAGCCTCAGGTGTCGTCAGAGACAGATACCAGATATTTTGACGAAGAGTTCACAGCTCAAACCATTACAATAACCCCTCCTGAAAAATGTGAGTTCATCTGCTGTTTGTTGTTTATCTCTGCATACATTGACAATGCTGTTATGACTCAAAGTGTGCTCTGAAAACATACTGGCTTATGTGATATTGAGCTGAATTCATTACAAACTGCAGGAAATGCCGATTTTGGCACAAACTGAAATCGCCTGAAAACTTTGGGTGTTGCTTTTTGTTTGCACATAATATTGATTGAGAAGTTTGGTTGAGATATTCATGAATTTATCATACAATTACCAAAACAGGTTTGAAGATGTGGTAACACCTCTTTTTTTTTGATGGTCCATTTGAGTATTAGTAGACTGTCTGCTTAATATCTGTTGATACCACTGCTAAACATACATTTAACTGACTATAAGAAACTCTGCAAGTACATGTTAACTTACACTAATCCTACCCCTAACCCCAACCTAACAGTCTACTTATAATCTAATGAGAATTAGTTGACATGTAGATGTTATGTAACTTAAATTCAACAAACGGACCATCAAAATAAAGTGTGACCGAAGATATTCAAATGTTAGTGCACCCAAACAAGTACCTAAAATCATTATCAAATTACGATTAGACAAAATCTGTATTTTAAGATTTCTTAGAACACCTTCCCTTTATAATCATGACATGATCATGAATCTCAGATTTTACACATGCTTTTGTCATGAAGTGTCATTCGCTCAGTTGTGACATATTAAATGCAAACAAAGAGCTTTGAATTACCAAGAGGTGACACCAAAAGCCCTTTGAAACTCCTCTAGGGCAGTATCCTCGGGCATTCGGTCTGAATGAGGAAACATCAAATTCTCTAAAACTATTAGCCAAGCTTATGATTACATAACATATTTGGAACCGCCAATAAAATTAAACAACACCTGTCTCATAAGTTTCCTTTCTAATCGTCCGAATCAAACAAAATCTAGTAAATGCATCTAGTTGATCTAACTGATCAGACTGACTTGATTCTCAGTGTAATGGTTGTTGACATTATGATTGTGATACGCTCCAAAACATGTCAGCGTCATTTCATTATATACAGTAAGTCATCACATGCACAATAGTCAGTTTTATTGTCAAAATTAGTCAAAAACATAATACCATGATTACCATATATGAATCCTTGGAACATTTGATACATTTATTACAGCAATTGACAGTCGGGTGAAACTAGAACTAGACTAACAAATGAGGGGTTTCACACATCAGATGACCAATCAAACAGAATGTCCATCTTTATTTACAGCACTGTAGGCTGCATGCTGTATAACTGTCATTGTTTTTTTTTTGTTTGTGTTTTTATATTACAGTATACAGTATTATGCTGTGTACAGTACATTTTCTTTTTACTCTGATGCATGAAAGTTACTTTATGTGTGTAATTGATAATGGTTAGGATTTCCTTGGCAGTATGAGTGCATGTGTGATGTCAAACCTTGGAGGCTACTCTAAACATAAAATCCTTATTTCTCATGAACTTTATAAATCGTATACATTTATTTAGTTTTATACACAATTACATTCTGTCAAAAGATGAAAAACAGTACAGTAACCATTTTCAAGAACTGGGCTGAGACTAAAAGGTGGACATGAGGGATATTTCAGTGGTCCTGCTATAGTGACAAAACATCTCATCATTTTGACTTGCAGTGCTTACACAATGCCAAAGGGAGGAAGCGTTTTTGGGGCACTGACTGTTTATATGAGAAGGAAATTTAGTTTTGACACATGAGTGAACAGTTTTGGGAAAGATATGAGCTTTTGCAAGTGAGCTACTGTATAGTGTTGTGCTGAACTGTAAGACTGTTTTGCCAAACAATCTTAGAGTGTTGAGAATGTAATTCCTGTTTCAAGATATGAGCCAAATCAAGGGGGAAAATCGAAATATATTCTGTATTTCATAAATAGGAAATGCTTTATTTTGTAATGCTTCAGAATATTCAGGATTTATGTGTTGTTGTTTTTCTTGATCCACAACCTTGATTATATACACTTTCTTAAATGATATCATTCATATATAATATCTTCTTTTGAGCAGTTTTACCTCCTCTGATGCTCCAGTTAATGGTGAGGGGAGTTTGAGGTGAAACAGGGCAGTAATATTTTCAATATCACCGCTAAAGCTTATAGAAGGTCTGGCTGATATTTAGGATGTTTGGAACCAATTAAATCTTGTCTTTATAACCCTTTTAATAAAAGTAACAACCTTGTTTTCGCCTGCAAACTGTTAAGGCTTCCACAGGCTCCATATTCAACAGCTTGCTCTTGGTAAGTGTGTGGGTGCCAGTTTTTTTGGCATATTGCAGGCTTTTTTTGTGACCCGATGGGAAGTGTAAAAAGTGGTTCAGATAAAGTTTTCTTCACGGCTAACTGCGGGAAACATTTTATTTGCATAAACCACAGCCATCTCACACTGCAGCCCAAGACTGGAGTCTAAGCAGGGCTGGGCCTGGTCAGTACCTTATGGGAGACCTTCTGGGAAAGCTGAGATCCTGCTGGTTGGTAAATGTGTTAGTGAGACCAGCATGGAGAGCTCACTCTGTGGTCCGTGTGGGTCCTAATGCCCCGGTATAGTGACAGAGACACTATACTGTGAAAACGTTGCAGAAAACATTGGATTTGCTTAAACCACAGTCATATCACCCTGTAGACTGTTTGTCCACTGAAGCCAAGCAGAGTTGAGTCTGGTCAGTACCTTTTGGGAGACCTTCTGGGAAAACAGAATTGCTGCTGGTAAATGTGCTAGTGAGGCCAGCCTTGGGTGCCTACTCTGTGCGGATCCTAATGCCCCTGTATAGTGATGGGTACGCTACTGTGAAAAGCAGTCCTTCACTGCAGAAAAAAGTAGTCTGGACTGGTCATGTCCTTATGGTAGTGATAGGAGAAACAAACTTTTTCACAGCTTCCAAACAAGTGAACCAATTGCTTCACAGAATGATTGACTCTTCAAATAGCTTGAAACACCACATGCTGAGACACATGGTGGTCAAAACTGTGTAAATGCAACAAAAGCTTATGCAAAAAATGCATTAGAATTAATTTAAGTTATAACCTATAGATGTCTGCATTATATGTGTTCTTTTAGCAATTTAAAAAAAAAAATTCTCCATTGGTTTGGCTCATTTCTCATTTCAAGGCTTATATGTTCCATGGTGGACTCTTCCAAACAAGCCAACAAGAGACTAATACTCCTTTTTATTTTACACACCTCACTAAAACTTATTTAAGATAAAACTATAAAACCTGTTCAGTGATTTACCACTAGGGGCTGAGTGATCCCACCCGATTCATGGAGTAGGGTCTGTGTGCGGACTGCAAGACGGTGCATAACCTGTAGTGGTGTAACTTGTAGCTTGCCTGGCTGTCAGTTTCTCCATAGCTGGCTAAGCCAAAGCACACCATTTGTTTATTATTTTTTTATAATTCAACAGAATATCAAAAAAAGGAGTCCCCAAAAAGAGACTTCTTATCCTCATCCATATGGTTACATTCCAAAGAGCTCTGTTATCATCACCATCATCACCAGTGGAATATGAAACCAGAATGATGTAACAAAGCACTTTACTAAAATTGGCAATGTGATACATGTTCTGAAGCGCTGATTCGCAACAAAAAGATTTATCCGCTTGTATGAGATACTGTTTCCGGGTCCCAGCCGCTACTCATCTGAAGTGAGAAAATATTTGTTTATGAGCACTTTTTAGTCATCTCACACATTAAAGTGAATTTTATATAAATTCATGATGGACACAACAGTCTCTGGACTTGCTGCATCACAGACAACAATATTTTAACAATTTATAAAAAACAATGATCACTTTCTGGCCATGGGATATTAGACATGGATATATATACACATATATTGTGATTTTTGAAAGTATTACATCGCTTTGTAAACGTTTATTATTCCCATTTGTTGAGTCTCCCCATACAGTTTAATACAGCACTTGGTCCCTATAGCCACTTCACGTGACCTCACACTTTAGCCAATACAGGTTTTCGAGCTTCATGAAGTAGTGCTGTGAAAGAAGCCTATGGGAGACTGGGAAAACTAGAGTTTAATAGAGTAAGGATGTGTGTATCCTAATGCCCTGGTACAGTGACTGGGCATCTCATCCTTTGGATGAGACATTAAACCAAGGTCCAGAATCCATGGTCATTAAGAACCCCATGGCACTTCTCATAAAGAGTAAGGGTGTAACCTTCAAATTCCCTCCACTGTCCCTTATTAGTCACAGCCTCTTTATAATCACCGTCCACTGAATTGTCTCTGTTACTCTCTCTGTCCTCTGAACCTCTGCTAAGTTGATTTAAGTGTAAACCTGTATAGAAAAATGCCTTATTCATTAAATAATGTTCATTCAATTTGGCTGAAAATGACAAGTTACTATAGTGCTAACATACAGCAGCCTCTCTTTACCAATGGTTCCTCTCCCTTTCTTCCACAGTCGATGAAGATGGGATGGATTGCATGGACAACGAGCGACGGCCACACTTCCCCCAGTTCTCCTACTCGGCCAGCGGGAGAGAGTGAGCGACACAGCCGACACTGCCTCATCTTCATCAAGGTTACCACTGGAACAAATGAGCTCTTCAGCTTCTAACAGCCGCAGCCCTATTGAACCGCCATCGTCCATCTTGGTTCTTTCATTTCTTTAGCTAGACCAAGGGAAACTTTTGATTTAGGATGATGGGAATTTGCACGTCGGGGCGGACCCGAGGTCCATCCCGCTCAAATGTCCTCACAGCTCCAGCCCAAAGGTTGGGTCCTGACGGAAGAACTTCTGTTGTTTGTTAGGAGTTTTGTCTTTATTGTGTTTTTCTTTGATTCGAGACGTTGCTTCACATTCCTTACTAATCCAGAACTAGTTTGATCACTTCAGTTGAGTTGGTATTACTGCATGGCTAGAGATTCACATGGGTTTTACGATTTCATCTCTCGGGTACACGTAGTATAACTACACAAAATCTATACAGTCTCAGCTGCTTTCGTTGTTACTCTTTATAGGGTTCACCTAGTCAAAACTGCCATAAACGGTTTACTCAGGCTTCACAGAGGATCTGTGTTCAACAGGACTAGCTTTACTCCTCGTCATTCCACAATTCAGTATTCCTCCGTATAAAGCCCTGTGAACCTGAGCTATGCAGCGCAATACTATCACTAAATTACAAAAGGTCACTTAGTTTGACTGTGTAGTGTGTATCCAGCAAACACTTTATTTCACACATATCATTCCCATAAGGAAAACGGCACGTTTGAATGATGTGGAATTTTAATGCAGCGAAACATGGCTGTGATCAGACTAAATCCCCTTGTTTTAGGATCAGAAAGCCGTTCCACTCAGCCCTCAATGGTGCAATCGCAGTGTAATGAAAAAAAGCCAGCATTAATGGGAAAAGTGGCACTATTTTATGTTTTATAATAAGAAGGATGATTAAAAAAAGAATATATATTTAAGTAAATCTCATTTATTTTTTATTTTTGTTTGTTTGTTTGTCCTTGCATTATTGGCAGAGCTTTCTAAATGAACAAATGCACCTAAAAGGCTTACGAATGTAGATGGGTCAACGTAAAGACCTTTGTTTGTTTTTATTTTCCCCCTCCCACAAGTGTAGTGTTGTCTTTTTTTATTCCTTCCCAGAGGAGTTTTACGATCCTCCTCAACATTGTGAGCAGTCTGAGTGATGTTAAAACGTGTCGCTTGTCTTTCCACCAATGAAAGGGCTGTAAAAGACCATAGTGATTTGTTCAGCTGTGCTCTGCTAGTGTGTTAATTTATATGCGTAAGTGTGTAAAAGAGCAGGACACTCCTCGTTGTGCTTAGCTTTAACTTTTAATGAGCTTTTAAACAACGCAGCACATTCCCATTGTTGCTTCAAGGCAAGACTGTGAACATTAAGTGGTTTTATTTAAATGGGCATATGAAGACGTCAAAGGCTATTTTTAAACACTTCTAGTCTTAAAATGTTTTGTGAGGGTGTGTTCACACTCAGGTTTCTGTATTATTTATTATTTAGGTCTGGTTTGTTTAGCATTCAGACAAAACCTATATAGTGGGAGGTGGGCTTTGTCTTAGTGTCCCACCAGTGACGATATACAGTCATATTGCACTGCTACGAGTGTGATATTGCATTCATACAACAGCTTGACAACATAATCACACACGGAGAGTCTCAAAATCCCGTAACAACGAGGAACTACTTTCTTCCGCAATTCGATCACATCTGCAGCTAACAGCAGAAACCATTGCTACTTCACACACGTCACTTTAGAAATGATTCTGTAGCTTAAAGTCTAAAGTAATGACAAAACAGGTGATTTTGCTCACATTTTAACATTATAAGGCTGAACGACATGAAATGCCATCAGTCTACAGAGATTTCCCAGTGTTTATCTGTTGCAATCGGGATCTAACAATAATTAACCCTGAAAAAGCCAAAGCAAAATGCTGCAGCACTATAATATACAAGAGAGAGAGAGATCGACTTACAGTGTCACTTACCAGTTTTATAAAGATTTGATCAGCTGTTGTTTGAAATTAATAGTTTTTGTCCTCTAAGGGCTCATTACGTGGTCTCTGTTGCCATCTTGTTGCTGAACATCAACTGTCTTTTCTCGCTCAGTATGATCTCTGAAATGATAAATATTTGAAATAAGCACTATCCTGCTGAACAAACTGCATAGTTGCAATCTAAACAACTACATTCTCACCTGAAAAAGCCTCAAAAGTACATTATGTTGTCCAACAGCTGCAATGTTTGTCAAACTGTAGTGAGTTTATTGATCTGCTGTCACTATGTAGGCGAAGTAATACACAAGGATGAGGAGGCTGTACGAGGGCTGTTATTGCAGAATATTGCTGCTATCAGCCAATCAGATTCGAGAACCAGACAGAACCGCTGTATAAATAAATAATTAATTATATATATATATATATATATAGTATAAAAGAGGGTAATGACAGAACATCCAAAGCAATGTGCGCACACAATGGTATTTTTATCAGCTGAGAACTTGTCAAAATTACTAAAAAATAAATTTAAGTTCAATTATAAAATATATGGTCAAAACAGCAGCTAGAATTCCTCCTTTACACACGGATCTGCTGCAATAAGACTGTATTAAACTGTAATAAGCAACAGTATCTATATTTCAATTAATCTATTCTTATGTGGATTTTGCAATAGTGCAAAAAACAAAACAAAACAAAAAAAAAGCTTCATAAAAACGCCAAAATGCACATAAGTATTGAGAAAAGAACGTATCAGTCTATCAGTTGTTAGTCTTACTCCTCCAAAAGCCATTGAACATTCATTCCGTCTCGTCTTCGAAGACCAAGTCATTTATTATGTAAGATAATATATGTAAGATTTTCTATTTGATATTTTGTGCCAGTTTATCGATGAAAACATGCTTTATTTGCAAACGTTACATACGATAGTCTAGTTTTGAGCAGAATTCTCATCTTTGGATGGAAACATAGCTAATGCTTCTATGACAAGAAAAAACGCTGCACTTGAGCATTCTGCGTGGCTTGGTTCCTTTAGATGTCTGTGCTGCATTCAATCTACTCAAAGTTGGTTTGGAAGTAGACCAAGACTCATCGCTTTGGCCCATCGACGTTCGTTTTAATCCAAGTGTGAACACACCCAACATCAACTTTCACATTCCTTTCTGAAATACTGCAGTCTACAAACAAAATCCGTTCATGAATGATCCGTATGCATTGATAAAAAACTCAAATACTAGGATGTCTGCGTGAGTATTGAGAGAATTTGTGTTCTGGTAGGATGTGGTTGTGGTCTAATGGACAGTGCTCTCTAAACAGGAAATATCTGGATTATGGAGTAATAATTTGATATATGCAGTAAAATACATTTCCTGATGGTGTTTGGCAATAAAATCTGCTGCTTGTTGTTTTCTGGGTGTAAAGGTGGCTGTTGTGCATGTTGCTGTTGAGTTTCATTTGGGCAGGAATGGCAAAATCGTATCTGTTTTTGCCTTGGCACTTTTAGAGGAACTCTGTGTGTTGGGTTGAGAATGTTTGAATATTCCTGCGGTAAGGAAGTGAAGAAAGGACTGTTCTGGATGCTGTTGTGTAGATGACGTGAAGTGGGCAAATGTTAAAGTGGAAGTGTTAAGGATGGATGTGGATATGATGACGGCTGGTGATATGATGATGACTGAAGTTTATGTGCTCAACAAGAGCTTGCCGCCAAAATGGCTGCACTGATTTTGAGCGTTGTGGATCGTCCGATGGCGTAATGTAGCATGGTACTGACGCCCTATCACCAGATTTTTTCATTTTCCTTTTTTTTGGTCGAGTTTGTGGATGTTCTTGTTTTTCAAACTGTGACGTCCAACCCAGTAACGTTTTCAGCAGGAAGATTTGCTGTTTGTGTCGTTCTCTGTCTTCCAGCTCATTTTCCTTTAGATCATTCCTCGCCCCTTTCCCCATTCTTGTTTTTTTATACATCTATTTATTTATTTAATCTTTTTTGAGGAAGAACAGTTGACGGAGCTACCTGACTGAACTGAATTGAATGGGTTCAGACTGTACTGCTGACTGTTTAGCTTTTTTTTTTTGGTGTTCAGTTTTTAATTTTTTTTATTACTTTATTTATCATTGAATAACTTGAACTGTTCATGTCTTGTTTTATGTATTTTGGTTCTGTAACATTTAAATCGATCTAGAATAGGACGATGGAGGCACTTGTTTTTGTATTATTAGTTTTTTCACTGGTTTGTGATTGTAAGGACTCGTTAGGATTATTCAGTCATACTGTGACACTGTTCATCACTTCATTAGCGTTCATAGTGCTGTCAAACCAATAAATGGGACTAATCACATACAAAATAAAAGTAGCATTTACATAATAATAATAATAATACATGTACAGTGTATATTATCATGTGTGTGTGTGTGTGTATATATATATATATATATATATATATATACATACATACATACATACATACATACATACATACATACATACATACATACATACATACATACACACATATACACACACACACACACACACACACGTATACACACATCCATGAATAGAAAACATTATATACAGGGTGTCCGCTGGGTCTTAAAAATTCTACAAATAGTTTAAATTACAAAAACTAAATTTTAGGGCTTAAAACGTCTTAAATTGACTGAAATATCGTGTTTTGGGTCTTTTAAACAGGTCTTCATTTAGAAAAAACTGTTGTAAAGCTACTCAATCAGGCCAACATTGATCCAATCACCAACAATGCATCTTAATAAAACCCTTTTTTTATATTCAAGTTTTTTATTGTTAAAAAAAAAATACACAACAGCCGTTAGACATTTTTACAGCAAAACACAAATTCAGTTCTCTAATCAGGGAAAGAAAACGAAAACAATTGCTAGAAAAAAAAACCCTTAGTGTTTAACCCAATATAAGTCTAGTTTCATTCTTAAAATGCTCTTAAATTTGACTTGATGAAACCGGCAGTGACCCTGTATATATAGAATACATATATCTGTTAACTTGATACATGTGTGCATTTATACACACATAAGAAATGTTCACAGTGCATGCTCTGCTCATTTAGTGTGCAAATACAAACTTTCATTTTGAACATGATTAGTCGCAATTAATGGTTAAGCAGCACTAAACTTTAATATGCACTTGTGAGGGAGTAAAGGGTTTCCTCTCGATGTTCATCGAGGTGGTAGTTTGCATGTGAAGGAAAACTAGCAGAAGGGCCTAAATCAATCATACACTTTTGTATCTCCATATTTGAACACTTGGCTTTGTATCTGCCTGTAGTAGCACTTTCATACTCATTGCTCTTTTTCTATAGCTCCGCATAAGAAAAAAAGAAAAGGTCCCTGCTTTAGACAAAAAAAAAAAAGTAAAAAACAACGACAACTTGGAAGCACAGATCGGCCCCTCATGGACTTCATGCTACTTTCCTTTTGAGTGATTGTGCTGTGTAATACTGTATGTACCGGTGTGTGGATGCAGACACACAGACGCCTCCCGTGTGCTCCACTAATGCTCTACTGTTGTAGAAAAGCTGAGCTGTCGGTGTTTCAGAGGACGATAAAGACACACGGAAGCCCGAGCCGAAGTCATTACTCCCTGAATACTGAACTAGTGTGAGGAAGGGGCTCATAGAAACATGGGCGGCACGGGCTTCATCCCTCCTAAGCGCACTTCAAAGTGCACACACTGCTGCTACTGTTTGTACTGTCTACAACAGACTTTCTCTATATCGCGCTCCTGGTAGTGTATTATGAATGAGCATGAATTGTAAAGTATTTATTTAAAAACAAACAAATAAAAAAAAAGACAAATCCTACACAAAAAGAGAAACATTTTATGTCCATGTAGCGTTAGAGTTTGTGACATTTCTTGACCTTGCTAGCTCTGTCATTAGATCCACGTTAAGATCTAGTCGTGTGGTTAAGAGTTTTCCATGAGAGAGAATTAACAGAAAACTATATATAAAAAAAGAAATGAAGAAAGAACTGTATTACCATCCATCATATTACTCATGGAAGAAAAAAAAAAAAGAAGAAGTTTATTTCCTTGAATCCAGTACAGATCCCACACGGAAAGCTTATCTGCAAGATAAAACTGTTTTTGTACACTGTACATCCTAGTATTTTTACACGTAAATGTATATGATAGGGATGCACATTATTTTCCTTCTTACAGACGGCTTAAATAAAGCACTATGTCAATCTGCTCTGGCTCCGCTCCCGTCTGTTTGACTTGTTTACACCTGATGAAACATTCACGATTCCTAACACACCTCAGAAGCTGCTGCTAATTTATGAAATCAACATTCACACCTCAGGAATCATTTATAGATATTTAACCCTATGGTGCTGTTCAGCCATTTCTGAACAACATTGTTATCATCATTAATTACTTTTAAATGGAAAGATATTGACACTTAGCAGGAAATTATGGCCATAATTCAGAAAAATACCGGGGTGATAGGACAATGGTCAATTGTGTGGTTTATGGTCAAATTTGTCCGCACTGGAGAAACATGATTTTATTTAGCAGTTTTTTTTAATGAAAGTTTCATTTTGAAACATGCCTAATTGTTTTGGAAGAAAAACATTTTACAGAACATTTGAGATTGTAAATTTTCTTTTTCTAAATATGGGAAAAAGAAATTATTACTACAGTTTGAGGTGGACAATTCATTTTGGTGCATTATAATATACAAGTACTTTTTAGTACTAAATAATACCATTAAAGGCGCATCTGTTTTACCCCTTTTACAAGATGTAAGATAAGCCTTTGGTGTCTCTAGAATGTGTCTGTAAAGTTTCAGCTCAAAATACCCATCAGATTATTTATTACAGCCTCCAGAATTTGCCCATTTGGGTGTCTGCATATACAGTAGCTGTTTTGTAGCCTGTGGCTTTAAATCCAAATGAGCTGCTTCTCCCTGCCCACCGTTCCCATGTGTGTCTGCTTCTCATACGTTACCTCAGATAAAGAGCCGTCAGTGACAGATAAAGACACGGATGAAGCTGAAATAAGGTCACTTGTCAAAAATACTGAGTAAGTTTATTTGATGTATTTATGGTGGAGTCTATTCAAGCCTTTCTGAAATGATGAGTCTTACACAAATGCTGTTTGCAGTAGTCTCTCTCTCACACACACACACATTAGTGTTTACTGACACCATGCAGCTGTGGTGATTATAGCGGTTCGTGATTTTACTCTTTATTACAAACATGCTCTGTTTAAAAAACGTTATAAAAAATTATGTTGTAACATGTTTTAATGCCAGTTTATCTGCAAAAAAAAAAAAAACTGTTCTGCGGGCATGTGTATACTGTACATGTTTTTATAGAAACATGGCGTCTGTCAAGCAATTCGATGGGCGGTGAAAACCACATTCCTACTTCACGTTGCAGTGGACCTCAAAATCACTGGGGATTTGAGTCCTATTTTAATTTTTAGTAAATTTAAAAACACAGACTTGTTGTATCACTCTAATGTGACTGTTCACCTACACACAGTTCTCTCCAAACAGCTTCCAAAAGGTGATTTTCACCATAGGAGCCCTTCAAAATGACAAAATATTATTTAAAAAGGGAAATAATATATCAAACATTTTATTCATTAAAATAATATTATTAATCGTTTTCACCAGAGGGTTAATACAATAACCACACCATTAAAATAGTCCCTGTTACACGATAGTAAAAGTCCCTGCTTTAAAAAAAAAACTTTGCTCTCTTATACATAATAAAAAATAGACTATATATATATATATTATACTATACTATATAAATTATAGTGTGTGTACATTTGTTCACACTTGAGCACATCTCCAACTTCAATGACCCTGTACCTTTAATAAAATAATGAGAAAAAAAAAATACATGAAGATACACAACCATATTAAACTACAAAAGTGATCACACGTGTAATTGTGCACTAAAATGACTAATGGCTTTACTCATACAGTCATGTCCAGTTACGACTCCACACACCTTCATGTACTCTTAAATGTATTCAAGTAAGTGCACTGTGGCTCAAGCTGAACTCTATTTTTCATAATGTGTATTGCGTCTCACTTTGGCAGAAGTTCACGTATACGCACAGAACTGAACGCCTCACACAGCCAGTCTGTCCGTTCTCTTCCCAACATGCACCTGTGGAGAAAGAGAAGCACAGAAGACTTGATAAGCAACTCATGTTAACAACAACTCTATTGGCAATTTATCCTGCGGTTTAAATTCATTTGTTTGCCATATTTGGTGTTAACTAGGAAATCTTTTAACGCCTGGTTGCGCAAAACCCAAGAGATAACCCAAGAACATGTTTTAAAAAGGGACAAAAAGAGACGAATGAAGCAGCTAAATCATTAGATAAATAAACCAAAGTGGAAAACAAACAAAACAGTGCAAGCTCAAGGTCAAAAAGCTGTGCACTCCCAGTCAGCCACACTTCCAACACGTCACCTTCCTGTTTCTTGACCTTTTGAAATGCAGAGGGCACAAACTCTCAAGAAAAATAGATTAAATTATGAAAAAATAATTCAGGAAAAGATTTAAAAAGCTCCTTCAAACAACAACAGCGAGCAGAATGAAACAGGGCTGGGCCGATAAACGTTCTATATCGAATCGTGATAAAATTGATGTCAATAACGATGATGAGCTCTGGACTTTTTACTCTACATTGCTCTAAGAGGCAATTACACAGCAGTAATGTGCAAAGATGGGAATCTGAAAGTGTGTTGATATTAGAGATGCACTGAATTTTTGGCCACTGAATATTTATCGGCCGAAATATGTTATGCCGTTTGATGGACCCTCTAATTTTCACGGCTTCAGTCATTGTTGGGGTGATGTTTTAAATCTGGAGGCATTAACAAAAATGGCCATATCGCACAGCCCTACAATGCAATATAGTTCTCCCGAAAATGAAAAAACAAACAAACACCATTTAACAATTTATTCACTCTCATGTTGCGATATTTTTTTATTAATCTTTTTATTGTTTTTATCATAAACAGAACAAACCAAAAAATAATAATAATTCACAATACACAGTCGGATACAACATGATACAATATCCTGAAAGCATAAGAGGAAAAAAAAATAGAATTATTATTTTTTTTAAATAATAATAATAATAATAATAATAATACATTTTATTTAAAGGCGCCTTTCTGGCAACTCAAGGACACCGTACAATGAAACAAGAACAATAAAACACTAAGAAAAATAATATTAAAATACACAACAATAGTGCAGGTACAGATTAAACATTAAAAGCCATCTTAAATAGGTGGGTTTTGAGTTTTGATTTGAATAATGTGAGGGAGTCAATGTTTCTGATGGCAGGTGGTAGTGAGTTCCAAAGCTGGGGAGCAGAGCGGCTGAATGCTCTATTGCCCATTGACCTCATTGCTCTATTGCTCTATTGCTCTATTGCCCAAGTAAATGAATACTTTACAGGGAAATGTGTAGGCTCCACAAATCGACATATACCAAACCAATTCCACCTACTGTACAGCGAGTTACAAGTCAGAATTACTGATATAAAACAAAATTGGGTTCCAGATTTTAAAAAATATGTTTAGTTTGTTTGCCATCCCATATCGCTTTTCTTCCATGGGCAACAGATAACTTTGGCCCCGTTTACACTAGTGCGCTTCAGTTTTAAAACAGCGTTTTAGCATGAAAATGATCCGCGTCCACACTAGCGTTTCACCCAGCGTTTTTGAACATATCTCCATCCACATTACTCCACCGAAAACGTATATCACGTGACCATTTGCGCACTCTGGGCATGAGCGTTCAAGTAAAAACAGGAAGCATGTGTCTCGCTCGGCATCTGGTTATTGTTAGTCAACAAACACTGGTTGAACAATGAACGCGATAGTAAAGAAAGCAAGAGAGGTCTTTTTGTGGACAGACGACGAGGTCAAGTTGTTACTTAAAGTAACAAATTATTATAAAACATCCATGGCTATCGAAAATGTCAACTGGGAGTCATGTGATAGGGGCTTGACGAATAAGGGGAGGATACGCAATGACCCAAAAGCCCCAATCAAGTAGCAAATATCTGGAGCCACGCCTTCGTTTTTTTTTTTAGATGTCTCCGTTTTCCCCCATCCACACTGAGACGCAACAGGAGCGTTTTAGAATGAAAACGGCCTCTCCAGCGTTTCCAAAACGCTTCGTTTTCGGGGCTCGAAAACCCCAGCGTACAGTTATGTGGACGAATGGCGTAACCGTAGCAAAACTTATGTGTTATAAAACGAAAACGCATTAGTGTAAACGGGGCCTTAAGCTCCTAATCCAGGTTTCAAAAGGTGCGTCCCAAATCGCATACTTGTGCACTATTCTACGCCATTTTTTAGTGTAAGTAGTGCGTTCACACTGAAAACTCTACAAATAATAAGTGCACTTTAATTACCCAGATGATGAACTCAATCCACCTGTAATATGAAGTGTGTAATGATGGACACTTCACGCACTCAACGACCGGAGCTTTGCGCACATGACGGAAGGGGTGGAGCTATGAGCGCACATGTTGGATAACTCTATTTATATTGGATTGTGAAAGCAAAATTCTCCTACGAGAGTGATTATAGCGCCTCCCGACGGTGAATGCGGTTATACTCATTCTAGGTATTATTTGGTATTTTGTTTATTTATTTCATTAATTTGGCAACCGTCAAACGTCATCGGGGAAACGGTTTGAACTTCCACCTAGTAAAAAAGCCATTAGTGCTCCATTTGGGATGACACTACATACATGTACTATGCTGTTGAGTGTGTAAGTGCATAAGTGCATAGTGTATAGTGTGTCATTTGGGACGCAGCTAAAGACAGGCGCATGTTCTGACTTCCAATTTTGTGTAATTATTTTCTTCGCTAATATCATACACAAAGATACTGTCTGTGATATATATTTATCTCCTTTTTCTGAGGTGTCTCCAAAAGTGCCCAGTTTTGGCTCTGGTGACAGAACAATCTATATACTCCGGATATAAAATGAAAAATGTTTTGCCAAAATGAACTAATTTTATGGCATGACCAGCATGAGCGAGTCAGTGTTCCTTCAAAGCTTTTACACTTATTGCACAGTAAGGATACATTTGTCAAAATCTTATTTCATTTTACTTTTGACTAATGAAGCCTGTTGATAACTTTGAATCAGTCTACACATAAGAAGCTGCTGAAACCAGCAGTCATTGAGTCCTCCATATTAGACTGTCTTTCATTTTTTCTACTATGGAATATCGTCTTTTGTGTTCAACAGAAGAGATAAACTCAAAACGATGACAGAATAGTCATTTTTATGTGAACTAGCCTAGCATGACTGCTAGTGAGGAAGCGGTCAGCGAGGCAGCATGTGGGTGTTCTTACACAAATGCTCAGAGGGAGAAGCTGAATTACTGACTCGCTCTAATAACAAAACAACAGCATGGTAGTATTAACAGAGCCGAAAGCGGCGGCGCTTTGCGGAGCATCGCTCCATTTGCAATAATCTCCAACGAATGTCAGCATTGGGCGATTGACGTGCCTCTAGCAGCAATCTGGATGAGCATCTGTGGGCGCCTCGTCTAGCGTGATGTGCAGCCTTGACTACCAGCTGCTGCGCTGCTTGTGCTCCACTCGCTCACACACATCCAGGTCACACTCGCTGCAAAACTCGCATCCAGTACAGTACAGTATGAGAACAGCACTTTATCACCATTTATAGTCACTGACATCTTTAAAACTGTTTAAACACGGAAATCGTTACTACCGTGCACCCACATATTTGAGTTTCTCATTACTGTCAGTGATGTTTCAATGATACCGTCAGCAGCCAGTGGCAGAAGAAAAGCACTTTATCAGAATGAAATACACACAAGACTGTCAGGACAACTTCATAATCATGACATGACAGGAGATTTTATGCATGCTTATGTCAACAACTGAAGTGTCATTAGTTCATTTACTGTATGCCATTTCAAATGCATACGTCACATTGTTTGATATGACTTTGTTATGACAGAGCCTAACCAAAGATGTCCATACCTGTCAACCCTCCCGTATTTCCCGGGATTCTCCCGTATTTTACAGTTCTATCCCGCTATCATCCCGTAAATGTATTTTCCCATATTTTCAGTCATTCTCCGACGGGTGTCAATAAACATTAAAGAGCTGATCCTCCCTATACGCAACCCATTACGCCGAACCACCAGGGGCCGCCCTTGCTCTTAAGTTTGTTGGAATCTGTGCTTTCGTTTTATTTAGGCGTGAAACACTCTGAAATCAACATAAAAACGGCGGGATTACCTTTCCTTTTCATTACAGGTGCCGTCGCTCCTCCTATACAATCCTCAAAACAGCAATAAGTGGTGTGTGACTTTCAGCTGACACGTCCGTAATGATAAATAGACGCTGTTTCCCAAACGGATTCTGTACACTCGATTAGAAGCAGAGCGAAAGTGGATACTGGGTTTTGTGTTTGTGTTTGAACAGATATATACACATAATTAATAATAATAACAGCTAAAGATGTCGATCTTGATGGGTTTTTTTTTTTCAAACACAACTAATTTTGTCCTGAATGAGCATAAAACGTTAGGAAAGCAATCATATGCAGTCATTATAACGATATTTATAAACTTCTGTTATTTATAACAGTGACACCTTTCTTATTTAATGTAGTCAAACAAAAAATCATAATAAATGAGATTCATTCACTGCTCTTTATTCATAATGCGTTAGTTACACAGTGAGGAAAAGATGACTAAGATTTGATAACTTGATTTTATTTCTTCATAATAGCTCATTTTAATTAGTTAAACTGTTTGCAAACGTATACTATTAAATTTTCTTTTGTAGATAATAATATTAAAATGATTACTGACAGTTTAACTGTTTATTTACTTTGAAACAGAAGGACATATTTGATATGGGGATTTTTTTATTTGTTTTTTGTGGGGGGGTGGGGGGGATCCCTTATTTTTACATCCCAATGTTGACAGGTATGAAGATGTCACAACCTGTCAGTGTGTTTGTCGTGACAACTTGACATTACCAAGCCAACATTATTTTGTCATAAATCTGTTATAAACCTAATTATCAAGAGGCCAATATGGTTGAATATTTCTTCAGATAAATTTATAACAGTTTCATTAATGCTTAATGACATTTGAATGACTAATTCAGTTTGTACCGCTGTAGATGAGGTATACAATATGTTATTTTTAATGACGCTGTTATAAAGTTTGTGAAACAATTTGGCTAGAACTGACAATCGGGATATTACAATTATGATATTGACAGTCGGGACTCGGGATATATTACAAGTTTATGTATTCGCTGTGATTTGAAATGACATAAGAGTTGTCATAAGCGGTCCATCACAAAGCAAAACAGGAAACATGAAGATCCTGAAATGGTGAAAACCATACAGTCAGTGAAGTGTGGGAGAAACTGAAGAAGAGCTGGTCAAGATCACAGCAGAGTACTTTCATTGTCATTATGGTGTTCTGCACTAAATTATGGTTTTTAGTGAACTGCCTTGGCTTATTTGTAAAACACTGTTCTAGTACTGTATATCACCACAACTAAATCTCCTTCAAATATTCAATGAGGAACGTTAAGTGTTATAATATCATAAAACTGTTAATAACGTGTGTTATACTGTAAATGATCAATTTTTGATCTCCACTGTAAACACATACTGGTTTTGATGGTTTATGGACAATATGGATATATGGGTTGCAACTTTTACATTAAATTGAAATGACACTTTTCGTATCAACCCAGCATCATGTTATTTTAGTGTGAAGCTCCTAAAATGTATATTGTCCTGACATTTTAGCCTTAACGAACAGGGGTTCTAATCTTGATAACTGATCTCTGGCTAATAAGGTTCTTCAAACAAGTTCACGAATCAGATTAAAATGTCAGGATGAATTGATCTGAGATCGCTGCTTGTGTTGTGAAGGACAGATCTATTGATCCTAGAAATCATGATCAGCAATGCAATGATTGGCTAATGGCACAGCAGCATACTGACATCATCTGATTATTATTTAATTATCCATGTGAGCAAAATTTGATAAAATTCGTAGTAAATGGTTTGTTAAATATGATACGCAATAACTTTACACCTTTGTTGTGGGCTACAGGCTTCACACTTTCATGTTTCATTCATTCATTCATTCATTTTCTTGTCGGCTTAGTCCCTTTATTAATCCAGGGTCGCCACAGCGGATTGAACCGCCAACTTATCCAGCATTTTGTTTTATGCAGCGGATGCCCTTCCAGCTGCAACCCATCTCTGGGAAACATCCATACACACTCACTCACAAACACACACTATGGACAATTTAGCTCACCCAATTCACCTATACCGCATGTCTTTGGACTGTGGGGGAAACCGGAGCACCCAGAGGAAACCCACGCAACCACGGGGAGAACATGCAAACTCCATACAGAAATGCCAACTGACCCAGCCGAGGCTTGAACCAGCGACCTTCTTGCTGTGAAGCGATCGTGCTACCCACTAGGCCACCATGGTGCCCTTTCATGTGTCAACAGTAATATATAATATAATATAATAGGCCTATTCAAAGTTCTTAATCGGGTTAAGGAATTTAAATTAATTTTGCATCAAAAAGCATTTTGATATCAGTAAAGGTGTCTGCAACTTTTGTAAAGCATCAATATATTATTATAATTATTAATATTCGTAATTCGTATTATTAGTATAATACGAATATTGTGCATGTCTATTATCATACAGAAATTGTACTAAAGCTGGGTCGCAACCTTAAAATAGTACACGTTTGTATCTAAAAAGTCCATATTAATAAAT
>CAIGQQ010031933.1:1216549-1237962 GCA_903798035.1 Danio albolineatus
GAAAGTCTTATTTGTTTTATTTTGGTTAGAATAAAAGCAGTTTTTAAAAAACATTTTAAGGTCAAAATTATTTGCTACTTTAAGCTATTTTTTTTTCAATAGTCGACAGAACAAACCATCATTATACAATAACTAGCCTAATTACCATAATCTGCCTAGTTAACCTAATTAACCTAGTTAAGCTTTTAAATGTCACTTTAAGCTGTAAGGGGGGTAATAATTCAGGGGGGTTAATAATTCTGACATAATATACTGTATAATATATGACAGATATTTTTTTCATTTCAAATGAGTAGGGATCTGGATCCAGTAACAGGATACCTTAAGTCATGACTTAGCAAGAGGATAGTTCAACGTCACCCCATAGGCCCCGCCCACTGGCATTGAGTCACTTAGAAGAGACCAAACGTGTGTCATTTAAGCATAAATAGTAAAGATGCACCTAAATGAAACTTCTGGACTAAAAATGAACATACAGTAGCATAAATTAGTACACCGTCTTTTGAAAATAATGAATATTTTTTAGTGAATATTTCCTAGTTAATATAACAAATATTTCTGGGTTTATTAAAAATCTAAAGTTTTTATCTAGAGTTGGTAACATCCTTAGAAATAGAAAGATGATATATTCAAATTCAAAGACCTACTGAAAAAAAAATCTTTTTTTTCCCCTACGTTTTCTTTTTTCTGCCTTTAATAAAGTTGCATTTGATATATTTCCCACACATATTAATTTGGGTATTCTAAGCGTTTGATTAATACCAGTTGTGGGTTTGGTACTGACTAATCGTAGTAATGTGTGTGCACAAATATGTTATTGTAAAGCATCCTACAGAAAATATTAATTTAAAAGAGAGATCTGTGAGGGCTGTACACATTTATGCTGAGCAACTTTAAATCAAATGATCAAACAATGTAAATAATATAAAGCAAATGTTTTCCCTTTAATTTACCTTTTCCTTTAATTGCTCATATTATTGTTCATATGACTATACCAGAGTGATTTCTAAAAGATCAGGGGATACTGAAGACTAGAGTGACTGAAATGTTACTCTTTAAAATATGTCATAAAAAATTACCAGTCCACAAACTTTTGCCATCAAACTCATAATATCATCAGCAGCCTATGATTCTAATATTAGACCATCTTCCATAATCAAAGAACTCATGGGACAATTCCTGCTCTATTCCTCCCTCTTTGTAAGTGTCAGTGTGCTGAATGAACTTGTTCCGTCCACTAGAATCAGTATCAGTATAGCGTCAGACATGACTGAGTGAAGCTGTTTAGGCATTGTGTAATTCAGCGGTTAATTCCTTCACCTCACACACACGCCATCTGCAGCACCTTTGCACCTCTGGAGACAGACATGCTGCATTATTAACCTATTACACAAGCACACAGCCCTTAATCAGCAAATGTCAAACACCTCTAAACCTCCCTCCATTTATATCCTGTACAGACACGCAGCGAAAAGTCTCAAATCCGTCCAGTACACATGACTTGTGCCCTTGTACTGGCTTGTGCTAGTTTGTATCTGACTCCTATAAACTGTCCCCAAGAATACAAAAAGAGAGAAAACTCCTGTAGTTATCTCTGAAGCTGGACTCACAACGGGAGTCTGATTAAATTAGAAGGCCGTCCAGCAGCTAAGGCTGCAAATCCAATAACCTCCCTCCATTTACTGGCACGCAACTTAATTAGGTTTTTAATACAGCTTAGTGCATGGAGCTGGGCTGAGCTGGCCCGGCCTGGACACTGCTGCCTCTGCCCGCGACCGAGAGCTGGAGAAGAGCTTCCCTGCTGACCCTGGAGAAAGAACACCATCTGCTGGCTCTCAGGCTAACTGAAGCCAGAGCCGCACAGACACCCATAACCCCACTGCTGACGACAGTACTCGGGTAACACTTTCACACACTTTACATATCTCAAAAACCAAGTAAGATGGAGGTTAGTTCGAGAATTTTGAATATAATGTTTTTAAGGGAATGTTTGCAAGCTAATCATGGGAATACATTTAATGTAAATATTACAAATGATATAAAAATAACACCAACTTTATTACAAGTTCCAGTTATACAATTAGAATGTGCTGCTGAACTATTTTATTTTTCTCAAAATGTATCATATACTGTACCAATTTTTTTTTTAAAAACTGTCAGTAAGTTGACTGATTAAACACAAAATTGACTAAACCCTCCTCGCCCACCCTCCTCCCCCCATGAAAAGTTCCTTTTCAGTGTTTATTTTCTGTATACTTTCAATATCAAATGAATGTTACTGGTAAGTATAATTATTTAAAATTTCAGCAAGTACGACTAAATAAAAATGAAATGCATACATTTATTCTTTCTGAATTTCCACCATGATTACTCTTGTAATCAGTATCACAGGATCCTTCAGAGTTCGCTGTAATATAATGATTTGGTGCACAAGAAACAATTCAGTTACATTCTTAATTAAAACTGCAATCTATTTTTAGGACTATTTGATCAAGTTCTAAGCCTTTTCTTTTAACAAAAAAATCTATTTACCGTCACTAATATGTAAAGCACTCTTGCTGCATGAAAGCATTAATTCACTTTTTATTTTTTTTTATAAATGTATGTGTGGCTGGCTAAAAGCAGGAGTGTAGTGCATTGCAATGAATAAAATGTGGTAAGTTCTACTTTACACCTCTCCTGAATTACTGCCTTACACTTACGAGTAAATCAAATATGTGATGAAAAGAAACAAACACTTTAGTGTTAGTGTAAACTAAATGTTTTTGCATAAAAGTACAAAAAAAGTGTTCAGACATGCTTTTATCCATTTTAGACAACAAAATACCAATGTTTGACAATACACTTCATTGAACATCTACACAGACATCACCTACTGTATATATTATATGACTGCAGATTAACTGTGTGTGTGTGTATTATAATATTATAACTTCAACAGTTACAGTTATAAGTAATTAAAGTTACTAGCAACTAATAAAGTTATGGTAAATAATAACCTTAAATTTTCTGATTTTGATTGTAATAGCGTGCACCTTTTGTAAAGCTGGTTTGAAACAATAATTACTGTGAAAAGCGATATACAATAAAACTTGTATTGAATTCAGAATAATTAATAAACCTATATTTGGTGGACTAACCTTGAATTTTAATCACAACAAATGAGAACATTTTGTTATTCAGAAAAGTTGTCATTTTCTACAAGAAATTTTTAATTCAATTTTTATTTAAAATCAGAAAGAGAGGTTAACAGATAGCTATAGAATAAAACAAATATTAACATTTTACTCAAATGCATACCGAACAAATGCACAGAAACAGAACTTTCAAGTCTCTTCATTTCTCCAAAAGCTGTACACGCACACACAAAAACACACACACACACACACACACACACACACACACACACACACACACAAATGTATATTTCCCATCCAAAAATCTTGTCAGGCATACTGTATGTAAAACGAGAGTATGAATGATTATATATAAAGTAGCTGTTCTGGAATGGTCTGCGGGTGACGATGCGCTCTGTGTGTTAGTAAAATAAACAGTGTGAGTGGCCTGCAGTGCTGCCACCTGTACAGCAAGTCTCAATGCTGATGGACTGGACTGAAGTTCCTCTGCTCGTCTGGCCTGCTGTGGCCTCAGGGTGTGTGATTTTTCTGAGCGATGTTCAGTGCTTAGCATCTGTTTAGCGTTGGCAAAATGAATTGGCAAGAATAACAGAATAATACGCTCTTAGATCTTGCAAACATTAAAAAATAAAAATAATAATGATCTAAATCTATACCACAAACAAAAACAGGGCTTTTAAAGGACAAAAACGCTTGTTTTTTCCCCTGTACAAAATAATATATCCTGTAAAATGGGACCATCATCTACAAAAGACAGAACCACTAACACATCATTCAGTGTAATAATATAGCAAATAATAATTATAATAATAATAATAAAAATAGGGCACCACGATGGCGTAGCGAGTAGCACGTTCGCCTCACAGCAAGAACGTCGCTGGTTCGAACCTCGGCTGGGTCAGTTGGCATTTCTGTGTGGAGTTTGCATGTTCTCCCCGTGGTTGCGTGGGTTTCCTCTGGGTGCTCTGGTTTCCCCCACAAGTCCAAAGACTGGCGGTACAGGTGAATTGGGTGAGCTAAATTGTCCGTTGTGTATGTGTGTGAATGAGAACGTATGGATGTTTCCCCGAGAGGGGTTGTGGCTGGAAGGGCATCCGCTGCCTAAAACAAATGCTGGATAAGTTGGCGGATCATTCCGCTGTGGCGACCCCGGATTAATAAAGGAACTAAGCCGACAAGAAAATAAATGAATGAATAATAATAATAATAAAATCTGTCATACTCAAAAGAATAACCATTAGATGACATAAAGAGACTATATTTAAGGATCACAGTGCAACCCCAAAATACTGATTAATTCTAATTGTAAACGCTTCTACTTTGCCTTCAAATGACTAGGTTACCCCCATTTCTCAGCAAGAGGTTGCAAACATTTCAAATGCTATAAATTTAGCACATAAATCACTTAAACTTTTATTTTAACAAGTAGAGAATAAGTCAAAATAGGTATGTTGAATTTTTTGCATAAACAGTTGATGTAAGTGTTAACAGAGCTAGGAATGTTTTTTCAGAGTTTTTCTTTTTATATCTTTCTGCTGAAGAAAGTTTGGCTAAAATGTTTTTTAAAAGTTAAGATCAATATTATTAGCCCTTTATGATTTGTTTCCCCCAACTGGCTACAGAACAAACCCCTATTGTCTAATGTCTTGCCAAATTAAACTAGCTTGCCTATAAATAACCTCAAGCCTTTACAGTGTACTTTAAGCTGAATACTAGTATCTTGAAAAATCACTTGTAAAATATGATGCATTGACATTATGGCAGAGACAAAAATAAATTAGTTATTAAAACTTATGTTTAAAATTGTTTTGAAAAAAAA
This sequence comes from Danio albolineatus, assembly GCA_903798035.1. Taxonomy (NCBI): domain Eukaryota; kingdom Metazoa; phylum Chordata; class Actinopteri; order Cypriniformes; family Danionidae; genus Danio; species Danio albolineatus. The sequence goes on from CAIGQQ010031933.1 coordinate 1,221,506, forward strand.
AATCATGGGAAATATAAAAAATAATTCATAGGAGGGCTAAAAATATTGTCTTCAACTGTATGTGTTAAACTTAAGGACAACGAAACATTATTTTTATCCGTATATTTTTGGCATATATTTATGCATTTTTCCACTATTTGAAACAAATGCAATTTTAATTTAAGATGCAGATGAAAATTTGGACATTAGACAACAAACAAACAAATAAATAAATGTGAAGTAACACAATTCAAAATACAAGAAAATTCCCTGGCAGCCATTTCTTTTGCAAAGTCTATGTGTGAAAATGGTTTCCAAACAGTGCAGCTACACAAATAAAACCATTTATCTCTTTTAGGATATTCTAATTAGAAGAGAGCTCCTAAAAAACAGCAACAATAACGCTTACTTAGTCCAGCATATCAGAACAAATGAGGCAGGTTTAGTTCCTTCAATGCACAAACAAACCAATAGGAGAAAGATCTCAACAAATGGAACGACAAATCACTAAATCCAGTGAATTTACGAGGCTCCCATCAGCAGCATGCTGGGGATAGTGGCTAGAAGGGGTGTGCAAGGCTTGGAGGAAGGATAAGCAGTATAGAATATATGCAATCTGTCTTGGCTTGCCTGGCATTGAAGACGCAGTCAGTTCAGTCCCTCACTCACTCTTCCCCTAAACCCTCCTGCTCTGCCAAAAACACACACAGACACCACTGACCGCAGGCCTTGCAAATCACACAACTAACCTGTTAAACTAACCAGCGACTATCCTGATCTCTCAATCATCTGTCTGTGAGTTTGAATCGTGCTCATTTTTAAATCTAAATGTGTAAAACAATAAAATATCTAATGAATATTCAGACAATAATATACAGTAAAACAATGACATTGTCAATTAATAATGCTACTTTACTATTTATGTTATTATTTTAATACATTTCCTTTAAAATTTAAATAATTTTGCATAGTATACATCTAATATTATTAGAATTTTAATTAACTAAATTAAATATGTATACAGTAAATTATCTCTTAAGAAGAGTATGCATGACTATTGTACTTTCAGTATTTTTAAGGATTGTGGTTCTGATTCTTTTTTGACACTTTCATACGGTGTCCGAGAGAGCTTTACGTGTTGCAATTTAAGCAAACACATGCAATTACAAAAAAGACCAGCAAATTAAGAAAAGAATCCTCATCGATTTGACAGCACATGTGCTGCAAATCCTTACAATGCATACATATAAAAAAGTGCTATATTTTCCCACAACTTAAACAATGTACAAAAGTGCGCTGAATTTTCTCACAACACTTGCAAAAAGAACGGAACACAACGAAAACGTTTCAAGGGGATTCAAAAATGTGACAGACGGTGCTGTGCCATGACTATTGCTCGATGAAATAGTAGGTAATTTTGAAAGGTGAGATTTTTGTGTTTATTTTAACATCCCGATTCCCTTGTTTTTTGCATTATATTAGCCTAAATAACCATAAATAGCAGGGTCTGTCAAGTTTTAGTGTCCCCTTAAAACATTTCCATTGGGTTATTCCGTTCAGTGCTATTTGAAAGTGTTGTTAGAAAATGCAGCGTATTTCTGTAAATTGTTTGCGTTGTGAGAAAATGCAGTGCATTTTATCAATTCGTTTGCATTGTGAGAAAACCCAGCTGTTTTTTAAAAATGTGTTTACGTTGTGAGGATTTACTGCACATGTGCCGTCAAACAGATAAAAATCTGAAATTTCTGTAATTCCATGTGTTTTCTTAAATTGCAGAGCATTGAGCTCTCTCAGCCACCATACTTGAAGCTAGATTTTGTCCTTGGTAGTCAAAGGTTCTCTGTTATTATTAATAAATAGGTTTTGGAAGCAAAAGGTTAAAGGACCACCTGTAGTGTGACAGTGAATGATCTTAATAAGAAAATATTGATTATTATTTATGCTGGCAGTTCACTGTGTTCTGAAATAGAGACTAATAGAGCCGAAGGAAAATGAGTGAATAAATGAATGAATGAATGAATGAATGAATTTATGCTCACTATTTGTAAAGGCTGTAAATTAAAGATAACAATGTTGTAAATAAAATTCAATACTTTGCACAAACTGTTCGTTTCACTCCATAAAACCTCAATGTATCATCAGGAGTCAGGGTATTGATTTTGTTTTTAACTCTTAAAATACCGCCAAGTATGCATTTTATCAATTACCTTGGACTATGGTATGAGCTAAACTTTTTTGGTAACACTTTACAAAGAAGATTTCGTTAGTTAATAGTAGTTCATGTATTTACTAACACAAACAAACAATTAAAAATACATTATTACAGTATTAATGGTAGTTAATGGAAATAAAGTTGTTTCTTGTTAGTTCATGTTAATTTTGGAGTGCATTAAAAAATGCGAATAATCATGAATTAAAATTTTAATAATGCATCAGTTAATAATATGAACTATGATTCATAAAGGCTGTACAAGTAATGTTCATTATTAGTTCAATTAAGTAAATACTATATAAACTAACATTAACTAATGAAAGCTTATAGGAAAGTGAGATACCATTTTCTTCCATATTCTACAGAACAAAAGTTAAAAACATTTAACTTTTTAAATTAATTACCCCTTTAACGTCAAGAAAGTTAAGAATCTACTAGACTACACCCAACGATCAAGACTCTGCAAATATTTATACTCAGCTACACAACATATGTGATGTACATCCGCTATAAACGCCATAAAGCTTGTTCATCGCCATCAAAAGTGACACAGGGAGGCTGTGAAAGGAGCTAAGTGAGCACTTTCTGATGTTATAAATGAGGTCTCAGCGCTGGATAGGGATCGCTTGGATGCACCGCGCAGTGTTTTACAGTTTGCATGCCTTGGGATGTGCCCAGCACCGGCGCGCAGGAGCAGCAGAGCACTGCTCCACAAGGCTCTGTCAGCAGGCCACGGAGCTCTCGCCCCTGGCAGTGTGGGCCAGCTGGCTCAGGACGGGGACAGGAAAAAGCGAAATTAGGGTGAAGAGGCTCCCTGCTGCCCCCTAGCTGCTAAAACCCATAGAGCTGGATTGAGTGTGATTTTGGGCTACTTTTAGACATAGATAATCATTTGATAATGGTAGGAATCATTGTTATTATTTCATAAGAAGAATGATTATTATACATTTATATATTATTTTAATAAATAATTCACAGGAGGGCTTATACATTTGCCTTCAAATACAAGTATATCAAATACATAACTGTTTATGTGACAAAAAACAACAACAAAAAACTTCTTGAAATAAAAAAGTACAAATAAATCTTGAAAGTGTCTGATCAAATGTAGTACATGTACTTCATCAAATGTACTTTGAATTGTTTCTATGAATTGTGCCTATTCTGACTGCCATCTGAATCTTTCCCTCTCAAAAAGTGCAGCAAAACTTATGTTTGAGATCTCATGTGTAGCCTTTTTATAGTTCCTCTCCTCAACAAGAACCACTTGACACTTCATTATCATTTGTGTCCGTAGCAGTGCATTTGAGTTATATGTTTGAGTGATATAAACTTCCATTTCAGATCATACAGTTTGTTTTTATCATTTTGTGTTTATGTGCCTCTTTATTATCAATTGCTTGTTGTTTTCCCACTTTAAAAAGTTGCTTGAAATAAAAGTGCCAGCTAAATTAACAAATGCTTGGAAAGATTTAGATCACTTCAGTTTAAACACGTGTTTTCTACGTGAAGTTATTTTTAAATGTAGCATACTGTAATTCAAAGCAAAATTTGAAATGATTATAACTTCAGTGTCACATGACCTACTAGAAATCCAAATGTTGAAAGCTTTATTTTATGGAATGACATATTAACATATAACTTCATTTTGTCTATAAATTATTTTAGTTTAAATTATTCCTTGTTAAATCAAAATACTTTTATTCTTCAAGAAGACCGTGACATTACATCATCAAAGAATTATTTGAAATAAACATGTTATAGCTCAACAGTCTACACAAATAACCTTGAAAAGTATAATGGAAAAGTTTTTACAAAATTATAAAGCACTGATAACAATAAGAACCATTATTAATTAGTGGGCACCAATAATACAAGGTCATAATAGAGCATCAATTAGTTATCAAACAGTTTTGAACAACAGGAATAAATTACACTATAATATAAAGTATTATATATTACTATATATTTAAATAGAAAACAGTTGAAATCCAACTTCAAGACATGAATCGTTTGTATTGTACAATTGTATTTTTGTATTGTAAAATTGTATTTTTGATCAAATAAAGGCAGTCTGGGAGAAGAAAACAAACTTCTATTAAAAATATTTCACCATTTATTTTAAAATATGCTCCAAATACAATATTACAGTCTTTGTTATATTGAGTCAGATAGCCAAGCTCACATTTAACTTTGTAATCTGTTGTGATTATTTGGCCATTCTTAAGCAATGCAACTTGAAGAACTATTACTATAACTAAGACTATAACAGACTAGCTTGATCTGATGAACAGAAGTCTAAACTAAAAAAAAAAATAATAATAAAAAATAAAAGTGTTTAAAAAGTAGTCAAAGAACAGAGATGACAATGATCAGAAACAGTGACATCATCATGCACATCACCCATGCCACCCATCTTCTTTGCTCCTTGCCAACTTCATTCAAGTGAAATGTTTACTAAGCTTTCTTCTTTTAGGAAAAATTGACGTGCTGTGTAAATATGATGGTAAGAACTATTGTTATTATTTAATAAGAAGAATGATTATTACCCATTTACATTTTATTTATTATACCAATTACAACTGATCATAATAGAGCATCGAATCAAAACTGGAGACTAGAGTAAAGCTGCTGAAAATGTACAGTAGCATTAACAATGTACATTTTGAAATGCATATAAAACAGGGTAGCACTTTACAATATGAGACACAGTTTACAGTATGTTAGAGTGTTTACTACCATGAACAAACAATAAACAATGCTTGTGCAGCAATTATTCACCAATGCCTTCAACGTTTACTATCATTAAAACCCAAGACTGTCATTTTAATGCATTGTGAGTTAACACAAACAACTGTACTTTCATTTTGATCTACCATTAACAAAGATGAGTAAATACTGAAATAAACATATTCATGGTTTGATCTTGTTATTGAATACACCAACTACGCATCCCATATTGTAAAGTGTTCTGAAACAATATTTCACAACACTATTGTCTTTGATCAAATAAATGCAGTATCTCTGAACAGAACATTTTTGACTTATTTCAAAAATGTTAAGATTTACAACCTTTTGACCAGTGCTGTATAATAAGATCATATAGTAATATTAGTCTTTAGTCTATTGAGCCAGGATGTGAAGCCCATATTTAACCTTGTAATATGTTGTGATTACTTATATTAAATCATGCCACAAATAATAATAATAATAATAATAATAATAATAATAATAATAATAATAATAATAATAATAAACTAGACTGTGCAAAACCTCACTAGAGTGTGGAAATGAGAAAACAGTGTAAACATTTTTAGTTGTCCTGCCAGGATGCTGGAAATCTGCCAATTAGAAAAAAAGACAATTTACTTAAGGTACTTATCCACATGATAGCGAGGCCCAGAATGTCCCAAAAATATCAATAACTAACTAATAATAAAAAAAAATGACACACAGCACAGCAGGATTATATTATTATATGTTTGATTTCATTTGATTTGAACAGAAGTCCAAACTACCTTTTGGTCCAAAAAAATATTTTGCTTCAAAACTGCTAAAGATACATCTGACCCCCCAAAAAAGACAACGATCAGCACACGGATGCTAAAGAAACAATGTCTGGTATCATGCACATCACCCATGCCATCTCCTTTACTCCGTGCCAACTTCATTTGCAAGTGAAAAGTTTACTAAGCTTTCTTGCTTTGGGAGAAGTGGCATGCCTATTTCCCCCCTCACAAACACACACACACACACACACACACAGAGTCTTAAAAGCACGTTGGTGTGTGTGTGTGTAAGAAAATGATGGGGTGTGTAGCGGGGGTGGGTGGCAGGGAACCAGATGAAGCAGCCCTCGCCCGAGGCCCAGCCATCTTCCCGGCAGCAGCGCGGCTGTTCTCGGCCCCGGCGCAGGCGGACATTTGTTCCATTGCACCATCTCCTCCAGCCTTTTCAGCAGCGCTCCAGCCACTGCTACACATGGCTCTCCATCCACGCTCCCCTCTGCGCACATCCACACGCCGCTACCATCTTTCTTTATGCCGCCATATGGCTGACAGAAGCCTGTAGATTTAGGCACACATCTGCGTATACGCTACAACACTCCTTGAAGGAACAGGAGCGCGTTTGCTTCTGTGCGTGTTGGTGAGAGCGAGTGATAATTAGTAAAGACGCTCGCTGGCAGATGTGTGTGTGTGTGTGTGTGTGTGTTTGAGCTGAGCGGAGACGAGTGAATGTTCGAGGAGCTTGTGCGAGCGGGGACTTGGAGCAGGTGAAATTTTGGACAAATGATCAGATATCGAGCTGGGGTTTGCTTATAGATCGTCCAAAACTATTCTCTATTGGAGTAGATAACCGGAGATAGACCAAGTATATATTTTGTACTTGAAGAGATGATGACAACTCCACCATGCCAACAATACAAGGATTTGGAGAGATGATGCCAACCCTAGGAGGACTTAGAAGACAGCAAAGTCTAAAGCAATACACAAGCTGTCCCTAATTATTTTGTTGATCAGATCACTTATTTAAAATGTATTATATACACTGATATCACTTCTTTTTTTAAGCACACTGCATATTGCATAACTGCAGGTCATCTGTGTGCACTTTCCACTGTATACTCAACATTCTAACTCTGTCTAATTTGGATTGCAATGTAAGAATGTGATCATCTTGTGAAGCTATTTTAAAGTGATAATTGTTGTAAAAAAAATAAAAAATAGAAAAAAAAAAAGAACTATACAAATAAACTTTCCTAGGTGCTTTTACTATGATATCTTTACCTTCAATAATTCTTAAGTTCCATAATGTGACATAATTCTCACAAACAAAATATTACTTGTCCCTAAAGCCATCTATTAGATCATTAAAGCAATATAAACAGTTATAAACGAATAAACAAAATGCTTTAATAATAATTTAGATGGAGCAAAACATGTCATATCTTCCTAAAACATTTATGTTTATTAATACTTATACTTAATATTACTTATTAAAGGGATAGTTCATGCAAAAATGTAAAAAACTATATCTAGTCATTTATTCTCCCTCGTGTGGTTTTATAGTTTTATGAGCTCTTTCTTCTGTTGCACACGATAGAAGATATTTTAAAGAATGCGGATTGCTGGGACCCCACAACTTCCATAAGAAAAGAAATAAAATAGATTGAATTCAAATAGGTTCTGAATAATAAGGGTGAGAAAATAATAGCAGAATTTTCCATTTTGGATGAACTATTCCTTTAATACATTTTTTTTGACAAGTTATGTCTTACATTTTGCATTTGCTATTGCAAGAGTTTCTCGAATTTCGTCCAAAACCTTTCCAGGATTAAGATTAAAAATCTATTTTGATTCAGAGTAATTTGAAACTTACTGATTCGTAATGTTTGTGAAAGTAAAAAAAAAAAAAAAAAAGAATAAATAACATAAGAGTTTTATATATATTTAAAAACAAAAAATGTAGATAATGGTAATGACTTGGTTATACCTGTACATAAGAGCATATTCTAGCTTCATGATTTCCACGCTCATAAAACAAATAAAAAAATAAATAAATAAATAAAAAGTTAGACTTCTTATAAAAAAAAATCTGTCACCCACAAGTTCATCAGCTTTCAATGGAGAGACAGTTTTGCACTACCAAGAAGTTACAATACTAACAAACCACAATGCATGTAGTCTGCATGAATAATAACATTTGCATTATATTTAATAAAGGTAAGCTTAAGATTAATAAACATTGACTAATTCAATAAAAGGATTTTTATTTTTATGTTTTAGCTCCAAATCAATACCAATACTGCCAATACTGTATAAAATGTGCCTTTATTTCAGTTAAAATCGAATTAACATTCCTCTATTATATTATAAAATTATTTGCTTAACCAATCAAAAACAAACAATAAAAACCAAATATTTGTTTCCTTTAACTTAAAAAGAGTGGTTACTCTTTTTACAGTATGCAAAAAAAAAAAAGACACTGGTGTTTATATAAATAAAAAAATCTGCTTACTACATCCTAAAGTGGCTTCTAGAACACTAAGATCAAGCGTCTTACACAGCTATGAAGCAATGCCCAGAATGCATTTATGAAATAAAAATAGGATTGATACGCATATGTATTATTGATGTTCTCAATAAAGCCCAGGCTATTACGCACAATCGTTGGCCAACACTCGAGCCTTTCATATATCACTGGCCCTAATCTCCAGGCAGAAAATATGCGAATACCACGTGGAAAATAAATAAATAACTTGCAGGAGTGAAACATTGTGTGCCGAAAACCCCTGTGTTGCTTGGCGTTGGCTCGAATGGTAAAAATAAATCAAGCTGATTTTCCAAATGTTTCATGCGTGCCACGCTGTTGCAGCTCTTCGCAGCACAGATTGCGCGCCCGATCAAGAATATCTGAGGTGGGGCCCCGGCTATTTGCATGTATGCCGGAGCCATTTGCACCAACTTATTAACACGTACACCTTAACCCACGGGCGGCGGGGTGAAGTGCCCTACAGAGCAGAGACACCCGGGGCAATGAAGACGTGGGGGGGACCAGACCTCTCAGTCTCTTACTCGAGAGCTGAGGGCTGAAGTTTGGCACTGGCACCTTCTGTCTTACATACCAACAGCAGGAGAAATGTGTGTGTCAGCGTCGCAATAAACAAAGCATGCAGACCGCGAGAGAGAGGAACGGTGCGATGCGGTAAACTCTCACAAATTGATTTTTCTGGCCAGCACGTGAAATAGTTTTATTCGCCCTCATGCACATTCAAACTTTTTCTTCATTGTCGATTCTTCGATTGAAATCTAACTGAATAATGGAATGTATTTGAAGGGTTAGTTCACCCAAAAATGCTAATCCTTAACTTGTTCAAATCCTATTTGAGTTTCTTTTATTATGTTAAACACAAAAGAAGATCTTCTGACTTCTGACGTTTGATCATTCTTTCTTTGAAAGTACAATTCATGCTATTAACAAAAACATTAACTATGATTTTAAGCTCATTAAACTCCTTATTAGCTGCTTATAAATCAGGGGTGCCCAAACTTTTTCTTATGAAGTGCAAAACACTAAACTTGATTGAGGGTGGTGGGCTGAATGTAAAAATACTGAACTGTATTACATTAAAGTTGCCATGATAATTTCATAATTTAATAATATTTAAAATTAAATAGAAAAAACATTACAATACTTATATAAATATATATAAATAAAATTATTAATTTGAGGCAGCATGGTGGCGCAGTGGGAAGCGCTTTCGTCTCACAGCAAGAAGGTCGCTGATTCGAACCTCGGCTGGTTCAGTTGGCATTTCTGTGTTTGCATATTCTCATATTCTTTGCATATTCTCCCTGTGTTCGCGTGGGTTTCCTCCAGGTTCGCATGTCTTTCCCCCACAAGTCCAAAGACATGCGCTTATACAGGTGAATTGGGTGAGCTAAATTGTCCAGAGTGTATTCGAGTGAGTGTGTATGGATGTTTCCCAGTGATGGGTTGCAGCTGGAAGGGCATCCGCTGTGTAAAATATGTGCTGGATAAGTTGGCGGTTCATTCAGCTGTGGCGACACCAGATTAATAAAGGGTCTAAGCCGAAAAGAAAAAGAATGAATGATTATTTATATAAAACAATAACATTTTAATTGAAACAATAATAATAATTTTTTCAAATAAAACAATCCCATTTATAAGACAACAGAGTGCAATGCTGAATATTCTAGTCAAGCTGCACCTGCCTTTGTCTTGATTTGCTTGTTGATGTCTTCTGTCTATCTATCGAGCAACAGTATTTACATTTTTAAAAATCGGATTAATTCACATCATTTGATTTCAGTTTTTCTTGTAGCTCAACAATTAAACAAAAGTGTTTTTGTTGTAGCATTTGCCCCAACCTCACCATCATCCTCCCTCTTTTCTCAGATGAAAGGTTATCATGGGCCAACTTTAGGCATCTCTGTTATAAATAGTTAATAAGGTAATACAGTTTAGGGTTTACATATTTAGATTAGAGATGTACATAGAACAAAATCACGCAGAATATGTACAGTACTTAAGTACTAATAAGCAGCCAATATCACAATAATAGGCAGGTAATAAGCCTAGATATTAGTGAGAATTGCTTCCTATACTAAAGCGTTACCAATTATTTTTCCTACTATGGAATTCTATGGGTGCCAGCAACCAGTATTCTTTAAAATATCTTCATTTATGTTCACCAGAAGAAAGAAAGAGTAAATGATGAGGTAATTTTGGGGTGAACCATCCCTTTAAATGCATTCATTAAACAGCCACTGAAAAATATAATCTGTAGCTTGGTTGTACGTCAAATAAACATCCCATATTCATACATCTCCTATGGCAAACGTAACTATAAATATTTCACACATATAGATTCTCTCTAATCGCTCCATCTCACCTCTGAGCTCGGTCTGTGAGCTCTTGTGAGAAATGCTGCGTAATTGCAAAGGTGACGAACCATTTTAACAGCTCCAGTTATGTGAGGAAAGCTCACTTACATGCCCACACTGCACAACTATCTAAAAACGACATCCTTTTCAGTGCGGGGCAGCAGCGGAGACGTAACTTTTTTTTCCTTTGTATCTTTTTGTCTGTGGTTCGAGGAGGTGGATATTGGCTAATATGTAAAGTTGTGGAGGAAACAGAAGGATGTTGTGCTCCCAGCAGAAGCTCGGTTCAGGCTGGAGGTACTGTGGATACACCCACACTCACTCACTCGCCCACATGCTGGCTCGGGCCGTGTGCCAGACGCCCCTCAACCCTACACTCAGTGGCCACATGTGCCCCTGCCTGAAACAAGCATGTACACACACACACACACATTCACGCAAAAGTCTGAAGTGGTGCGAGTACACTTCTCAAATATATAAAAAGCCAGTATATAATTTCCGTTAATATTATAGACATATTGGGAGGTTATAAAGCTTCAGTTTGTAGAGTAGCGGCCAAAAATAATATCTGGATAGGATCTTGTACAATATGTGCTTTATATGATCCTTTAATGATCCTGAAGTTGAATTACACTCTTAATATACTGTATGAGACACACGTTATGCTGGCAAGAATAACACTAAAATTAAAAAAGGCAAACTACAGTATATACTGTACGATAAATGCTTAGAAAAACGAAAACTCACAAGTGGTGTGCACAGTGATGATAGCATAATCAGATATTAGTTGTTCTTGCTTCTCTGTTGTATTTACTTAGCAGCCATATTTCTATACATTTCTCAATATACATGTTCCCCCTCTTTTCACAAATGAAACCGCAAAATCACAGAACACATGCAGTTTTGGGCTCTAAGCAAAACGTCACTTATGTATGCTTATATAATGATAATTATATTAATATGTTTTTAAAAAATGAACAGAGTATGAATTGTTCATGGATAGGTATTACGTTTGGCAACTTCTATACATCTAATCAATCATTTAAAAGCCTTATTTGAATTTGACAAAATACTGTTCTAGATGCTTTATTTTTTATTCTAGTGTGTTCTAGAACACACATTACTGTTTTGTGGGTATGTTTAAGTATTAAGTTAATTACAAGGGTGCAATAAATGAATAAGAAATAACATTAAAACATTTATCATGTCACAAAAAACTCAAATAAATGCTCTTTTACATTTCGTATAACTTGAAGAATTATGAATAAAGTCAGTTTGCATAAAAATATTCAGCTGTTTTCAGTGCTGATAATAAAAAATGTTTCTTGAGCTTTATGTTTATCAGCATATTCAGAAGGAGACATCCAGAACAGTTAAGTAATCATAATTCAGCTTTGCCTTCTCAAGAATAAATTGCTTTTGAAATACATTGGTTGGAAAAAAGTTGTGATCATTCATTCATTTTCTTTTCGGCTTAGTCCCTTTAATAATCAGGGGGTCGCCACAGCGAACTTATCCAGCATATGTTTTTACTCAGCGGATGCCCTTTCAGCTGCAAACCATCACTGGGAAACATCCATATACACTTATTCACACAAATACATACATACATACACTATGGACCAGTTAGCTTACCCAATTCACCTATAGCGCATGTCTTTGGCCTTGTGGGGGAAACCGGAGCACCTGGAGTAAACCAACGCAAACATGGGGAGAATATTCCAACTCCACACAGAAACGCCAACTGACCCAGCCGAGACTCGAACCAGCAACCCTCTTGCTGGGAGGGCGATCGTGCTTTTCACTGCGCAACTGTGATGCCCCAAAGTTGTTATGATAATGTAAAATTAGTTAATGGAACAAACAGTAATACTAATTGAAAATACTTCTTTTTTACTATACTTTAGATCATATAAGGGCAGCATAAGCATTTTCTTTCAAAAATAATTCAAACATTTGACCAACACCAAACTTTTAAACTCTATTGTATTTTAGTTTTGTGAAAAGTTGTTCTTTTTCCCGCCAAAAATTCATTAAAGAAAATCGTTCCTTCAGAAGGAATGCTATTTAATTCCCACCCCCCAAAAAATATGGTTTAGTTATTTATTTTCATAGTCTGTAAGCTTGCAAACCAAAAGAAATCCTCCAGATACTGCCAAAATGACAACTGCAATGTGAACAATGAACATGAATTCTATAAATGCCTTTTAAACGGTGTCTAAATGGAAAACCACAATTGAAAACCACTGACTCATGAGTGCAATTGATTTCACTGTCACCCCGAAGATTCACACCCCTAAGTGCTGTTGGTTATAGTTGAGTCCCTCATTATGCAAATGCAGTAATGTCATGGCGTGATACACCAAAGCAGATCCTCCAGGGAGTGTATGTGATGCAGGAGTGAAGGTCAGTGCTGCAGGTGTGTGTATACCTCTGCTTCATGCGCTGATGCATCCTCCCGTGCTGCACACACTGCTCCTCCATCTCTTCACAGCGACCTCTCAGCTTCTCAGCGCTCTCCTGCAGGTGCTCTCTCTCCAGAGACAACTGCTCCATCTCTGCTCTACACACACACACAAGCAAACACATGCTCAAACTGCAGTTCCACTCTTCAATACTACTAAATAAGGATGCTGAACTCTAATAATGCTTGATCTGGTGTTGGATCATGCAGACCAGTAAAATACCAAAGCAGCAATTGCTAAAAAAGATGGCATTAGTATATTGGTTGAAATAAATATTTATGATCAGTCATTTTTACTACCTTTTTTTTGCTGTTTTGTTATTTCATGATGGCTAATGACTAGGGCCAAGACAGAATCTGCTGCCATTTTTTGTTATTTCTGTGGAAAATTTTGTAAGAAAATCTAGGGATTTGTGCAGAATGATTTAAATGTAATATATGAAATAAAAATAATACCTTTTTAACCTTTATTTAATGTTTACAGTGCAAATCAGTGCAAAGGTATTAGATCCACGTATTTGGTATTCAAAGCAAGTCTCTCATATAATAGATCTACTAAAAGACAGAAAATATTACTTTACAAACTGTATTGTAAATAAATCATATGAACATTTTATTATATCACAATAATATTAGTAAAATTCATTTAAAAACTGAATAAATTTAAATCCAAACACTCAATGACTAGTACAAGGTCACATGACATATCAAAACAGCACAGAGAGAGATTTACAAACACACGAAGCTAAAACTATGTCAAAATTTTGTTTTTGTTATTTTCTGTATAATTCGAATTTTTTTTATTATTTTTTTTTCATACACTTTCTTAATCAGTTGAGTTGATTGGCTTTCTTTTAATATTTTCTTTTCTTTAGCACACCTTTTAGCCTTGGATATTTTTGATTGTTTGTTTGGCCTTCTGAAAATAATTTGTTTCTCATTTTTGTCCCTTATTTTGATAAATCCTTTTACTTTTAGCAGTAGTTATTAGTCTTGCTAATTGCTTTTGTCATCAACATCACCAAACAATTTTATCACAATCTAAATACCACCTATTGCATTCTTAAATTAAAATCTAAAGATGCTACACTTCCATATTGAGAATGTCCCAATTATGATATTTTCTAGTTTCTTTATCTTGATGCTTTCCTACAGTAGGTTTACACCCATCCAAGATTTAAAAACAAAAAAGAATAAACACCCTAATTTTTCCTATAATATACATTGTATCATCAGCTCTTTTCTTGCAATGTCTGAAACAGTTTACTCAAGGATCAGGTCACTTTAAACGGGTGATCCCGTAATGATGTCATATTTTAAATTTTAGTTGATGTGTAATGTAGCGGTGTGAACATCTCTGAATGTAATACACTCAAAATTCAACGCAAATGGAGACATTGGCTTTTACAGAGTTAGCTTAGCATAGCCTACAGCGAGTGAAGTTTGGGGACTACAAAAAAAGATTCATCTGTGTTAGTGAGAATACAAATTATTAGGGTTATGCGCATTCATCACGCGCATACACCCTGCGCAGCAAAGGGGCGTGGCAAGAGGCGCTGTAATGTTATAGCAGAGAACATTAAAATGTCGTACGAATGCTGCTTTTCCACAGACCTTGTTCTGTTTCTGTATTTGGGCTTCCAAAGGACACGATACAAAGAGAGAAGTGCTTACAATTTAATTTTAATCATGTTTCAGAGAATTATAAAAACTATATAGCTAGCATTTGACAAAGGATAGCTTCCAGAATCTCTCCCAGTACTGTGCTGGATTTGCTAAAAATTCCTCCTTTAAGCTTTTCCTGGTGATGTGGAGCCAATCCATAAATCACAGCACATTATGTTAGCCGACCAATCAAAGCTTCTTGAGAGCGGGCCTTTCAAACGAACTAGGAAAAAAAGGCAGTCGTTTTCATGTTAGCTGGGTAGCTGTAAAAAATCAAAGATATATGAAAAAATAATGTGATTTTTACAAATGAACCATGAGCACACATTGCTTTGCATCTTAAAATTATACTCTGGACCACCCCTTTAAACCTCTCCTTTCTAAAATCCTACTCTGCTCTGATTTGACAGATGACCCACTCTGTTGTGATTGGTCTACTACTGCTTACATGGGCCAAAAACGAAATAGCCATTTTCATAGTTGAACTTCAGCTCTGAACTTGTCATCAAAGCTGGCAAACATAAACAGTAATGATTGTTTTTGCCATATCATTTAACCTTAGTTACCACAAATCGGTACGATTCAGTACAGTACGGTACATGTCATGTCGGTAAACCCTAATCTGGCTTTCAACTCCACTGTCAAGTACCAACAGTACCAGATCATACTGTTTGGGTAAGGCAATCAACATCACTTAATCAATGTGATGCATGATGGAAATTACTGGATGTAACTTGATCTCCATGGAGTATGCCATAAAGTAGCAACAAATACCATTTATGTGTGCAACCAAAGCAACAATGGGGTAAATACATTGGTAAAGTCTAGATAGGTTACAGCTGCGGATACAAACATCAATATAGCATAATTTTTATGATGCTGTATAACAATAATTAATATTTTTACAGTACTGTGATGGTTGGGTAGACGTTAATAAAATACAATTTATTGAGTAATTTAATAAATAACATTAATGTAAAAACAGTAGTTGTACCAAGTATTATTACTGTAACGTTGGGTTTAGGGTTGGGGTAGGGGTAGATGTTAAAAAATACAATTAATAGGAAATGTATTAAATAATATAAGTAATTTTTGTCAACTTCCGTATCAAAAACCGTATCTAATCTAGCAACAACCAAAGACAACAAATTTTGTTCTTGTTGATCAGTGTGTGGCTGTTTCTCACAAAGAGATACGCTTTGTTGGAGCAATTGCTACATATTTTAACACAGCCACAAGTAAATCATAATAGTGTGATCTGGTACTGTTGGTACTTGGCAGTGGAACTGCAAGCCAGATCAGGGTTTACCGACATAAATTGTACCATACTGAATCATACTGATTGGTGGTAACAAGGCTTAACTGATATGGTTAAAAACAATCATTACTATTCATGTTTACCAGCGTTGATGATAATTTCAGACTGAAATTCAATTATAAAATGGCTATTTGGTTTTCAACCAATGTAAGCAACAGATCAATCACTCAAAATATGCATCACTACAGTCAGAGTCTTTATGCTTTGGAAGTGCATGTAAAAGCGAATCCGTTTCCACAACACAGCAAAATAGTACCTCTTTAACACGTCAACTTAAATAAAAAAACCTCGAATACAACTAGATCACAGATGGAGAGCAAATAGGCTGCTATCAATCAATCAATCAATCAATCTATCAATCAATCTATCTATCTATCTATCTATCTATCTATCTATCTATCTATCTATCGT
>CAIGQQ010031933.1:1242962-1285041 GCA_903798035.1 Danio albolineatus
CTGTATTAAAAAAATTCTATGTTCTAAAAATATAGTGCAAGCACCAACTTGGCCCCCCTCGGTAAACTGTGGCCCCACCTGGGCCCGTGCATTTAAAAATTCCTAGATCCACCACTGATGTGTTGTGTGAAAAAGCTTTTCAAAAAAGTGTTAAATAAAAATATGGCATGCACTTTTAGAATTCCTTATTTGGATAAAATTACAAGAATTGCCCAGATTCTGAAAGGTGAATGTAAAACCGTATAAACACGAAGAGAACGTGAGAAGGAAGGCAGGCAGAAAGCAGGGAAGCAGTGACAACATGGATGCCGATGTTCATTAAATTTAGTTTTCATCAAGTTCAAAAAGTGCAAAAGCTGTTGAAAGTTCACCAAAAGGATCCTACTGGGTTGCTGCGCTTTGAAACAAACGGCATGTGCAGGCCACAGAGAAAACACCACACACAAACCAGGATGAAAAGAAACAAACTGGACTCTAAACAAACAGGGCAGAGTCAAAAAAAAAAAAAAAAAAAAGCGGTATCATCTAGAGGCAATTCTGTCTTAACTTCTAAAATCAATCCGTTTAGAGTTTAGACAGAGCGGGAAGGGGGGGAGGGGGGAGCAGGACAAAAATAATTAGCTATCGAGAGTGGCCATTATATGCTTAGAGAGAGAAGTGGTCTGCAGTATTAAAGGACTAATTCCATAAGCCCGGAGAGCTTCCTGCTGAGCCTCTGATGCCATTTCTCTTTAGACAACATGTGTGCCGTGCAGCCGCGCCAGAAAGAAGCCCTTTGTTTTCTCTGCGCTTTGTTCTGGCAATCAGCATGCCTCAAGTTTCTGGAAACACAGGTAAATAAACTAAACTCGCCCATCCAGATGGTGCAACAGATGTGAGAGCAGCACTCTGAAATCAGCAGACAGTGGGCAGCGCTAGCCCGCCTCCCCCCCCATTTTTAAACGCTAACTAATACGTAGCGCCGAGCATCTGCTCCCTTCGGCCAGCCAAAGGTTACAGGTGTTCCTGATGCCGTCCCGCACAGTGTGGCTCGCGCTCGGAGCATGCGGGGGTGAGGCAGGCGGAAGGGCGGGAGAGGCGCTTGTTCTGGCAATGGGGCAGTACACCAGCGAACACCCACCACTCTTCTCGTGCTGCGCCTCCATTTGCTGGAGCGTCTGTGTCAGCTCACGTTCGCGCCGCTGTGCCTGGAAGGTCAGAGCGGCCATGTCCTCACCACAGCAGCGCTCTGATGCCTCCTTCTCCTGCCTGCAGAGTGAGAGAGAGAGAGAGAGAGAGAGAGAGAGAAAGAGAGAGAGAACAAGCAAACAGAGTCAAACACATGTAGATCAGTCATGCACATGAAGAGCTGCTTTAAGAGAGAGATTTCTGGGCCACTAGCGTCACCAAATGGAACTGCAAAATTTATGTTTTCAAACAGGTTTTCTGGTTACTCCCCTTTGTCATTGGTCAGAATTTTTTTAAAAGCTGCAATGCTTGACTGGACCAGGATGCTTTTACCTACAGAACAATGTTATGAGTAAAGAGTCAGGGCTAAAGTCCAGCGTAGAGTGCATTAGTTATGCGCCTATGCAGGTTCAAACACTTAATACACACAAGATTTACAGTAATGCACAAATATCTTTAAATAAATATTTAAAAAAAGGATTAAAATGTCGCAAAAATTATTACCTATTATAAAAAAAAACACTACCTCCGTGCCGCCTTCATATCGGGGAGCTTTTTCCAGTTTATGTATGGCAATTTGCATGGCAAAACAAGTTTAGATTCGTCCACCTGTTGGGTTTTGGAGATGTGTATCCCCATATGTGTGTTAGGGTATAACTCATTATTATTGTTCATTTATTTGTTTGCTGAAAATTAGAACTGAATTTAGAAAAAGTGTTGAAACAAATCTTTGTGCTTCACAAACAATGTTAAATATTTAGGCTAATGGATGTCTTCAGTGGAGTGTGAACAACACTGTTTTTTTTACTTCACAAATGTAAAGGAGTAATGTAAAGAGTAAAAGTAAAGTAAAGAGAAAGTAAAGAGGCTGAATGAAGGACACTGGTTCTTTATCCTCTCACTGCAGATTGCTTGATTAACTGTTTTCTCGCTAGTAAAGCCACTTTCCACTTACAAAGTCCACCATGTAAATGGCAAATGTGCCATGTGCCAAAGATATGTGGTACAGGTGAATTGGGTAGGCTAAATTGTCAGAAGTGTATGAGTGTGAATGAGTGTGTATGCATGTTTCCCAGAGATGGGTTGCAGCTGGAAGGGCATCCACTGCATAAAACATGTGCGGGATAAGTTGGCAGGTCATTCCGCTGTGGCGACCCCAGGTTAATAAAAGGACTAAGCCTAAAAGAAAATGAATGATTCGGACACGAATTAATACTTTTGCGCCATGCGCTTTAGGCCCCGTTTACACTAGTACGTTTTCGTTTTAAAACGCATAAGTTTTGCTACGGTTACGCCATCCGTCCACACTACGCCAGAGTTTTCGAGGTGCAAAAAAGGAGCGTTTTAGAAACGCTGGAGAGAGCGTTTCCATTCTAAAACGCCGCCGCAGCGTCTCAGTGTGGACGGATATCTTTGAAAACAGAGGCGTGGTTGCTGAGATCCGCTACGTGATTGGGGCTTTTGGTCATTGCGTATCCTTTCCTTATTCGTTAAGCGCACGTGGCTATAACGTCACCGGCAGACGGCAGACCAGCCTTCACTGTAAACACTGTATTTTAGATAGCCATGGATGTTTTATATTCATTTGTTACTTTAAGTAACAACTCGACCTCGTCGTCTGTCCTCAAAAAGACCTCTCTTGCTTTCTTTACCATCGCGTTCATCGTTCAACCAGCGTTTGTTGGCTAACAATAACCAAATGCCGAGCGAGACACGTGCTTCCTGTTTATACTTGAACGCGCATGCTCAAGAGTGCGCGAATGGTCACGTGATATACGTTTCTGGTGGCGTAGTGAAGACGGAGATCTGTTAAGACGCTGGGTGAAACGTTAGTGTGGACGCGGATCGTTTTCATGCTAAAACGCCGTTTTAAAACTAAAACGCACTAGTGTAAACGGGGCCTTAGACTTTGCACCAAGATGATTAAAATGAGACTAGAGTGTTAATAGTTTTGCAGGGGAATTCAATCATTATATTAATAATAGTTGAATTGCTAGGAGCTGTATTGTTACAATATAAGAAATACGGTACAGAAAAAAAAACAGCACAACAAAACTGTACACAACACTTCACTTAACTTTGAAGGGTTAGTTTGAAGGGTTAGTTCAACCATGTTTAATGGTCATCTAAAATTCTATTTAAAAACATGCTTTTATGTTTTTTTTTTAAACCTTCTGTGAAACATAAGACATATTTTGAGAAATGCCTTCTTTCTTAGTAATGAAATAAAAAAAGTTTACATTTTTAATGACTAATGACTACACAGGAACAGCACCAAAGTGCAACCAGACTTCTCACAATTTGGTTTGGTTATGTTTTAGGTTCAGTAAAAATTTTAAAAAATAATAATAATAAAAATTACCTTAATAATATAATTAAATACAAAACTGTATACATAATAATCTTCATATTAAATTAATCTGCATACTAAATGAAGGTTAACCACTAAGGAACAAGATGTTAACACAAGACACTCCATAGATGCTGCACAATGCCAAAGATTTAGACAGAAAATTTTCTCAAATGTTTATGTTCTGAGGCATATCTGATTGAATGCTTGTCAAGTTGGGCACATGGACATGATTATTAGACATAATATAGTTATTGATTTGAGAAGTATGTTTTAATTTGCACGTGATATCTTTTATTCACCTTTTCACTGGCACTTCTCAGATTATGAGTACGTGAGGACTCTTTTGACGCTTTGAGGTTCAATGTTTAAATCACCGAAGATAATGAACAAAGTTTAAACAGAAATGATGACATGGGATTTTGGTTTCAAGTGCACTAGCGCTCTGATATGCTCACGCACAACTTGAGCACTGACTGATGGGTCATACACTTGCAGTGACTCTGTAAGCTGTGTTTTAGCACATGGATATACATTCTAACATGCAGAGAAGATCGCTGCTTAGATCCCGGCTGGGCCAGTTTCTGTGTGGAGTTTGCATGTTCTACGCGTGTAAGCGTGGGTTTCCTCTAGGTGCTCAGGTTTCCCGCACAGTCCAAAGACATGTGGTACAGGTGAATTGGAAGTAAAATTGGCCATAGAGTATGAGCGCATGTATGAATGACTGTGTGTGGGTGTTTCTTAGCAATGAGTTGGAAGGGCATCAGCTGCGTAAAACATATGCTGGAATATTTGGGGGTTCATTCCACTGTGGTGACTCCTGATAAACAAGCGAATTAATTAATTAATTTAAGAGCAAAAAACGAAAAACTATTTCCATGTGCATATTGAACCACAGAGGACACACCAAACGGTTCAATATTATATTGAATATTGCGGCATCCCTAATCGAAACTGACACTTGCTGCTATTTTAACTGTTTTTTGCCTTTTGTCTTATACTAATTACAGTAAGTGAACCTGTTAAGTGAAAACAGCGCAGTGAGAAATGTTTAGCACCGTTTATTACTGTATTATAATTTTTTTTATCTTTATAGGATACATTGTCCAGCCTCCTGATTTTGCTTTAGATTTAAGCAACACTCCTCGTATACGTCCTCATAAGTCTATGAATACATCTGAGCTGTAGTATTTCCCATTGACTAATGAATATATTTATTATATATAAATTGATCCAAACTACAGATAAAAAGTGACTTTTAGATGAAAACCTACAGACAAAAATGACTTATACAATATGAAGTGTTAGAGGGTCAACGACACATAACAAAATAGAGTTGATGGCTAGAAAAGACACAATTAAGGGTAATAAATTCTCCTAGTACTGGCCAACATATTCTCAAAGAGCTGCACGACATTGAAAAAATTTGACATTGCAATATTTTTTTTCTCTGCGTTATATATTGCTATATAAACACAATTTCAGAGTGAAATATAAATACATTTTTATGTAATTCTTATATGTAATTCTAATTATATACATAGAAATAAACTACAGTCATCAACGAACACAATGGAGAAAATATTAAATTGAAATAAACAGTGCTTTATTTTTTTAGAAATTGAATAATCAAAAGTAAAATAATACTGCATAGTCTTCATCAAACAAATAAAAAAGCTACAGGCCTTAAACACATTGCAGATGACACATTCAATCTATTATAATTAAATTCTGCAGTACACAAATCTCATGTTTTTGACCTGTGGTTTCTGGCCAAATATAATCCCAATTGAACACTGCATATCCTGCAATGTAATTATTGTGTGCTATATCGATGCTCATATGATATATTCTGCAGCCCTACATTCCCATTCTCAGTTGTCACATTTTGACCCACGGTCATAATTTAATATGCACTGGGTAGCCATTCATCATCAATTTTCAATCCCAGACTTGAAGGATGTTGGAAAAGTAATGTAATAGGGTATAACAATGTTATATGACATAAGTATGATTTTCACTTAACAGCAATAATAATTAAATTAATTAATTTAGACAAATGCAAAAAGGCAAACAATTAAAAGCAATGCAGTGCCCTGCAAATTTAAAAAATGATGCCAAAGAGGTATTTAGTGCAGTAAATTGAGACTACAAGGTGTTCTGATGAATAATAAAGTGGAATGTGTTGTATTTGCTTGCACAACAAGTTTTAATGTAAAAACCAAATATTAGTCACAACAAATCTCTCTCATCACACTACATCTTGTCACCATATTGTCATTCTACAAAAATCACACCCCAAGTATCACTTCATTTACTGCACGTTCCACGATTTCATTCACCTGTGCTGCACAATTACACCTGCCAACATTGCAATCTACTCTGCTATGCAAATAAAGCTTCTGAACCGAAAGTACAACATATCGAACAATGAGTTCTGCGATTAGATCCGACACTGATCGGCAGATCTAAATTAAAAGGTGTAAATAAAAACCACACATTCTTTACTCGACCGCATCAACATCAATAATCCAGCATGAATAAAACAACTAGTCCACACTACAAAAGATCAGACATAACGCAGGCCAAAGAAAGTAAAACGAGAAAAAAAAAAAAAACACCCACAAAACTCAAGTCAAAGTGTGTTAATTAACAGTGAAGCCTGAAAACTTTTCTCGCACACTGGGTTTGGAATGTAGCTGGAGAAGTGACCGTCTCTGCAGGCCTGCTGTCGTCTGGAGTGTGAAGGCGCTCCGCCTGCGAGAGCTGTGTGAGAGAGAGCGAGCAGGGGGAGAGCGCTCGGCCCCCGCTGTGCTTGAACAGCGGCCTAAAACACCATCCACACCAGCGCTCAGCAGGGGCTCACAAAGGCCTCACAGCCAGCCATTTGTTACTGTGGCTTTCCAGGGGGCCCAGCCACTCACTGGGGTGCGGGGGTGTGGATGGAGCGAGGGGGGGGGTCGGGTGTTTGTCGACCAATTAGCATGAGAGAGACCGCCAGAAAGTTACCGAGAGCACTTTAGGGAAAAAGTTGGCTGAGCGAGAGGCCTTCGAGCGAGAGGACTGTGGACACCGACAAGATCAAACTTTGTGTATCTAAAGGCAAAGAATATTTAAAGGAGTTTGTGGACCGCATAGTATTAGCATGAATTGATGGTTGATAACTAAATGTCAATTGGTAAAGTTGTGTCAATTAATTCATTCACCTAAACTGGCTAAATAATAGTTGACGAGATATTCTGTGTATGACAGAATAACAAATATTGTAGACAGTGCATTTTGATTCACAAACAAGTGATATTTCTGAGCCGATTCCTTAAATGAATCACTCAAAATGATTCATGAGTTCAGAGAACTCAGAGTAATTGATTTCAATTAGTCGGGTTAAACCTAAGCTACTGAATTGGTTTGGTTCGAGCACTTCAAGTTCACCCAAAATGATAAGCTTGTCATCGTTTAATGAGGTTACTTCAAACATGGACCTTTTCTCCTCTAAAGATATTTTAAAGAGCATTCAAAACAGTTATAGTGACAGTCCAGAATAGTTCTAGTGGTCTATTGTAGAAACTTTACTTATGATTGTCATTAATACCGTTTATTGATTAAAACATGAATTAATTGTATTGCAGTTTTATATGAACTAATTTAAGAATATAAGTGACACAGGTAGCAAACATCTGATTTCAAGGCTTCAGAGTGTTAAAAAAAATAATATTGCAATATTTTGTGACAACAATTTCACCTAAATTTCATAACCTAAATTAGCGGAAAAGAACCCTATTAGAGAAGGATTTTGTAGTGGAGTGCCTCTGCATGAAATAAAATAAAAAAAAGAGAAGAGAAGATAAATACAACAAACACATATGTATAACAATAAATAGTGCGTAAAATAACACTGCATAGTCTTCAATCCAGAAATGAAACCAGTTAAGCCTACAAATGTAATTGCTTCATGTGAATGCTGAATGCAATAAACTTGCTTGCAATGTTTACACATAACAGGCCTTAAGAACAAGTGCAAATGATCTGCAAACTTTCACTCAATTACAGTTAAATTTTGCAATTAACCCAAAAATCACAAATTCGAACTGTGGTGCCTGGTCAGCTACGATCCCAGCTTGACTTCGCACATCCTGCGATATGACCGCTGAGGATTCACACAATGCCAATGCTGAAACGATATGTCGTGCAGCCATAGCGGAATATATTATGAATGTATTCACTTTTCTTCGACGGTGCTAAATTAAAAGCTAAAATGTCAACCGTTTCAAGTGTTTTCACTGAGAGGAACAGTTATGAAGCCTGGTCAGACAGCTCTGACTCACCTCGCACCCTCTCCGGCCACTCCACAATGGCAGGTCAGTGTGTGTTTGCTCACTGACGGTAATGATGTGAGCGAGGCCTAATGTCCTCCGGTCAGGAGCCATAGCCGGGTTGTGCGGTCTGCCTGATAGGGAGCAGCGTTGAGCCGCGGAAAGCAGTTTCCGTAGCTGGGTGCTGGTGGAGCGCGAGGGCCGAAGGCTGCCTAAGTGGGTACTATTCAAGCTGTTGCCCATTTGATTTGGACTACCACAGACCGCTCGAGCGCAGAGTTTGCAGCACCCTGTGGTGCTCCGTGATCCCACGCCAAAAATGACCAAATGCTACCGTTCCTAAAATGTGCGCAAATTGGAGTCAGCCGGTTGGCTTCATGAGCACTCAACAGTACACAAGGACACTTGCCACCGTTTGTATGTTAATATATGTGAGAGGGAAACTTTCGAAAGTTACCAAAAAAGTACAGGTTGCGCTGCGGGGTAAGAGCGGAAATGGACAGAAGGCGTTAATCTGACATTCTAACATTCATCCCAGTTTTGTGATACAGACTTCAGTATGATCTCCTCACTTCTCATGACTAGGGCCAGACGGAATCTGCGGACATTTTTTGCTGTTTCTGCGGAGTATTTTATTAAAAATCTGCGGATTTATGCGGAATGATTTTGGGAGTATCATAACAAAAAACTTAATATATTAAGTAAAAAGTAATACCTTTTTAACTTTTATTTAATGTTTACAATGCAAATCCAATTAGATCAATCAATGATGGGCTAAAAAAAAATCTGCGTAAATCTGCGGAATTCTGCGCGGAAATCTGCGGAATTCTGCGCGCGCAGATTCCGTGTGGCCCTACTCATGACCAATAGAAAGAGCATGATGATTTGATTTAAAAAGTATGTGAAGTTACACACAGATCCTTCACTTAAAAAACAGATCCATCAAGACATCGAAGAAAACTTGCTTGGCATACTAACACAGGAAGTACTGTGAAGTGCTCACGCTCATAAACCTCAGATGTGTATAAGATTTATTCAGCTGCACTCAGTCAGTGTCAATCGTAATCTTATTTCCTGTCTCCCGCTGCCACACACGCCCCCATCCCTCAAAGAGCGAACGAAATGGTCCAACCTGAGGTGCCCGAGTTTCGTCTCCGGTACTTACACGCCCTATATTTACTCGACATCCAAACCGCTTCTATTAGCGTTCACGTCAGCCTCTCCATCGCTCGCCCTGTATCCCCCCCCACCCTTCGTTTAAAGCCCCCCTCTCTTCGCTGCTCCCTCCCACCCTTTTTCCTTTAACTAAACTGGCTCTGGCTCCCTCCATCTGGTCCCCTTTCCTTCAGCAGCCCCGCACCTGTTCACACCTCCTCTCCTGTTGGACCGCATTGAACATTTCCTCGGATGCCAGGGCTATTCTGGCACTCGCAACCTCTCTGTCATTCAATCCATCTGTCAGAAGTGAACTTTGTTTACCGCCAGCTTCTGCTTTCTTCTTCAAGAAGCGCAAAACCCCCTCAAGGTCAGAGGCAAAACGAATTGCAGACGCCACCAATTTACAAACAACCCCCTCCCTTTCTATAAGACACCCCTATCAACAAACCAACTAATCACGATAATAATTTTTTTCTTATGTATCTGTAGAGAATCTGTTGTGATTTGAAAATGCACACAGAGGAAGCCGAGATGTGCTCACGTATGCTCAATAAATATCCACGTTTTCAGATTAGGTCATGAAATCGTTGAGTCTTGATTCGTGTTAAACATGAAAAAAATGGATTTCCATTTCAACAGAACTATGGCAGTGAATACTGGATTCATGTGAGTAACAACTCTGCATATAATGTTAGTAAATGCAAAATATACTCATATACTGACCCTCAAGTCTTGTCAAATATACTGTATTTTCTCTTATATCAAGCTTTCTCACACTGAACTCAAAATGTGAAGTTTAGCAAAATGTTCGAGCTGCTCTATTCTATACAATCAAAGTGAACGGTGACCAAAGCTGCTAAGGAGGATTGTTTTTGAAAATAAATAATGATCAATGACACTGATGAGTAAATGGTGCAGGGGACTATCTGTAAAAATATTCAAGAAGCTTCTGTGATGTGCATCCTGGGACAAAACGCACAAATTGGCCAGAAATTAAAGCCTAAAGATGAGAAGGAGGAAGAGAAGAAGACAGAGCGCTATCCCTGGGTGAAACAGCCTGTGACAGCGCTGTTGAGGCTCGCGCTCTGAGCGTGTGACGCATTTCCACAGCTCGGGCTGACCTGGAGGGGCTCGTGCCAGACCCCCTACTCGTGTTACCTCACACAGGACGCCCAGCTAAACCGCGCAGCCTTCATCATCCCACCATCACACACCAAACACGCTTTCCAAAAGTCTAACGTGCCCATGCTTAGAAATCAAACCTGCCACAAAAAGCGCATGGCCGGCATGGAGCATAACAAACAGCGCTTTTAACCCATCAGGGTGTCGGGCTGTCGGGTCTTAGGGTTGTGCCCAGCTCTTCCACTCCTGTTTCAAGGCAAGTTTATGTGGGAGGATGCCCGCTTTGTGATGCACTCTTTATGCCATCTGGAGAGTGGAGTAGATGGGGAGAGAAAAGAGAAGAGATACTCAAATTATTTGGGCCTTTATATAGCATGTAGCATATTTACACAAAATATGCATTGTGAGCAGACGGAGCAAAGGCTAAGCCTACTCCTGAAGTAGAAGAAATTCAGATACGCTTTAATAGGTACACCTGTCCAACTGCTCGTTAACACAAATTTCTAATGAGCCAATCACATGGCAGCAACTAAATGCATTTAGGCATGTAGACATGGTCAAGACGACATGCTGCAGTTCAAACAGAGCAGAAGAATGAGGAAGAAAGGAGATTTAAGTGACTTTGAACATGGCATGGTTGTTGGTGCCCGACGGGCTGGTAGGAGTATTTCAGAAACTGCTGATCTACTGGGATTTTCACTCACAACCATCTTTAGGATTTACAGAGAATGGTACGAAAAATAAAAAATATCCAGTGAACGACAGTTCCGTGGGTGCAAATGCCTTGTTAACGCCAGAGGTCAGAGGAAAATGGCCAGACTGATTTGAGCTGATAAAAAAGCAACAGAAACTTAAATAACCACTCGTTACAACTGAGGTATGCAGAAGAGCATCGCTGAACATGTTGAACCTTGAGGCTGATAGGCTACAGCAGCAGAAGCTCACATCAGGTGCCACTTCTGTCAGCTAAGAACAGGAAACCGAGGCTACAATTAGCACAGTCTCACCAAAATTGGACAATAAAAGATTGGAAAAATGTTGCCTGGTCTGATAAGTCTCGATTTCTGCTGCAATATTCAGATTGTACAGTAGGGTCAGAATTTGGCATTAACAATAGGAAAACATGGATCCATCCTGCATTGTATCAACGGTTCAGGCTGGTGATGGAGGTGTAATGGTGTGTTGGATATTTCCTTGGCAAACTTTGGGCCCATTAGTACCAATTGAGCATCGTGTCAACGCCACAGCCTAACTGAGTATTGTTGCTGACAATGTCCATCCCTTTATGACCACAGTGTACCCATCTTCTGAAGGCTACTTCCAGCAGGAACACACCATGTCAAAGCGTGAATCATCTCAGACTGGTTTCTTGAACATGACAATGAGTTCACTGTACTCAAATGGCCTCCACAGTCACCAGATCTCAATCCAATAGAGCACCTTTGGGCTGTGGTGGAATGGGAGATTCATATCATGGATGTGCAGCCGACAAATTTGCAGCAACTGCGTGATGCTTTCATGTCAATATGGACCAAAATCTCTGAGGAATATTTCCACTACCTTGTTGAATCTATGCCATGAAGGATTAAAGCAGTTCTGAAGGCAAAGGGGCATTCAAGGTGTACCTAATAAAGAGGCCGGTGAGTGCAGATCTGTGCAATTGAGCCTAGCACACTAAAATACACCTCCAGAAACAGGAGGGCACCATTAATCAAAAATCAACACTCTTGCCCTGGCTGCTGCTGATACAGAACCTATTCAAATAATAATAGATGAAAGTCTATTATTGAAATTGCACTTGTGGTGACCAAAAAAAAAAAAAAAACTGATATGGAGACTTTGAAAAGAAGAAGAATAACCCAGCTTCCAGAAACAGTAAGTAGGGCACTTTCTCTGGGCAGAGTTGGCCCATGTGAGAACAGTTGCACCCGACAGATTTGCTCCCACTTTGCCTGGGGACTGGCAACATTCTGTCCTGTACCATAATGACACATAGCTGGGCCACGGCACTGGAGCAGTTCTCAAGACACACTGACATATAGTTTTAATAGGGAGTTAAAATTTGAAGTTTCGATAAAACCTTAATTATTGATTGAAACTTCTCGAACTTCACTTCAAAAGTTGGGGGTTAATAAGAATATTTTAATGTTTATTAAAGATGTTAAACAGTAATGATGACAAATAAGACAAGTTAAATGAAACAAGTTAAAATTACTTTTAAATAATTGCTGCTTTTTAACAAAAGTAATTGATCATGATAGAGTGGGAATTCAGCACAGTAAAATGGTTTCTGAAAGAGGACAAACTGGAGTAATGATGCTGCAATTTCAGCTTCGGAAGGAAGAAAAAGACTGTTCTGAATGTTAAACTTTACTTCATTAAACTGCAACTAGATCCAACCAATACAATTTTAGTGAGTGGAATTTACTTTTTTTAATCTTGAAAGAAAGTATTTTAGACTTAATGTTTCCAAAATGTTTTCTTAGTCTATAGAATAGTGCTAAGGCTAATCAAGAAACAGGGTTTTTTTTTGTTTTAATGTGCTTAAGGCATAAAATGTTATTTAAAAGACAAATACATGGCAGTAATTTATATCTGTAAAAACAATATGAACATAAATGCCATAGACATTATCATAGAAGGATCAAAGAAATCAGATTATATGTATCATCATCATCATCAGATAAATTAGTATAAAGCAAATACTATAAGTAGTAATGATGGTTCAAATATGCTTACCATTCTCTATTAAAAACGTTTCCACTAAATATCATAAATTCTTTAATTCAGTGACTACCATAGCCATTTCAACCGCCAAAGCTCATTGTTAAAAGGAAAGTATGTGCCATGTTTGGACATATTTTCCCCTCTGTGCAAATTGCACAATGTTTCAAACATATGCATTCTGTTGGCAAACACTGCTAGCTGTAGCGGCAGTGTTCAGAACAAGAGTGTGTTCTCTTGTGTACACTACATTGTCCTCTTAGGGGCCTGTAAATAAATGACACATATGTAATTGCCTTGAACTTGGTTACACTGTTAAATAATGGAGCAAACTGCTGGCAGTGAGTTCAGGGCTTGCTTGGTTGAGGGGCATAGCCTCTGGCATTGCATCTGGTCTTATAGGCCAGTGGAGAAACATAATGCATGGACAAGAAGAGGCGGCGGAACAAAAATAAATAAATAAATAAATAAATCACTGTTGATCAATGCAAACATTACACAGACGGTTTGTTTTTTCATATTCTATATGCTCGTTGATTATGCAGAACTCTTTTCCTCTATTCAAAACTGAATATTCAATGTTTAATGTGAAAATGTACTAGGTTATTTTAATTGCTTTTAATTGTTAATTTCATTTTCTTCTCTGTTGTTAGTACTTCTATGTATAGGACTTTGGTCAACTTCAGTTGTGCTTAATAAATTAATATTTTATGTAATATTCTAATGTAAAAAAATTGATACCAGAGATAGAATATTGTTGTTTTTTTTGATAATGTGGAACTTAGTCAACAAAACTTGTTATTTTATTTGCCTACTACAAAGAGGATGTGGTTTTTAGTAAAAATATGACTTGTTGGACCAACTTTTGAAACAATTAGGCCTGGTACATTGATACAGCATGTGACCTGGGTTAACCAAGTCTACAACTCCAATGTCGTCTCTAATACATCCAAAATAACAGAAGACAAAAGCACTCTTCTTGCCCTCCGCCGTGTGAAGTGGAGGAGGAGCCGGAGGCCAGCAGCCCTGCCGGCGAGGCGTGAAGACGTGGCAAGGTCTCATCCCAGGCCAACGGGCACACCACTGTCAACATCATGACACTCACTGGGCGGCTCGCCGGCACTCTCCCGCCTGGCCGGCAGCGGTCCCAGCTGCCCCATCCGTTACTGTCTGATTAGTTCTGCTAAGCAGCCCCTCCCCTCCATGCCCCATCGCCATCTGCTCCCCCAACAAGATGGCTGCCGCCCAGCACCGTGCACACCGCCCCGCTACCTGCCAGTGCCCGTGCCCGCACTCACCCCAAAGCGCTAACACGGCTTCTTGTGGCTGCCGGCGGCCCCCTTTTCATTCACTACTACTTCTGACAAGGGGCGGAGGGCTACGCTCTTTTATTCGCTGTCGGATGGTACATGCGCTTCCCGCCGACTTGGTTTGCAGCAGTTTGGTGGCGCGGCAGACTTTGCTCACCGCGGCAGCCTCCCTCTGGCGTGGGGCTGCATCTGCTCACTCTTTTATTCATTTTCCGATTCTCCACCTTTCAGGGGATTGTCATCCTCCACGCTCACACGAGCGACCGAGAGAAAGCAGAGAGGCGTGCAAAGTTTAATGGAATTCTGGGGTGGAATGAGCAACTTTTTTAATGCCAACTCTGCAGTTGGTCTCACGGTTCTTGTTGGCCAGTTTGTACAAGAACTTGTGAGAGGACGAGTCAATGACATGCCCGACAACCAGTCAAGTTATATTAAGTTGTATTTTTTGGGTCAGTGGCATACAAAATTGACCAAAGTTTAGAAAGTCTTGTATAGAACAATTTACAAAGTTCTTAGAAATGTATTCTTTTTAAAATTTAATTAAATTCATTTGATACAATTAAATTAATTCATAAGTGTAATTATTAAAGAATCACACACCTTTGCTTTTTACAACCTGAACTAAAGAAATAAACTGATATTACAGGTCACATTTTCCTTTTTATTTGTTTTTTTGTTTTTTGTTTTTGAATAAGGCTTATTATTTATATGATACTAAGAAAGTAGTATCAACCCTTATATATTTTTTAATTTATGGTCCATCAAAACTATTTAAATGAATTTTAATTCAGATTTTAATTAGATTTTTAAAAATTGTTAGATTTTTTTGGAAAGAATTAATAGACTAAGATGAAGCATAAAATTAGGTTTCGAAAAAAAAAACTGTCTGACTCTGAATATGTCCAGTCTTCTTCTGCGCTAACATGTTTAACATGTTCAGCAACAGCACAGATGTCAGTGTAAGCCAGATTCTTTCACAGCTCACAATGAAGCCTCACTGATGTGGACAATTAGGCGACATCAAGCCTTTCATGAATGAGAGACTTTTTCTCCAATAATTCCACTTCACATACAAAAAGAAGCCAAAGAGAGATGAAGCTGATCAGTTCATATCCCAGAAAACTTCCAGCAGGCTTTTTTTCTTGTAATGCTCCGTCCCTCACAACAGCACTGATTAACCAATCGGTAGCCAATATGGTGGAGGAAGCTTAGAGTATGAGGGTTTTTACTGTGCGCAGAGGGCCAGGTTCTCTGCTAAGCTCTCGACAGAGAAGTTGTGAATATTTCCTACTTTCAGATCCATACTTATGCCTGAAGGTTCTCCTTTACAAACCTCAACATGGTTCTTGTTGGATCAAAACTTCAAACCCTGCTGCCAGCACTGTCGCTTGCTTGCAAAATTTCATGTTGCTGAAGAAGAGAGGGAATTTGGAACAAAGCGACCCCCTGTGTCCCGTTCCAAACCACAGTGAACTCCAGCAAACACAGAGAAGCAAAGGGGAAAATCTGTTGCGGCTGGTGAACCAGCACGGCAAAACAACGCAACTTGTTTTTTTTTTTTTTATATCATCGCACATTTTTCTCTCTTTATTTTCACACCCTATGGGGTCTGTCGAATGTTGGGAGAGGTGGGAGGGTGGGTGCAAGAAAAGGAAGGAGTGGGGGAGGGATGACAAAAAGGCACGAGCGCACAAAAGCAAACAAACAAACCGAATAAAGCCTGGGCTCAAAGCCGTCAGAAGGCAGAGAACAGAGCGGCAGGATTATGATAGATCCTCTGCTGCCCAGCGCACAGCTGGCTGATGATCCAATACTGGAGCCGCCGGCCCTCCCCAGCATGTGCACGGGGGGCCTGGGGGCCAGAGCGAGAGGGAAAAAAAATGAAAAAGCAAAAGACAACTGCTTTGCCCATCCGTTTGGTGGGAGCTATGATCATCCAAGCTGTGAGATGAGAACGAAAAGAGTCAAAGTCTGGCTACAGAAGGCCTGATTGTATGAGCACCCACCAAAGTAGAAGTGACACAGAAAGGGTCCCTGCATAACAGACCCATAGGATGCTCAGTTACAGAGCGCCCCACAGGTCGGTGCATATGCATTCATGTACATGTAAAGGTGGTGTAGGAGAGTAAAGACAACAGAGAGAGATGGGAAAGCGATGGATTAGCCTCAAGGAAGAGAGAAAGAATGCACAGATGTCTGCTGCATCTGTGCACTACTTCTGGCCCAAAGAACCTGCCCTGGCAGTCCATGTCCACACCATGCATACAGCGGCTAAAAGACTCTCTGCTGCCAAAAGCAGGGCCTGTCAGCGGCTTAACCACTCTGATCTTCAGCAGGCCATTTTGTTGCCTCATCCAGAGGAAGCAGAGAGCATTTAAAGGCCAGCACCCTGCCCAAGCTATTTAATGCTAATTTAGGCTCATTTAATGACTGCAAAATCTTTTAAGTATTAATAATGCCCTTATCAAAATACTGCACCCTTTGAAACTGGTCTGCCATATGAAATTGTTCTTCACCAAGAAGTTGGTAAAATAAAACTAAACCTGTGATTACACCAGAAATAAAATGGACAGAATATTTAAAATTGATCAACAGAGCCAATTCGATGCACCTTGTTTAGATCTACACTGGTTCCGATTATTTTCTTTACATGCAGAGCTAAGCATTATAACACAGTTCTTTTTAACTCATGAACACAACTGCCAATCAAATGTATTTAGATTATCCAAGAATGTTTTAGATTTGCAAATCAACTTACATTTGCCATCTTTGCTTTAATACACACAGGTTCCTCAATATGGATAGAGTTCAGCCTTTTTTTTTGTAAAATGATTTTTTTGTTTGTTTATTAATTACAACATTACTATATAAAATACTAAAGAAACATCTGTTGCATTACTTTATCTTGCATCAGTTTACATCACTTGTATAAAGAGGTTACAATGAATCAGTAGTCAGTATTGCATCAGCTGCAAAAACAAACAAACAAACAAACAAAAAAAACACTACACTCCATGACGCAAGCCATAAGTCAAAAATGACGATAAAAACTAAATTGCAATACAGTATTTAGAAATGTGTTTCATATAAAACATGCAAAAGTTAAATGAATCAAATGTATGCATGGTAATTTTGTTTCAAGTTTCTTGAAACCATGTCATGCCACATAAAAAGGTTTGGCAAGAATTTACTGACCTTGACATAAAGCCACGAAGGTTTAGTTTTGTTATGTGTTTGATTGCATTTTCTATATTGTGATTTTCTTGTAACTTGACAGCTATAACTTTTTTTCTTTCTTTTTTTTTTTTTTTTTACAGTCTATTTAGAGGCACTACATGACACTTTTTTTATTTACAAGCTTATTTAATTAGCGAGAACATGTTGAAACCATATTCCAAATTATTTTTGTGTTATACAGAATAACTATAATTA
Source organism: Danio albolineatus (assembly GCA_903798035.1). Lineage (NCBI taxonomy): Eukaryota > Metazoa > Chordata > Actinopteri > Cypriniformes > Danionidae > Danio > Danio albolineatus. The sequence goes on from CAIGQQ010031933.1 coordinate 1,260,539, forward strand.
TATAACTACACAGAGCCTATAATAAGCGTTTAAATGGGATGATTTTAGATCTGTCAGATCAATCCCTGCTGTAACAGTACTTGCACCACTTGTCGAATGTATAAACAGAAAGATGTCCGTGGCTACAAAATTCTGCAACAAGAAGAATGCGTTTCTATTTATTAACCACTAAAATGCCAAAAATAAGGTACTGTAGTAGCTGTGAAGTGCATCACATTAACATGTTTTGTTAATACTATTGTAAACTATTGCAATTTGCTAATTATTTTAAATGTATATAAATAATGCCAATCTACTTCAGAATGTTATTATGAGCATTGTAAGGTTGCATCTTGACATTTTTGAAATTATATATAGAAATAAAATGATTTAAGTCAGAAACTGCAACCAAGCATCAGATATACAAAATGCAAAATGACGTGATGGCATACAGCACACAAATGCAATGTATACACAACAGTAAAGAGACATTAAAGAGTTTACGAAACTATACAGGACTGCATTCTTCTGCTCCGAAATACCATCAGAAAAAAGTTTGTCTAGACCTGCTGTTGCAAATAATCTATACTCCACAAAAACCATCTGGACCGTTTTCATGCACAGTGGTACTTTTCCAAATGTAAACAAATGACTCAAATTATTCGCTAATATTTCTGGAACAGCATGCGCCTTTATGGTAATTTATAAACAATACATGACCGAGTCTTAATACTTAAGTACTGAATTCCCTTGCGAACAGATGCTGTCCCTCCTCTGCAGCTGTGCAGCTCGGTGGCAGATGCTGTACAATCTCCACTTCCTCCAGAGGAACAGAGACCCTGGTGCCATTCAAACCCATTGAGGCTTCAGCACTGCCTACGCTTATTGCTGGGGTAGGACACATCCACATAGACATGGAAATGGATGGCTTCATTGTGGGCCATCATTTGGTGGTCAGCAAAATGTCATCAAGACCAATGATTTCTAATAGGGCTGCACAATATACAAGTTCAATATTACAACGTGCGACTGCAATATTCACAACGGGATTATAGTTGATCAGCTGCACAGTTCAGAATACATGGTATTTTTGGAGTCACTGCCAAGTTTAACCATAATTTAGTGACAGTTTATCATCTGCATGTGACTTTAAGTCCTGCAACTGTGAGCATTTTGAGAGATTTTAAACATTGGGGCACAATGATTTGAACTATTTGTAATTTTAATAAATATTAATGACGAATGTTACTGAAGTATTTATGCAATGAAGTCCATACAGTGTTTTTACATTTGATGACTACATTTCTTTAACTTAATACTGTACAACTCCGCAGAAAACAATAAAGATCTGTTTATTTCACTTTCATTTTTGCTCTGTTGTAACATGTTTGCTCTTGTAATTTGTTCATTATTTTTATGCATGATTCACTCCCTTACAAAATATCCCCAATTCATGTATAATATGATGATTTTTTTTTTTTTTTTTTTTACAAATACAGTTGTTCAAGTCATCTGGTGGAAAAACTAAATGATTGCAATGTCAGATTTTGCAATATGGTGCAGCCCTAATTCACAACTAAGAGCATGTACATGCCAGGTTCCAAGTGGCTTTGTTTTGTTATGCATTTGGGAAAAAAAATTCTAATTAACAGGGCAGCCGTGGCCTAATGGTTAGAGTTGGACTTGCGAGTCCAGGCATCGGCAGGTATTGTAGGTGTTTGTAGTGAATAAACAGCACTATCGCCTCCCACAATGCCATGGCTGAAGTAAGTCCCATGAGTAAGGCACCGATCCTCCAACTACTTCTCTAGTGCGGCAGCAATGGCCGCCCACTGCTCTGGACGTGTGTTTACTGCTGTGTCTGTGCACTTGGGATGGGTAAAATGCTCCAAATCTGAGTATGGGTCACCATATTTGGCCACGTCTTTCACTTTCACTGTGTCAGCATTGTCAGATTTGGTGTAAGACATTATAATATACATATACACTGTCGTTGAAAGTTTGAACTTAATATACTGCATTTTAAAATGCATTATATCCTTAAGGTGGGAGAGGTACATTTTAAGCAGCATTACTCCAGTCTTTAGTGTCACATGACCCATTATATCAATCTAATATACTGATTTGATGCTCAAGAATAATTTCCTATAATTCCCAATGCTGAAAACAGTTTTGTGGAAACTATATACATGTTTTTCTTCATTAAATAAAAAGTTTAAATCTTTACTCTAACTTCTTTTTTCTCTAGAATTTATTGCTGCACCCATCAACTTCCGGCAAAAAAACAAGAAAAAGAAAAACAAAAAAAGAGAGAAAGAAACTCAAATAGGCTTTGAATAAGTGAAGGGCGAGACAATAATGGTTGGGTGAACTATCTCTTTTAATGCAACTTGTGAAAGAGTTCTGAGTATAGACAAACATGATATTTTACTGAACTCTACCAAGAGCATTGTTATGATTTGAAAAGGATAAAATGTATACAATTTTGAGGTTTTAAGTAAGAAAAGTCTTCCTGTGTGTCTGAAAGTAAAGTATTTCACTACTGAGCATTAGGAGCAACAATGATGATATTGAAAGGCCAAGTCTTGTATACAGGGCAAACACACTTCACACTCCTCATTTAGACCAGTTAGACCAGAACTATAGAGCATCTAGCCAACAGAAGCTCCAAGTTGCCTATAATGATGCTTTGAGAAATCTACTAAAGATACATAGATGGCATAATGCAAGCGAAATGTTTGTGAATGCAAGCATTATCAATTTTAAAGCACTGTTACGAAGTCTTGTGCATAAACGTATCTGCCAGATTTTTGCTTCCAACGACTAAATTATTCTGGGTTTTGCATATAGAGGTTAGCACAACACACTATGAATTAGAGCTGTGGAAAATTGGTATTATTGTATTTTGGAATATGTTATTGTTCGTGTTGGATGTTATGGATAATATGTTTATGCTGAGCCTGTAATAAAGTTTGGATGATTGAATAAAATGATTTAGTAACACTTTCTTTGAAGCTTGTATGTACAATGCTTTGTAGGAGTATATTTGATGCATTATAATGCATGTACAGTGCATCCAGAAAGTATTCATAGTGCTCCACTTTTTCTTTTATGTTACAGCCTTATTCCTAAATAGATTAAATTCATTTATTTCTTCAATATTCTACACACAATAAACCATAATGACAATTCGAAATCTTTTCTTTGAAATTGTTGTAAATTTATTAAAAATAAAAAACCTGAAAAATCACATGTACATAAGTAATTACAGTCTTTGCTCAATACTTTGTTGATTCACCTGTGGGAGCAATTACAGCCTCAAGTCTTTTTGAATATGATGCCACAAGCTTGGCACACCTGTCTTTGGGAATGTTTGCCCATTTCTCTTTGCAGTCACTCTCAAGCTCTATCAGGATGGATGGGAAGTGACAGTGTACAGCCATTTTCAGATCTCTCCAGAGATGTTCAATAGGATTTAGGATCTGGGCTCTGGCTGGGCCACTCAAGAACAGTTGTTGTGAAACCACTTCATTGGAATATTGGCAGTGTGCTTTGGGTCATTGTCCTGCAAGAAGATGAACCGTCGCCCCAGTCTGAGGTCAAGAGCACTATGAAGCAAGTTTGCATTCAGGATGTCTCTGTACATTGCTGCCCTCATCTTTCCCTCTATCCTTACTAGTCTTCCAGTTCCTGCTGCAGAAAAAAACTCCCCACAGCATGATGCTGCCACCACCATGCTTCACTGTAAGGATGGATGGTTGTCCTTCTCTAAGGTTGATGAATACTTATGTACATGTGATTTTTCAGGTTTTTTATTTTTAATAAATTTGCAACAATCTTTTTCCACATTGTCATTATGGGGTATTGTGTGTAGAAATTTGAGGAAATAAATGAATTTAATCCATTTTGGAATAAGGCTGTAACAAAAAAATGTGGGAAAAAAAGTGAAGCGCTATGAATACTTTCCAGATGCACTGTATAATCCCTTGCGAAAAAAATCCAATTCAGTATGAAAAAAAAAAAAATTACACGTCATCACAGCACAGTGCATTCTGGCAATTTTGAGACACAGTAACCTGTACAAATATATACAAATATAGATATATATACATATATGATCTTCTATAAATATAGAAGAAAATATTTTTTTTTTTGTTGCAGCTCATTGATGCCCTGGCTAATTAAGAATAGCTTGTTTATTTATTTGATAACACTCCCTTCATCCATGCTCGGCTTCTCTAGATCCACTTTATCGCTAGATATAGAATTACGGACTTAATATTTCCAGTTTCTCAGACACACATTGAGCATTTTTACAATAAAGATATTTACACATTGATCAATTTTAATCTGAGTGTTTGTAAGATGCGATTCAAAACGTATTACTATTAAATGGTTGCCAACAGCTACTTGGCATTATTACTGCTGTTATGATTATTCATGAGATTTATGAGAGCATATAATGTTGTTTAATACACATTATGCATTATAATATATTAAAAGCACCTTTTTAATATATTAGAAATACAGGCTTCATAGAAAGAGTTTACACATTTCTGTAGACCAGTAACTGCAGGTTTATCAGACGAGTAGTATACAATGACTGGATATAATGCATGGTTGCACTACATGCATTTATTTCAGCATAATTTTACTGAGAAGTTTAACTTCAATCTGACAGCACCAAAGTAATCTCTAGCACAAGACCTGAAAGACAACTGTACATGGCAGAGACAATCTGACAGGCAGATGTCAATTACTGCAAATCATGTCAAAACACAATCATCAGTGCATAATGGCATAAGGCAAATGTCCTTTAAATTAAAGGAAATGTTCCTGTGAATAAATGAATTTTAAGAGGGGTTTCAAAGGAAAGGAGTAAATGATAACATAAAATGATTGAATGCGGTGGCCCCACAAAGTGTTTAAAAATCCAAGTCAAACTTAAAAACATAAAGAGCCAAGCAGCTCTATCTGTGAGTGAATGGCATGATATTTTAAAGGATGTGTATGATGTGAAAGTAATGACAATCCTACAAAATTTCTTCATACTAGGGAAGGTGGTTGAAAATAAATTGAATGTTTTCATTTAATTGTGTTGTTTTTATGTATATGCATCAGAAATCCCCCACTAGAGATTTTTGATTTCTAATGGGGTAGGTATGGAACACTTAACAGAAATTTGTATGACAGGATCTAATCAAATTTAAATACTTTTACGTTTGTATCTGGTGACCATACTTATATGAATGTATTTTTATGTATATGTATAAAAAGCAAAGCATTTTACAATTGTTATGATATGCAGTTTAGAAGAATGAAGACAGAAGTATTTGCCTCTGCAAGGACACTTAAATGAATCTTTGTATATTTGCATTGTATATCTTATTAACATCAGCTAATTAGGGTTGACTAAAAAACAGCTAAAAGTCCGTTCTAAAAACAGCACCATTGTCATTTGTTCACAGGTGACCCAAGATTTTGGTTTAGATGACATTAACTCTTTAAGTCTTAAATAAATAGTTCACCCAAAAGTTTGCAGTTTTTTTGGTTAGTCGCTTTTTTGTGGAACAATAAAGATATTTTTTGAAATTGTGATCACCTGGGTGATCAACGACTTGAAAATACATACATAAAGCAAACAGACAAAATAAAAACAAGACATAAATGTGTCATCAAGAATCACAGGTATTATGAAGTAAAACAATTGGTCTGTGAATTGAACTGAACATTAAATATCCATGTATAATTCCATATAAACAACCTTACAAGAGGCTGTATCATCTGACATAAACAAATCAAGATTCTCAGTGCATTAAAATACACACAAAATGTACTGATGTATGTGTAACTGTTTATTTTGTATATTTAAAAGAAATCCTTAAAATATAATCCATTATAACTGCAATAGATAAGATTTTTTAACATTTTTTTATTTACATAGTTTAAACTGTGAAACTGCTAGGTGATTCAATAGTTTGAGAAATTTAAAAAAAAAACATACACAGCCAAAACAAAATTATGATCTAAATGGTCACTGGTATTATAAAGCCATTGGTATTATAAAGCAAAACAATGCAAAACAATGTGTGTGGGCATGGGACTGAACATCATCTACAAAAAAAATTAACCCAAAGCCTTGGCAAATAAGCTTTCGGTCACCTAATAATGTAAACATGGGTACGAGCACACATGTTTTGTTTTGTTTTATCTCAAAGTGCCAGCAGCTGATGATTTTAGCTATACCACAGTTTCAGCAACAAATTCAACAGGAAAAAAATCTAAAAAGTTACATGCTGTACCATCACGATGACCCGAAAGTGAGTAAATTAACAGCTCATATTCATTTTCGGCTGAACTATATGTTTAAAAAAAAGCTAAATGGTTTGTAGGGCCACGGTACATGGTAATAAAAAAACTATGATTCATGAAGCATAATGTTCCTTTGTGGCTAGCTGGCAGTAGCTCTAATTTATAGTAATAAACTGCTAAATTGCACTCACCAGCAATGTAAGTGCTTTGCTGAGCCAAAAACTTTCTCTCTCGTATATAATAATAACGGTGGGAGGTGTTAAATCTGATCTATTCTTCCTAATCTAGAGCTATAATCTATTTGCTTTCTAATAAGCTGGGATTAGTTGGACAAATGTTACTGAAAAACACCGCTTATTCGCTGCTTATAGCCTATTCTGCTCTGGTTTTCATCACTGTTTGAGAAGAATATTTGCAAGAAGCAAATCAAATTTTAAAGCAAAGTTTATATAGATAGTTTGTCCAAAAATAAAAATTCTGTCATCATTTACTCATCTTCAACTTCTTTCTAGATATTCCATGCTCTTCCAAGGGTTTCACATACTGGAAGACAAATATTCAACACAAAAGGCGCTGTTGATTCATAAGACAACATCTTTGCTGTAATATCCTTCAAATAAAAAAAAAGGTGACAGCTCTATCTACAAGGTCTGCTTTAGATTTAATTAAATGGTGTGAATGTAATTTGACGACCAAAATATATTTATATTTGTGTTTAATGCCAGCTCATTATCATGGCTTCGAATACGAGTGAAATGGGCACATATGTGGGAAATGTATAAATGTATGAGACGCCGCATATGCACGATTCCCTCCATGCTGATTTACACAAATAGCACGAGTCAGATTAAAAATAAAAGTTCTTAGGGGAAAAAAAAATGAACTCAACTTTATTCCCAGCTAAACTGAATGATGTTATGGAGAGAGAGAAAAGAGAGAAAGTGAGTATGTGCTCGTCTCTCCGGCCCTGTATTCCTGGTGCGTGGTGGACTGTGGCGGTGGCAGCCGGTGGCTAGTGGCGATTTAATAAAGTGCGGGTGCCCTCCTGCCGGTCAGCTGGCACTGCATCGTGGCCAGTGGACGGGCGCAGTGTTGTGGCATGTAATAGGATTAAGGGGGTTACCTGGTGAGGTGCAGTTGGCGCTGGGCGCGGCTTAGCCCCTCAGCCAGGCCTGCTGCCTCCGCCCGGGCTCGGCCCTCTGCCCTCTGGGCCTCCTCCAAACGCTGCCGGTAACCGCTCAGCTCCACACCCAACTTCTGTACTTCCTGAACCCCATGAGAGGACAGAAAGAGACCAAACAATTGCTCACTTTTGCATTAAAATCTATATTTATTTTATGTATTTTTTTAATACATGTGTAATTTTATTTTACAAAATAAAATACATACGAACATATGAATGTAACGTTGTGCATTAATAAATGGTTTACTGAAAAGCTGCCTTTTTTTTTTTTAAACAAATAAACACTTACCTGCTCTGCCAGTTCTAGTTGACGGCCCAGTTTGGAGCTGATGTCCCTCACATCTCTCTCTGCCTCGTCTTTCTTCAGCTGGGCCTGGCTCAACAGGAAGCGCAGCTCCGCACAAACCTGACACAAGCATACATGCCGCTTAAAGCAAAGTCCAGGGTAACTTTCAATTCTACTGTCTGTTGTTTAGGAGAACACTGTTAATGCATATATTCTACTCAGATTCATTGAGGACATCTTTGCTGCGTCTTTTTATCAGCTCTGAAAACTTCTACTAGAGCAGTTACTGCATCAACTCCACCAGATTAGCTAATAATATAGTTCTACTGCCATCTAGTGGCAACACATTTTCCAGACAAAGATGACAATCTATCATTTATGGCTGTAACGTATAGAGAAGATATATTTAAATCAACCAAATGTTGAACTTACAGTGATGGATCAACTAAATTAACTGTCATCATTTACTCGCCGTGCACCTCAACATTATTTTTTTCTATTGAACAAAGATTTCAAAAGAATCCCTTTGAAAGCCAAAGTCTTTCCATCAATGATGCATCAGTAGATCAGTTACAATTATTGATTAATTGTCTGAACATGGTTATTTGGCCTAATTCACAATTATTTGTAAATTTCTTAATCCTTAAACAAATAGTACTAGGAGACACAAATTTAATTTCAGTGAAGATGGGGAAAACAATGCTGTAAATTACAAATCAAATCAAATATTATATTATTCATTCATTCATTCATTTTCTTTTTGGCTTAGTCCCTTTATAAATCCGGGGTCGTCACAGCGGAATGAACCGCCAACTTATCCGGCATTTGTTTTACGCAGCGGATGCCTTTCCAGCTGCAACCCATCTCTGGGAAACACATCCATACATTCTCATTCACACACATACAGTACACCACAGACAATTTAGCTTACCCAATTCACCTGTACCGCATGTCTTTGGACTGTGGGGGAAACCGGAGCACCCGGAGGAAACCCACACAACCACGGGGAGAACATGCAAACTCCACACAGAAATGCCAACTGACCCAGCCGGGGATCGAACCAGCGACCTTCTTGCTGTGAGGCGAACGTGCTACCCACTAGGCCACCATGGCGCCCATATTATATTATATTATATTATTATATTATATTATTATATTATATTATATTATATTATATTATATTATATTATATTATATTATATTATATTATATTGGGCTAGGCGCCACGGTGGCGCGTGAGTAGCACGTTCGCCTCACAGCAAGAAGGTCGCTGGTTCGATCCCCGGTTGGGGCAGGTCCCGGTTGGGCCAGTTGGCATTTCTGTGTGGAGTTTGCATGTTCTCCCCGTGGTTGCGTGGGTTTCCTCCGGGTGCTCCGGTTTCCCCCACAGTCCAAAGACATGCGGTACAGGTGAATTGGGTAAGCTAAATTGTCCATAGTGTATGTGTGCGAATGAGAATGTATGAATGTGTTTCCCAGAGATGGGTTGTGGCTGGAAGGGCATCCGCTGCGTAAAACAAATGCCGGATAAGTTGGCGGTTCATTCCGCTGTGGCGACCCCGGATTAATAAAGGGACTAAGCCGAAAAGAAAATGAATGAATGAATGATGAATATATTGGGCTACAAAAATGTCAGTTGAATCATGACATTAAGTTTTTGAAAATTGTGAACACTTTCATTGGCTTGCATTTACTGTTGACAAAAAAAATGCATAAGGGATAAATAACACAATTTTTTTTTGACTGCATTACTGTATTTCACATACTTTTTTCTGCACTTTTGGACATTTTTGTCATATTTGTCAATTTTCTTTTAAATTATTTGCCATGTTTCTTCTTGAATTGAAAACACTAAATTACACATTGGCACTTCAACATAGTCAACACACAACACTATCAACACTAAACCATTTCAAAATCATCTACATTTCAATATCAGCCAATTATATTGTGCAAAGTCAAACTTCAACATTCTTCGAGTGTTTTGCTGTGGGCTATACCTTGCTGCTGTCCGTTTCCTGTGCGGTGAGCTTCTTATAAGCTTCCTCCAGCTGACTGTTGAGTGAGTTCCGATCTCTCTCTCCTCTATCCAGCAGACCCTGCAATTCGGCCACTCGCTGAGATAGACTGCTCAACTGAAAATGAGAAACAACATTATATTATATTAATGGATTAAGAAAAAAAGTGAACATTGAAATGTGCAAAGAATTAATAAAATGTTTCAGGTTTTATACTTCTGGACTTCATGCCTCTCATGTGCTGCAGTTATTAAACAAAAAGGCACAAACCAATATCAAGACTTTCTGAAATCTAGCTTTCATTCAGGTCTTCAGTACTTAATATACTTTGTAATGTAATAAATCAGAGGTACCTAAACTAGGGCCCGTGAGCCAAAGTTTGACCATGGTAACCTTTGATTTGGCCCACCATCCCATTTGAAAAGAGAAGGAGAATGACGGGCATGGTTTAGAGATTGTCATTTCAAACTTAATTTAACCTTTTATTTGTTTGTTGTATTTTTAAGCTACAAAAAGCCAACTGTAATTAAATGTTTCAATTCAAATGGTGTCATTTAATCAGATTTAGTTTAAAATGTACATACTGTCACCAGACGGGTAGAGGACTTTGGTGAGCAAATCAAGGCAAAGGCATTTTCTGCTTGACTATTGTGTATTCAGCATTGAACTCCACTGTGTTATAAATGTGTTGTTTATGTTTATATAAGTTCTAATTTCAAAGTTATATTGCATTACTTAATATGATTCAAAAGAATGTTTTCTATTTATTTTTAAATATTATGAAATAAATTACCAAATTACCCATGGCAACTACAATGTAAAATAGTTTGGTATGTTTGTCTTCGACCCATGGCTATCAATGATATTTTGTTTTTTGGCCCTTCATACTGAAGAGTTTGGGCATCCCTGTAATAAATGATTCAATTATGAAATTATGAAAAGTTGGTTTAGTATATTCCTTATTTGAAAGTCACTGGTCACACTTTACAATAAGGTTCATTAGTTAATGTTAATTAGCGCATTTACTAACATGAACAAATAATGAACAATACATTTACTACAGTATTTGTTCAAGTTAGTTTACATTAGTTAATGAAAATACAGTTGTTCATTGTTAGTTCACATTAACTTACGATGCATTAACTAATGTCAACAATCGTGGACTTGAAAGTTAATAATGCATTAGTAAATGTTCAATTATGATTAATAAATGCTGTACAAGTGTTGTTCATGATTAGTTCATGTTAGTAAATGCATTACCTAATGAACCTTATTGTAAAGTGTTACCAAGTCACTTTGGAAACAAAAAACAGAATCCAGATTACTATCATTATTAGTAGCATAATGAGCAAATATAAACAGAAGAATTCAAAACATAAGCACTGTTCTCTCTCTGTGTCTTAATCCCCACTATGCCTGAAATAACACGTATAATAAAAAAGACTTTCCTTTTTTTAAACTGGTTTACACTTTTAGTTGGTTTACAGCTTTTATCTATTTTTTTGCTATGCACTACATTTTAAAAAAGTGGAAAAGATTTAACAGATGACACAAGAATAAAAATGAAAGATTTCAGACGTGTTAAATATTAATTAGCTGAAACACAGTATTTCAAACTAATTTCTTCCTTTTAGCAGAATATTGCAATCATCTAAGTAAACACTGGTTATAGAGATTAAAAGGGACACATTACATTTTGAAGCATCAGTGTAAAAACAAATTAGAATTTTTTTTAAATTAAAGACACCCAGTTATTGAAGTTTTGATTATGACGAAGGGCTGCAGGACAATGGAAAAAACTGACATTGTGATGTTTTGTTTTTCTGTGATATATTGGGTTATGAATAGCAATTTACCCAATGATTTCAATAGCTTTATTTGGAAAGAATTCATAATTTTATATTGATTTCATTAGACAGATTATCTGCAGAAATCAAACAGATAGCGTTTTGCGAGTCTAACCGTATTCAGATGCAAAAACTAAAACATTAAATGTAAATAAATTACACTGCATAGTCTTTATTCTATACAACATCTTTGTTAAAATGTTACAATTTCTTATATACAAATGAACAAACGTTCGTTCTATTAAGGTAAAACCTCACAATAGGGTTCCTGGACAACTATAATTCCCATTCAAATTTTCTTATGAATGAATAAACTAAAACAAACCTGAAAAGAGCTACAAGTATATGGTGAGAAAAATGACAGATTACTTGTGCATTTACAAACTTTTTATATTGTGAAAAGCTTTAACCATAACTATTCTTGATGTACCATGTCAAAGTAAAATACCACACTTTATGTTATTCACCTGATGTTTAAAGATGTAATGAAGAAAAAATTTATTCATTTTGTAAAATGATGGATTACTTCTATAGGAGAACCATATCATTTAAAATGACTTTGAATTTAACCTCTGCAAATCAGATGTGCCTCACATAACCTTAATTAAATACCAGCAAACTTAAATTACATAATGAGTGAAGCAGCCACGCTAAATTTGATCTAAACTCTAGATGTACTATAATAAAACTAACACTAGAGGGCAGCATAAAACAAATTTGTTCAACCACCTATTCTCTCTATACAAATACAGTAAAAAAAACTGTTCTATTAAACATACGTAATGAAGTACAAAAATATAACATATCACTGTAAATTACTAACAGTTTGTGCGAGCTCTTCTTTCTCTTTCTTGTTCTCTGAACGTGCAGCCTCCCTGGCCTGGGTGATTTTGTCCTGTTCAGATGCCAGCTCTCTCTCCAGTCTCTCTCTCTGTCTAGTCAGCTCACTGTGGAAGTGCTCACACTGCACCAGTGCCTGCAGGTACACAACAACAGAGCACAAGGTAAAGACACACAAAGACATTTGCGAGAAGTTACCAGATTTGTACGTATTAGAGTTCCCACTCAATTTCCCTAACTTTTACATGACTAAAAAGCTGAATTTCCATGGCATATTATGCTTTGCATGAAATTGTAATTGTCCGAGAATCAGCAATAGCATTTCTCACTAAGTTAATAGGCATTACAAGAGCAAAAAAAAAAGATAACATACCACCAATATATTTTTTTTAATTAAAGAAACAAGACCATCCAGTCTAACACCCAGTCATTGAAGTTTTCATTTTAAAGTAGCACTAAGGGAATAAACCAAACAGACAGCGTTTTACAGTTTTGTTAAAACGTTTCAATTTCTTATACACAAATCAACAAACATTTGCTCTATTAAGGTTAAACCTCACAATGGGGTTCCTGGTCAACTATAATCCCTACTCAAATTTCTTAATAGATGAATAAACTAAAACTAACCTTAAACTAAACTGACATTGCAGATTCTGTGTTGTGACCATTGCGGATTTGGACATTGCGATATCAATGCTGAAATTATATATTGTGTCGTCTTATTTTGAAGTCAAAGCTCTGGAAATGAACCTTTTCCTTGCATGTTTGCCTTACTTAACAAGTACAGTCAGTTAACAAGTGACTGCCAGTAATTAATAAAATGGTGCAGAAAAATAGCAATAGGCAAAACGTGTTAAAAGTTGTAAAAACTTTACATTTTGATAAATGGAAAATAAAGTTTAAAGTGACAAACAAAAGTGCTTAAAATTTCCTAACTTCCAAAGTCTGGAATAGACATTTTAAAATTCCATGATCTTCCAGAAATGCCTTGAACCATGGGAACCCTAATAGACTGTTTCTTTCAGTGTGTATGTGTTTGTACTTTCCAGAATTGCAGGTACATTTCAAGCATTAACTAAAATGATACACAACAAATGTATAATTTACAGTAAACTGAATCCATTATTAATGTAAAATCATGCAAAATGCTAAAGCACTTGATTATGTTGAGTCTGAAAAATCTTTTCTCTGACCTTGCAGTAACTGCTGCTCTCAGCAGTGTGTGTATGTGTTTGCATTGCTGGTGAGTGTTTGCAAATTAGCTGTCTTTACACAATTCCTTCTGACTTTCCACACTCTACTTCATCACAACAGGAAACACCCATTTTGCAAATCCTTTTCAAACCAGAGCGTGAAAAAACGCTACTTTAATAGGGGTGACACTTCAGTGAGACAGATCAATGAGTAACACTACATGTAGTATATCTACACAGTCCACCAAATGCATTTAAGATCATGCAAAACAGTAAAACGCTTATTCAAATAATGTCAACACATACTCTTGTCTTCTCCAGGTTCGCCTCTTCTGCCATCTCCACCGCCTGTTTGACCTGCTGATAGGCTGCCCATTCTCTCTGCTGGGCCTCAGTCTGACTGGCCCTCAGAGAGCAGAGGACGGTCATCAGCTCATCCCGCTCTCTAACCAACACACAAACACAAGCATCTCATCGGGTTTCCGAAAGCAGCCATTGATCTGACACATAATCAGGACAGCAGCTGTTTGGCTTAATGACCAGTCAAGACTCCTTTCAACCTTGCTGTAAGGATGCATAATTGACAGAATCAACACAGAGATCCATTCAAATAGACAAAGGAGGCTACCGGTGTTAATTAACCCATATGATCGGCCCCAAGGTATTCGCTAGATCAATGCATTGTATGTGAAGTTATTTAGCATGAGTTTGAAAATCTAAATGAACAGTTAATGTAAATGAGTCTTAGAAAAATATTGGACTGAAGACAAAACATTTTGACAATCAATTTATTAGTGGTGCACCAATGTACTGATCAATAATTGGTATTGTAAAATAAAAGTGATTATATCCTAATCCTCGAAGCAGATTGGAAACCAAAAAACAAAACAAAATACATGTGGCACATGTAAAAAATGCACTGTGTAAAATTTAGTAACGTTGATGACTAAACTGCTGCTTGTAACCACTGCAGTGCCTAAAAAATGTGAAGTAAAATTTGAACACAACTATCTGATAAATCTGATTTATTCTAACATTAAAGACTCGCAAGAAAAAAGAACACATTAAAATAGAGTATAGTCAATTTAAATTTTCGATTTGAATTAGTAATGCTCAAACTTTAATAAATCTTTAGAACAGTGTTTCTCAACTGGTGGGTTGCGGGAACATTTTTAGTGGGTCCAAAAAAAATAAAAAAATAAAAAACCCATACATTTTTAATTTCTTTTGCTTATACCGGACTTTTATTTTGAAATCCACGTGCGACAACAGTTCAGTTTAGTTAATGAGACTTGAACATTTCTTTCCCCTAACCGCTGTTTACAGTATCTGTCGTTTTTATTTGTATTATTTCTATAATTTGATATGTTAAATGACAGCAATAAAATATTGTTTATTTGTAAGTCTTTGTGATTTTCTTATGATTTTTCTGTCACTACTTGTGTATGTTAACAAATAAATACAAATTAATTATAATTCCTAAAATTATAGTTCCTAAAAATTTGATGATGACCATGTAAAAATGTGGGTCCCATGGCCAAACCAGTTGAGAACCACTGCTTTAAAATATAGTTAATCAGTTAAGAATTTGTGTCATGTGTATTCTGGTTTTGACTGAAACCAGTTACTCTGAAACAGCTTGGAGAAAATAGGTTGTTTATAGTTTGACTGTTTGATTTGACATTAATAAATAAATGTTCATTCATTTTATTACTCAACTCAATCACTTTTATTTAACATAAATGCAGTAAAGAGACCAAAACTGACAGTAAAAACTAAATAAAAATGTATATTTCTTCATCAAATTCACCAATTCATCAAACTATTTTTTGAAGACTGGAGTTATGTCTGCTGAAAATTCAGCTCTGCTAATGTTAATAAACTTTTACATTAAAAAATATTGAGACAATTATTGTAATTTTAATTTATAATAATATTTCACAATTATACTGTACTTACAGAACAGGATATTTGATCAAATACCGAAATAATAAAAAATTTTAACAACAACACAATTTTTAGCAGCTCACCAGCACACGTCAGATAATAAAATAAAGTGAGCAAGAAAAACACACACACACACACACACACACACACACACACTTACTTAGTGAGTCTTTCAATGCTCTGTACATGAACATTGGTGTGCGTCTCTGCTAGAACTGCTTCATGCTGGGCACACTTCAGACACAGACCACCCACACGCTGACCAGTGCCCGCCGCCACAGCCATTGCTTCTTTGTGCCTCAGACGTTCTTTACTTTCCTCATATTCCTTCTGAATGCTGGCCAAGTCTTTCCTACACAAACACATGGAATAAAGAAAACACTGTTACTGTTTGCATGTACAATAATGATTACCGATTCTAATATTGGACAGTTGTTGTTAAACGCTAAAAAAGCACTATAAATCACGTTGTCCTACAGTCCAGAAATCAATTATTTTCAGTGGTAGGAATTTAAAATCATTCTCTTACAATACAAGTATGTAGAATATTGCAAGATAAAATTATATTTCATGTCTCATTTTGGCTCATTTTAGCAATGCAAATGAATACAATTTGTAATTCAATCAGCAACCACCCAGATGTTTGAGTGTATTTACTATGATTGGATTCAGTGAGAGAAAAACGTTTCGGCATTGAGGCGCACTTACTTCAGGGAGACCACTTGAGCCTCCAGAGTCTCAGTTTGTGCTTGATAGAGACACTTCAGTTGCTCCTGAGACAAAAAGAAAAAAAACAAACAAATAACTTTAATGCATTCTGAATGGATTTATGCAGCTGCACAAATGTTTAATCACAAATACCATTTCTTTCCTCCACTTGTGGTCCTCCGCTTGATTAACAGAGCCTAGTCTTTGCTTTAAAGTGTTTTCTGGTGAGTGTTCCATGTTTAACTGAAAATATTCAAACAGAGCACATAGTTAATAAATTCAAAAAATATAAGACATTATAATCAAATTGTGCATGTTGAAAAACTCAACACAAATACAGAGTGGAGATCAAATGTTTATCGTTCATTGACCAAAGTTTAAATTTCAGTTCTGATAAAGCATGCGGGTGAAACCCTTTTGTGGAAAACACAGTGATCTAAACTAGAGAAAATTGGTATTTGCATGCCACAGAAAGATTTCAACTAAATTTTCTCAAGGTTACAGTAGTCAAATATTAATAAAAATTGTAAAGGCCTTTACTTTGACTCATCTGCAGTCACAAGAAATCGCTAGTCTCTCATACTGTTCTGCTCTGATCTTGAGGTCAGCTCTTTATCGTTCTCTTCCACATGCATTCACTGAATGTAGTAAGTTTCTTAGCCATAATAACTTTGTCACCAAGTATTTTCCAGAGACTTTCAATCAGGTTTAGATCAGGACTCTGGGCTGGTCATGTCATTACATTAATGTTTTCAGCATCAAGGGACTGCTGTACACATTTTGTAGTTAAATGGATGCTCAAAATATAAATAAAGCAGTGATTTGCTGACTCTTTGTGTATCGATAGAGATGCTTTTAAATTGATACAGCGGAAAATGTTGTGAGCCAATTTAAAAATAGAAACAGACCGTTTTAAAAGTTTAAAAACGTAAAGCTATTTTCTTTTCACCTATTATTTATATTATTACTTAATTCCAATTTGTGAGGCATGTTTGTACTTGTAGAACACACACACTAAAATGCATTTTGTGCCTTTTTGGTCTGATGTGACGCATATTATTATTATTATTCATGAACTTTATGATACTGAAGTAATTTGAAGCTTTGAAAAGCTTAATTTCTCCAATCAACAACTCACAGTAATATAAACAACAGCTGTGCATGCTTTCTTCGACACTGCTCAACTTTATACAGATACAGATCTTTACGCAGTTCAGTGAACTGGAACTGGTAACCAGAAGCTGGGGCACACACTTTTTGGTATTTGATACATACTGTGCTGTCAACAAATGTGTATTCTTTAAGCGTGTCTTCAATCGTCTTTGCTTTCAGCTCCTCGTGTAGTTTCTCATTTTCCACGACCACCACTCTAACTCTCTGCTTCATTTCCAGGAGTTCCTCCTTAAGAAATAAAACAAAAATAATAAAAAACAAAGAATTATAACTATGATAAAAATAAAAAAAAATCACTAGACGACCCGATAAATAACACTTGCTTTATCTGGGAAAACCCCTTTATCAGACTAACTGAATTAATTAAAAGACAAAATCATTGATAAAATCTCATATTAATTTACAGGACTGACATTGCAGAACTTGACCTCAGCCTCCAGGTGCTTAATGTACTCAGACTGGTTGTTTACGATGGGAACCAAGTTATGAACACCAGGCTGACTGCTACTGCCATCATCTGTGGCTCTCTGCGAGACGGCACAATCAAATCAGGTCAATATATATGATGTTTACACAGGAATTGTTTTATTATTATTATTACTGGGCAAACTATAATGAAAAACAATAAAACTAAATTAACAAAAGATGATTGCCATGGTCATTAACTTACAGTAGAACATATCAGATTAAGTAAAAACAATATATATATAAAAACATCCTCACTAGAAACAGAGGTTGTAACAACAACATGCACATATAAAAAAATAGTGCTTAATTAATTAAGCCAGAGATTTCTAAATGCATTTGGAATTTGCATATTAATTATGTTTCAATAATTTATTAATTGATTTACATTTAATGATTTCATTCACTTGTAATTGACTATTATCTCTACTGGACATTTCATATTACAAAATTTTCTATAACATTTTACAATCAAATCTTTTTTTCTGAAAATTAAAAAAACAAAAATCACATATTTATAGAAAGGTCTAAAGGTTTAATTTGATGTCTGTTCTGTGATGAAAGTGATCAGATGACAGAGATTGATTGTTTGTTTGTTACTGGTGAATGTATATAATAAAGTGAAGTACAGTATTTAGATGTCACACCATGGCTATATTTCATATAGTGGATAATAAATATCTAAAACGAACATACGTTTTTGTGATATCATTTTCAGAATCGAAACATAAATAACTTGTTAACATAATCTAGAGTTAACTAAAGTACATAATTTTTTTGTTTAATTTTAAAATTTAAAATTGTTGTGTCTCTCTTGACCCATTGTCTTCTTTAAAAAGAGACAATCCAAGGTCTGAATTTCAATGAATTAAAAAAAAAAATACACCATTTGAGTACATTTTTAAGTCTCAAAAAGGGGGTGGTATTCAAAAGGTTAAGCGATAAACAATAAACAGAGTTTACCTTTGCTGCCAATTTCCTTCTGGAAGGGGAAGGTGATTGAATATTGGCATCTTTGGTCTTCTTTTGAAGCAAGGAACGCAGCTGATTGACTGAAAAACACAAAAAATAAAATAATCTGCGGTATAAATTAAATTACAAATGATCAAATAACTGCAATTAAGTAGTTTCTCCTCAGAATTTGTACTTTTTAATGCAGTTAAAAAAAAGTGCACTTTTAAACACAAAAATACACAATAAAACAATTATCCACAATAAAATCAGAAGTATGCCACCAAGCCCTTCGTAATGCTAATTGATTGGAAAAGTAATAATCTTTCAACATGATCTGTACCTTACCTGCTTCACTCTGCTGAACTGGCGAACAGGGGTTTTGTTGCACAGAACTGAGCAAGTCCTGCTGGTTTGGTTCTGACATCTCAGAGTCAGAGCTGTGGCCGGCCAACATGCTGGACAGATGCTGGATACTGCGGTTGGCTCGCTCTTAAACAAAATAAAACGCAAGTGAATTGATTGACTTTATTGTGCAAAATAGGGGCTTACATTGCTTAAATAAGGTATAATGCAGGTGTTTGCAAACTGAGGTCCAGAGACCTCAAGGGGGTGTTGGGGTATGAAAATGTTTTGAGGACAAAAAAGCATGGCATAAATAAACATAAACCAAACAAAAATATATACAAACACATTGAAAATAAATTAAAACAAACAAACAAAAAATATGAAAACAATTATGTAAAGCTGGTTTTATATTTGCACATTCGTTCAGTGACAACATGTGCCAGGCTCCCTATATTGCTTACCATGGTTCTTTGAATATTCTGTCTAAAATCACATGCAAGTATGGCTTAAAAACATTAGCACTATTTTCATGTCTGTGAACAATGTTGTACTTTCATGGTCATTGGCTGCTAATATGAATTCGCTATTTATAATTTGAAAAGAATATTTTTCTGAAATTACATTATTAAGGAGAAAGTCATAATGCGAGAATATAAAAACAACTTAACCTCAATGATTGAAACACGAGTGCAAATAAACATATATCTTTACCTAATTGTGTGACCCAAAATGAAAAATATGTTGTAAATATTTTGAAACCATTTACGATACAAATTTATTACACTATAAATATGCACGAGGATGATAGTATCTTGGTTTAGGGGCATCTGAAAGATTGAAAACTCCTGCTTTTATGAACTATATTGGTAAATAAGTGAACATTTTAGCTAACTGTGCTAATGGCAAGAGTTTTTTTTACAGTTTCACACAAAAATATTGATGTTACAATGAATAACACCCCGTAAGAAGTCGGTTTTAGTGTTTAGATCTGGTCATGCTGCACACTGTATGGTCGTTTTTGAAGAGCAACACGGGCTGAAAATGCAGCATCAAAACATCACCTCGCAGCGTCTTCTGCAGTGCTCCTAATTCCTCTTCCTCGTCTGACTCCAAGGACGGTTTCATTTTTGCCTAAAACACTTAATGAACGCCAATGTTGTTTAAAACATGCAGCACAATTTCTTTGTGTTGTTACTTCAACAGTTGCAGTATTTTGTTATCAATGAATAGCGTCCAAAAAGACGTCAACGGTTGCATGGCAGACGAGCGCTTCCGTAAACCGCCCAAAGGTGACTGGAACTTGTAGTTTTCAAGAGTACAAATTGGCTTGGGCAGATTATTGAAAAAACTACAAGTGAGTAACTTCAGCTAAGCAAGACGTTCTTGTAGAGAGTTTTGTTTATTATCGAAGCATGATTATTATCGTAAACAATATATGTACAGCGAAAATTCATTAACAGTCAATCATAAAAAAATAATATTTATAAAACAGTGATGCGGAATTCATTGTATGAGGACACGCCCACCGGACTGTGTTGGAACTGCAAACGCTGTCCTACTTGCCTGATTCCAGGCTGCCGTATGTCGCCGCTATTTGTTAGGAATAACGTTATTGCTGCTGAGCAACTGAGGCAAATAGGAGACGTGGGGATACACACTGGGCTGGGCTACGAAAACCGTTTAGCTGCTGCATTGAAGCCCGGGATAAAACTGACAGCGAAAAGAAGAACAAGGGTGAGTGAGCGATCTGATAATAAAAAAGAGCCATTCTTATATTCCGTGCATGCAACGATGAAGCATTCATTATAAGGCTAATGTATTAATGCGTTTGGTCGTGTTAAGCCTATTTTTCGTACAATGCTGTGGTGTACAGAATCCATGCTTTTCCCATGATCTGATCTGATCGTGTGCTCAGGAGACCGTCGATGTAACAGCAGGACACTGCTAGCCGGTTCGATCATATTGAATGAGCACTGCCTGCCTTCATTTGTGGTTTTGCATCAACGTTATGCCTTTCAATGTTCGCGCTACTTCATTGGTTTAATTTTTTCATACTGAGGTCTTAATTAACGCTTGATATCGAGTTTGATTATGGGTGCGCGTAGAGGAAACATCACCGGTCACCAGTGTCCCTAAACGCGTGGCATCTTGCTTACTATTGTAATATTTGCTCTCGATCGCAGGGAAGCACCAAAAAACAACAGCAGCCTCTTTCGATAGTGTGTTTCGGATGGGTAAGAGATGTGGATGATTTGCCGGGTACTGATGCACACTGTGAAGGGCACTGCGCAGAATCCTTTGTTTTGACAAAGGCTCTTGTTTTGTTCTGGTACATCTGGCCTACGTTTGTTTTGATTGCAGTGTTAATAATAATAATAATGCTTTTCAGCTATGCAAAATGTTTATACGTGTGAAGTTACTATTAAATGTTTTCTGCATCCATATTTTATGTGGAAAACTGTGAAGTTATCACAATATACAATCTTTTTGACAGTGAACAGTCTAATGTGGTTGTTTAAGTGTAGATTAATAGTTTAATAAAAGGTTATTGCGTTATTGTTCATATTTGGGAGATTATTTTTAATCGGTTATTGACACTAGAATGTTAAAACTGCATATAGAGAGTGTCTTAAAAAGTATTTTGGCACATTGACATATTCAGTGAGCAGTGTGTGTGTGTTTTTTTACTTTATCAAAAAGTGGTTTAAAAAGATAGTTTAGCAGAGGCATGGTTCGGTATAAGATTCTGACGGTATGATAATCTTGGATACAAATATCACGGTTTTACGGTATGACCGTATTGTGATTACTGCTCTAAAATATATTATATTTAAATGTCTGGCTAAAAAACAAAACCTTTTTCCCCTTTGAACACAATGTATTTTATTTTGAGAAACATTTAAAATATTTTGGGGCAGTAAACATGTGAATCATTGCCTTCTGCGGTCTTTATTTGTTTCAAAAACACAGATATCTTTACAATTTACACCTAAAAAAAATGTAAATAAAACATTCTACACATACCCTTAGGGACGGTATAGCAGAACATTTTGGCTGTATGAAAACCTTGACTTTTCCAAACAGCAGTATACCTTAAAAACGGTTATCATCCCATGCCTATAAGCAGAAATTAGTTTAAATGTGCTTTTTAATTTACCCACCTTTAGGCTATCTACTTTATTTAATCTTCAGTAGAACATAAAATATTTTTAAGCTGAAACTGTGGTCTTTAGACGAAGCTGAATTCGTACTCATTGCTCCTGGTGGTGCAAATTATGAGGCAAATTGATCATTCTTTGTAAGAAACTAATATAATTTATAACAAAAATGCATTTAATATTAATCCTTTAAGGGGGGGTGTTGAACTCAAGTGAGCTGATATTGTTTGTGTACAATGTAGAGGGAGGACACATGTGTTTTAATGTTCATCAGAATGGTACTTGTGCTTATTCTGTATGCTATAACCTATGAACAAAAAAAATTGTAAACAAACAGCATCAACTCAATGCCATTAGTTTTCTCGTGCTCCAGACTATCATAAAGCCCGCTCAAATAAAATAAATAAATAAATACATCTGAGGCTGTTGGTTAAAAATATTAATGCTGTGCAGTATTGTATTTTTGTTGTATTTCTCATGCACAGACTGATCATTTTATGAATCACCAAGGAATACAGTTTTAGCTGAAAACATATTGGGTGGCCTATGTGTGAGTTAAATAACAGGATTTTTTTTGGCTGTACTATACTTTAAAATGAATGTTATTCATGAATGTTAGTCTCCAACACTTTCTCCAAGTCTGGAGTATGTTTTCAGTTTCTGGTTCTTCTTTGTATATATTTTAGTATTGCAAAGTCAGTATAGAAACAAAAAGAAATATTGATTTGATACATGTCTCTAAACTGCCGCAACTGTTTATTAAATCATTTAGCATTTGGGCAGAGTGTGTTTAATTATACCCATTTTGACTTTTTGGGGTGTAACTGTTTTTTTTTTTTTTTTTTCCACATTTTCTCTAGTGTATCTTGATTGACTAATCTGTACTTTTCCTCCAGATAGGATGCTTTTCAATTTAAGATATGAACCAGCGGTTTGTTTTTACATGTCATGGTCCAGATCTGTTTTTTTAATGCGTTATTTTGGCCATTTTTCTTGCATTATCCTTGGCCAAAACCCAAAATAGTCACTGTAATGGCACAACAACAATAGTAGAGCATCCTGAAAGCTGAAAACAACAATGAAAAACAGATTTATATTGAATGCAATTAATGTAATATTCTTTGGATATCTGTCATGATTCATGAAACATCAGGATATGTCTGATCCCAAACATAAATCTGCAGAAATGTAGTGACAATGAAGCAACTATCTGAGACTGAGACCAAAGCATATCCCACTCTCAATCTAGGGCTTTCACACACAAAAAAATCTGTCTTTTGTGAGCCCTGGGCCTCAAATCATTAATTATTTATAAGTCAGCATCACATCCTCAGTTGGATCCTGTTGACTGACCAATCCAGTGAGCTTCCTGTTGTTAAACGGAAGTGCGGAGTGAATGTGGATTTACAAAAAAGCCACACGTTCAATTCATTACTCACAAAAACAGTATAATTTGAGAAATAAATCATAATTAATAAACACTACAGAAATACTAGACAGATGTATTTTTGTTGGTGTTTAATATTTTAAGATTAATTATAGTTAGTTGTTTTTTTGTCTTTTCTAATTCCACATACTACATTGCAATTCATATACAGTAAATGGCTGTTGGTGTGTGACGATCAGGATATTGGGTCATCTTCAGGCCAGCCTGGACTCTGTATGCCCACTGGCTAGCTTAATCCTAGTCTTTAGTCCTGACCTATATTTTGTGATCCATTATTTGTCCACAGTTTATATCATGTCTGCTAGTTGCAACTGGTAATTGAAATGCAGTAGATGTTTAAAGGTATGTAATGGCAGAGTAAACACTTTATTGATCATATACTATACAAACACACGGTTCTCTTTTCATTCATTATCATTGATCTACTGTCGTTTTACATCAAATACAGTCAAGAAAATGCTTGAAATTAAAAGATATTTAAGTTATAATTGCATATACACTTATAAATACATACATTACTTGTTTATAGTTATCTAACATGTTATAGTTATTTAACATGAAAGCATTAAATTAATCAAAAGTGACAGTAAAGTTTTTTTTAATATATATATATATATCATTATATATATATATATATATATATATATA
>CAIGQQ010031933.1:1291999-1396879 GCA_903798035.1 Danio albolineatus
GAGAGAGAGAGAGAGAGAGAGAGAGAGAGAGAGAGAGAGAGAGAGAGCGAGAGAGAGATGTCACAAATCAAATACATTATACATTAAAGCTCAGTTTAAATGTGTGATATAAACTGCTGTTAAGATCCTGTTCTCGATGTAAAATAATATCACTACAAGTGAATAAAAGGCATTCTCTGAAGCCATACAGTAGTTTTATGTAAGCAACATAATGAAATTTAGGCTCCATTCTGGATATGTTTATCATGTTATTTTTACATCTTCTATTTACTTTTTTATTACAATAGATGGAAGCAATCATTTTCAGAAAATAAAGTGTTAAAATAAAGTGGCATGAGAGCCAAAAAGGGAAGAAATTTAATATTGGGATTACTTTTCCACTAATGTCTGTTTGCTAGACTATCAGCAGAGATGGGTCAGGCTAGTACTCATGGGTCATCATATGAGGTCATTGGGATTAGGGAGGAGACTTACATGGTTGTGTCATCATCTGGCTGGAGAGCTCATCAGATGGGTGTAGACTTCGTTTTGAAAGTTAAGTTAAGCAAGAGCTTTAGTCTATAAACAACATGTTAATGTATGTGTTGAACAACAAATCTATCATTTAATTAGTTCTATTTATTCCTATTGCAAAATGGCACTAAAAGGCTCCTTATACTCAAAGCAAATTTGACTTCATTATTTGCTTAGAAGTAAAAAAACAAAACCCTGCTCACGCTACTGATTGGCATGTAGGTGAACAGGTTAACAGGATTTGCAAACTTTCCTCTCAATATTTAATAAACAAAAGGGACGTCAGTGTGAAAATAGTGACCTAAATGTATTTGCACAAACTGAAATTGAGCATACAACTCAGTTCAAGTCACCTTATGTTTATTAATATTCTACTATAAATAAGCCAACAGTTTTATGGTAGTAATCATGAAAAAACGGAATGTTACTTGTTAAGCAAGCATATACACAAATTTGTTTATTTGTGTGTAAAATCTATGAATGAACATTATCACAAACAAATCAGTGTTCATCAAAATATTTTACTAACTTTATTTGTACTGAAATGCATTATAATTTCAGGATAAAATGTTTAAAATTTGTTATTATTAATCTGTAATGTACAGTTTTTAAACAGTTGAAAAGTTTTTTTTAAATGTTTAGGAGTAGTTTTAACATAATGCAATTTTTTTTTTTTTTTAATTAAGAACAAATTAATGTACATGCACACATTCTTTGTAAGCGGTTTTCCTTTGCATAACATTGCGAATTAATCCATTCAATTATTAGTGAGTGAGACCCAGTTTCAGTGTTGCTTTTCTTTTTTATTAAACCTTAAATTTGTTGCTCTTCAGTAAGAAATAAGTGGAGCCCCGGAGCTACACCTACCTGTGACACAGTCACCACTGACCAATAGTAGCTGGAGGGTGTTTAGCAGGAGGAGCAAACTTTTGCAGTACGTTTTCTGGAAAGTTTTAATCTTGCAAAATCGAGGCCGTATATGTTTTTTTTTTATTTTGTTCAGAGTCTTTCTCTTTATTCTGGCTTTAAACCAATAGGTCACATAGTAATGAAAGTTATGCCATATTTACCCTCAAATTGACCCTTTTTTTAGATGTTGGGGAGTGGCCATTTTTAAAATCATTTTTACAATCACACAAATCATGCTGTGTAGTCTTACTGTTGTTTACATTGGGTAATGCATTAAATGTCGAGTCAGAGGTCTAGAACATGCATTCAGAAGTTGTCTAGAACAGAAATTCTACAGTCACTAGAAGTCAGATATTTTAGTGTATAATTGAGTTTTCTTTTGATATAAGATTATTTTCCTTACCCAATTTTCAGATTAATTTGCTTGTTTTAAGGAAAAACTCGCTTAATTGTGGCATATTATTTCTTAAAACAAGACAATATCTTTTGCTTGTCTTGAAAATGCTTTTGATTTAAGATTTTTTTTTATATTTGGACTAAAAACAAGAACAAAAATCTAAGTAAGAAAAGTATTTTTTGCAGTGCAGGATCAAATTTAAAACGATTCCAGCTGCGTTCATCCAACAGGGATGGGCAATTATTTTTTCCACCAATACAGTTTTCCAAAAAAAAACTATTCAATAAACATTAATAAAAACTCTAACGTTTAAATATTTTACACAAAAAGTATTTTAAAGACCAGCATCATAATATCAACTTCATATAAATGCCACAGGGTTGTTTGTTTGATTGCTTCACCTTAGTTCATTTTCATTCATTCATTCATTTGTTTTTTTATGTTCAGTGAGAGAATTCTAGCCTGTGTTGGGCTGAACAGTCAGGTTGATTGTGAGGTAGATATTTGATGTAATGATCATCACTGATAGAGGATCTGTATCTGGATTTGTTAAATCATTAATTTGAGGTATTAGTCTACCTTTATTACTGTGTAATTCTAGACATAGCGTGAAGCTGCCTGGTTGATTCCTGTCAATCATGGTTTGCTCGTGGCACTTAGAAATCTTTAGATTTTTTGCCCAACTCACTGTGCCTGCATGACATACTGCATGTGTGTCCCTTCCTATCTATGCTGAACCCGTGCGTCTCCATTTGAAATAACGAAACTGAGAGTGCAAAAGACGCTATATGTGAAAGTCCCCTTTTGTTGACTGTCAATATCAGACCTGCGGTCAGTTCTTCGTACGTGGATTATTCAATTAGCAGGGTTTGGCTATTGACGATTTGACACGATCTAGGATCGTTTTATTCTTCGAAACTCATCCGAGAGTTGTTGTCATAGCAACAGTTCTGGTAGCTCAAACCTGCTCAGGAGCAGGCTTATTTCAAATAAACAGGATTAGATCAGGTCATTTTAAGCAAAGGCAATACTGAAAGTATACCGAAGGCTGATATTTTCTTGTAGTACTGTAGATACCTATAGGTTATATACACTTGGGAAAATAGTAAAATAACTTAACAAAAATGATATATACATTAATAATTTATAATAATTAATAATGTTTAATATTAAATAATTAATAGTATTTATATTTATATACATATAAGTTTAAAAAATATGTAAATAAAACGTATGCAATCTGCACTCCAAAATAAAAGTACAAATATGGGGTGGTTCTCCCCAAGTGGATCAAAGAAGACATTTATTAATATGGACTTTATAGATACAAACGTGTACTTTTTTAAGGTTGTGAGGTTGTAGTACAAGTTCTGTATGATAGTAGTCATGCACAATATTCGACTGTTATTTGATTGTATGTTTGTTTTTTAATAAAGGAATAAGAATATATGCAGTCATGCATGTTTTGACAGCTAATATGACGGTGATTTGATGCTTTGCAAAAGTTGCAGACAACTTTACCAATATCAAAATTCTTTTTGATGCAAATTTAATTTAAAATTCTGATTAGGAACCTTGAGTAGGCCTATTATAATAAAGAAAATCTCATGCAAAATGTAAAACTAAATAAATTGCTAAATACTCTTGACACATGAAAGTGAAAACCCTGCAGCCAAGGTGGAAAGTTATTGCCTATCATATTTAACAGACTGTTTACTACAAATTTTATCTAATTTTGCTCACATGGATAATTGAATAATAAACAGATGATGTTGGTTCATTCAAGACATTTTAATCTGATTCACGAACTTGTTTGAAGAACCAAATTAGCCAGAGATCAGTTATCAAGATTGAAAGATCCAGGATCTGTTAAATCATCTTGAATCATTAAATCGAGGTACGAAGAATGGACCCCTGCCCATTGCAAGGCCCTGTTTGCAGTTGAATTTAAATTAAATAAATTCTTTACACAGGCCGATCAAAGATGTCCAGTGGCCGCATGTAGCCGAGGGGGCCATAAAATGCTATTAACTATTGCTATTATTTCTTTAACTCTAAATCTTTAAAATTTAAAAAAAGAGCTTTTTTTCTTATCCAGCTTTACATCCTCTTTGTCTTTGAATCCTGAGTGAATCAGTGAGTGCCTTATTCCTCCGAGAGATGACTAAGATAACGGAGACTCAGAGAAGAGCCGGAGGAAGCGTTAGCCACACTTCCTGTTCCCTCCAAACACACTCAGTCAACCCCAAAACAATCCATCTTTTCAGACACACTGCGGCGGGGGGATGCACTCACAGCCAGTGTGCTGAAGTCACCCTTTCACCCCCTAAAAACAACATATGTCTCTCGATTTGGAAGAAGAGGCAAGCTTTTGGAGCCGCAGAACTGCTTCAGATAAAAACGGTACTAATTGGTGACTCGTGTTATCTTAAGCACACTTGTGTTAAGAGGATGAAGCTCAGTCTAAGAGTAAAGTCGGCAGATTTTCTTTCTCGCTTTAAGCTTTTAAATGAAGTCTTAAATATTTCTGTCCCCAAGATTGCCTCGGCAGTCGTGCAGGGATTGAAAATTGAGGTCTGTCAGAAAGGCACGTGTTCATCAGAAGGTACTGACGCCCCTACATTCTCCAGCTTCCAGAACTTAAAAAAAAGCTTATATCACACCACATCAGGGCTCCTCTGCCACGTTGTGCTTATTGCTGCATTCCGTGGGTAGTTGATGGGTATAAAGGCTTTCCTGTGGTTGCTCGACTAACGCCTGTGCTCCAGAAAATAGCGAAGCCAGCTGCCAGTATTCAGCAACTCTTCACAAGCTGCTCCCATGATATAATCTATTGAGGTGATCAATTTATTCCTGTCAGACACATTGTTCCAAACTTATAGTCAAATTTTTGGAATAAAAACTCTTTTTTTTTCTGTTAGAATTACACTGTAAAACATTTCCACTTAATTACTTCATGTTGTCCCAACACAAAACAATTAATTTAACTTAACAGTTTAAAAAATAATGAAGTGAATTGAACATAAAACAATTAAGTTTCCCCCAAAAAACCTCAAGGATTGTGTTTCTTCAACTCATATTAAATAAGTAGTTTGAACAAGCAGTAATTTTTTGAGTGTGTGTAGTAATGGATTTTTTTTTTTTAATAAAACACTGCAGCATAGTTTTGCAAATATCTTGTGCAAAAAATACGAGACATGAAATAGTTTAAGTTCCTTCAAATAATCACAAGAAGCTCCCTGTTTTGTACTTTCAATGGAAAAAAAGTTTTATCTTGCATATTATTCATTTATTCTTTCCATTTTGTCATGAAATTAAACAGTATATGTTGTTTTGGCAGTTTTTACCAATTTCCTCCTTTTAAATTATTAGGTGAAAACATAATTAAGAAAACTGCCTTTGCAATTGTAATGCAATTGACATGTTTTTTAGTTGTATTTAAAAATTTTATACTTGGTTGATGATTATTAGATCAAAAAATACATCGAGTTTAAATAATTTTCAAGTAATTACAGCTCAGATTTGTATTCTTGCCTGTAAGAAAATTGTAATTGTAAGTTATTTAAAAACCAAGCCACAATTTATTCAACATTAAATAAAAAAAAAGCTTAGTTTTCCCTAATGTCATATGTACATACTGTATTTCCGTTCTGTGTATTGTCAAACCCCTAATTTGTGTATAAATATTATTGTTCTAAAATTATGAACATAACCACATTACATAATTTAAAGGGTATAAAAAATGTACTTCAAGACAATTTGTCAAAATTCTGAAAATATCAAACTAAAACTTAAATAAATTAGTTGCAGTGACCCAAAATAATAATAATAATTCATTCATTCATTCATTCATTCATTTTCCTTAGGCTTTTTCAGAGATCGCCACAGTGAAATGAACCGCCAACTATTCCAGCACATATTTTACGCAATAAATGCCCTTCCAGCTACAATCCAGTACTGAGAAACAAAATAATAATAATAATTCTTCTTATTATTATTATTATTATTTTGAAACCATATTACATAATTAAATGTATAGTATCATGTTACTCAAATGAACTAAATTTCATGCGTCTTGGTTGTCTGAATCTACTTAACATCCATAAGTGGATCTTTAGAGTTTGTAAGAGGAGGTTGGCTGTATTCAATTTCAGTGAGTGGATATTGTGTTCCAGCTTCTCCAGCAGTATAATCATAGTGCTCTCTCAGCAAATATGGGGCTCATATTTCAAAACAGCACCCATTATTGGTCAAGATGTTGTCATGGCAATCTTCTAATAAAAAGGGCTTTCACAATATCCAATGTGATGTACCCTTAGCTGATGGTCTGTGCTGTGTATGATATTAGTGGCGAGCATCTTCCAGGAGACTCAAACATGCTCTCTCTATAATAATTGCAGTTTTTAGAGATTTATTATTGTAGCTTAGCTGTAAGGAGACTTTGATTTTTGTTAATCCATCTTTGTTTTCAAGCTTAAAGGTAGTTCACCCCAAACATGAAAATGCTGTGGTCATTTACTTGCTCTCTGTTCATTACAGATGCTTTAGTTTCTTTCTTTTCATGCAAATAAATTAAAATAAAAAGATATTTGGAAGAATGTTGGAAACAAGTAGCCATTCACTTCCATAGTATTTTTTCTCTCCAATATATACAGTTGAAGTTAGAATTATTAGCCCCCCTGAATTATTAACTGCCCTGTATATTTTTTTCCCCTCAGTTTCAGTTTAACAGAAAGAAAGAACATACTAGTTTAATAACTAATTTCTAATAACTGATTCTTTTATCTTTGTTATGATGACAGTACATAATATTTTACTAGATATTTTTCAAGATACTAGTATTCAGCTTAAAGTGTGATTTAAAGGCTGAACTACAGTAGGCTCATTAGGTTTAACTGGGCAAGTTAGGGTAATTAGGCAAGTCATTGTATAACAATGGTTTGTTCAGACAATCTAAAAAAAAATTGCTTAAGGGGGCTAATAATGTTGACCCTAAAATGGTCTTTAAAAAATTTAACTGCTTTTATTCTAGCCGAAATAAAACTAATTAGACTTTCTCCAGAAGAAAAAATATTATAGGAAATATGGTGAAAAAAAACCAATGCTCTATTAAATATTTTTTTTTAATTATAATTTTTGAACTCAACTGTAAGTCACTAGCTTCGTTTCCATCCATGTGTTTATATGCGCATTTTGGATATGCGCATAAAAAACATATACGCATAACTGAGCAGGATGAACCTTTTTATTCGATAAGAAAAGATTCGCATAAACTACGAAGGAAACACTTTTACAGAACAATTTCCAGTATGTGCATGACAAAAAACTACGAAGGAAACACTTTTACAGAACAATTTCCAATATGCACATGACAAAAAACTACGAAGGAAACACTTTTACAGAACAATTTCCAGTATGCACATGACAAAAATACTGGAACAGGACATACTGGACAAAAATACTGACAAAAGTCATGTCATTTTGAAAATACAAAACATATGCGCAAAACTGAGCAGGATAAACCTTTTAATTTAATAAGAAAAGATGCGCATAAACTTTGAAGGAAACACTTTTACAGAACAATTTCCAATATGCACATTAAAAAAAAAGTCATGTCATTTTGTTATAAGAGATCATGTGATGATAAAAATGTGTGTGATTGGACAAACCAGCAGGATGAGCACACTGTAAAGCATCTGAAATGTTGTTTTGGTCACTCTAAAACACCTTAACCATTTCAGTATTAGTGTTATTATATTATTAATTACCTCCAGAACTGTCAAGAGCGTCTGTGCTCTGCATTTCATGCCTTCAAATGCAACCACACATTCATTGCATGTCGGCATATTGTTTTCTGAGGCGTAAGTCATTTATTAAATGAGGAAAGGATTCACACAGCTTCTCCTACCACAGCAAATTCCGTTTTTACTGTTGATATTTAGCGCCAGTTTATCAGGAAGTGACGCTTTTGTTCTCTTTGACTACTTGGATGGAAACACTTAGATGTAATATTCCAGTTTTGCGTATAAATTTAATTTGCATCTTTCAATGGAAACTAATAGCTCTCATCAAAATATCTTCTTTGTGCAATCTGTGCAATCTGAACTCATAAAGGTTTGAAATCATTAGAGAACAAGTAAATGCTAAGTAAACTGTAATTCTTGGGTGAACAATTCCTCTAATTAACACAGAAAAAACTTTAAATAACACAAAAAAACTATATATGTGTGTAGCATAACTTGTATATAAAGTATACCTTGAATTTTATTGAATCTAAGAGGATTGAGAGTAACACTGGGTCACCTAGAAGGAGGCAAGTGGGTTTGGGTGTCAGGAGGATACATTAAATTCCTCTTCCCAGACCATTTGCAGCTGTAGCAGGGAGCAGCTGAATGTGACCTCCTTTTCACAGAAAAAAAAAAAAATCCCAGAGCCCAGTAGGGTGTGCGGCCAAGTGCCTACATCACTTCCTGCCGCATCTGGCAATGATCACAGGCGGTGAGGGAGGAGGGAAGCGTCCCGGGCCTGTGTAGCTTCAGAAAAGAGTCAGCATGATTTCAGCACAGTCTAACGGATCTCTTTCTTTGGGTTTCCTCCACCCACATTCCACTGTCGGTTCAAATATAAATGATTGAGCGGGATAAACACCCTGAAGTCGTATCTTTTAAACAAAAATAAACTATGTAAGTTTTGTAAACGCTTGTTTGAAGTGAGAAATGGTTGTGTGAGTAAAGGCTTTTTTCCTAAATGTCTTTCTTTCTCTGTTCATCAGGATGACGTAGGGTTTGAGGCTGGAGGAGAGCGCAGAGATGAGCCTCACATCCTGGTTTCTGGTGAGCAGCGGGGGGACGCGGCACCGCCTGCCCCGTGAGATGATCTTTGTGGGCCGGGACGACTGCGAGCTTATGCTACAGGTCAGGAAAGGGTGTCTGTCTGTGCTGTATTGTCAAATCCAAATATTAAGGCTGGCTCACACTGTGCTATATTTTTATTATTTTTTATTTTTTATTTTTTTTCAATCCTGAACAATTGTGGCATGTCAGACTGCACAAACATGGCTCATATGTCTAAGATCTCAGCTATCATAAAGTCAGACTGAACGACAATGAAGACGCACCAAACACGAAAGAAATCGCCCCCGGAGTTTGACGTCATCCACCAGTGACACTTTCACCATCCCGCATTCTGAAAGGATTCCTCACAGTGCTGTGCTAAAGCAACTCTGCTTAGTGGTTAGGCATGGGCCGGTATAAAACTCTGACGGTATGATAACTTTGGATAAAAATATCACGGTAATATTACTGCTCTAAAATATCTTCTTTTTAAATGTCTGGGTTAAAAACAAAACCTTTTTTCTCCTTTAAACACAATATATTTTATTGTGAAAAACATTTAAAATATTTTGGAGCAGTAAACATGTCAGGCTGAATAATTCAAGGGAATCATTAACTTCCTCTGTCTTCATTAGTTTCAAAAACACAGATGTCTTTACAATTTACATTTAAAAAACATTACAAATTTAACTAAAAAATCTTACACATACCTTTGGAACAGTATAGCAGAAAATTTTGGCGGTATTAAAAACCTTGACTTTTCCAAACCGCGGTATACCTTGAAAACGGTTATCGCCCCATGCTTCTTAGTGCTTGGCCGGTGGCATGCAGGAATTACACTTATTACTAAGCCATACTGACATGCTATTTCAGACCGAATATTCAGAGTAGCACGATTAACAATATACGGGGTGTGTCACAGGTCGTCATTGTTCAAAAATAAACCAAAGTGAATAGAGAACCAACTCTAGCTCAGTAAAGCAGGCAAGGCGGAATAGCACAATTTACTGAAGTTTTGTTGTTAAACGAAATAAAAATCTACATTATCGATACTGTAAAAGGTTCTTTATGAAATTGAAAATAGTCACATCAATCTTTCGCCAGATGATTTCAGTGGCTGAACAACACTTCTGTGCAGATATAACCCATTCATAACACAACACACAACGCTTTGCGTGACTAAACTAGTTTTAAAACTTAACATTACCTGTCTAACAGAAACACTTCAGCCATGGTATCGTCCTTCCTCCAGCGTGTAAAAGTAACTCCAGTATTGATTCAGGATTTTAAATGTTTGATTCAGCATGTTTTTACCACTCTCTCTCTCTGTCTCTCTCTCTCTCTCCCGTGTTCACATGAACGCGTAGCACGTGTACGCACAAACGGCGGATATGCGTGAACTACTGTGCAATTGTACAAATCAATATTTGTTGACAGACTTTTTCGGCTGCTTATCAAAATTAGGGGTAAATCTCGGCCCGGCAATATTTAATTGGATGAATTTTTAGTTTTATGCCTTACCCACAATATAAAAATACTGTACATATAAATACATTTAGATTATTTACGTTAATCATTACTATTGGAATGTGAAGAGACTTTCAACCACAACAACAAATGTTTCTGAAGACAATCACCTACTGCACCTTTAACATTCTTTGTCAAATTGTGAAACTTTTAATATATTCAAAGTGTGGTTGCTTTATCAATTTATGTTACAAATGTATTACGTTTCTTGAAATGGAAGTCTAATATTAATTCTGATACCGTTGCAGTTTCCTTTGTTTTCTGCAGGTTTAAAAGAAAATCAGTGACTCACGTTCAGTTAGTATCTGGTAATATAACAAATAAATGATTGTATTTGTTTGTGGGGTTTTTGGAATCAAGCTAAACAAAATTGTTTATCAATATATCTTTTTTTCTGCCTGTATATTGGTGTCCTGTGTATCGGTTATCGGCTATAAGTATCACCTTAAATCTTCATATCAGCGCATCTCTAGAATAATGTAATTAACTGGAAAATGCCTGAATTGTAGCACACTTTCTCTGTAAAAATCATAGGAAGGATGCAGAATCATTAAGTTATGCCCAAGAGGAAAGTTGTGTTCCAGCAAAATGGCATGACCGTTACTATCTACCTCTGCATCAGCGTACACGTGTTAGTCATGCAGCTTTATTAATAGAAAGTGGGACAAACAGCTCATAGGGTACTTAGATGAACTACAGTGTGGAAGCACGAGAGCCAAACACTGAGGCAGAGAGCACCAGTCGTGTCAGTCCAATCCCAAAACAAACCTGACGTATCACAACACAAACTCTGCAGATGTAATATCAGCTACTTGAAGAAAAGCTGTGTGTTTTGTAACTGATAAAATCATTAGCAACCACTCAAAACAATGCATAACAGCGTATGCAAACGTCAGCAATGGTCCACTTATAAGTGAGGAAGCAATTAGGTTTTTAATGTTTTAATGTTTTCTTAAACCCACTTATATAATCACTGCTTGATCGCTGCACTGTGTAGTCTTTTAAATGGTGAACTGTAGATGAACAAACTGCCTTTGGGGGGTTTCAAGCAATCAAACACTAGTCTCTGGTAGACATAAACAAGGCTTTGTTTAGTTAGGAAACCTCCATTTCTCCCTTTGACCCTTCCATGTTGGGGCCAGGCATAAATCAATCTTAAACTGATCATGTGATTGTGTTGCGAAGCGTATAGTGGTCACATCTTCGGTCCCAAAATAGATGGGTAAAGTATTATATTCCTTATTACTAAACTAAGAACAAGAGTTCTCTTCTGCTTACATTTGCTCAATTTAGGTGCTTTATTGTCAGCATATACTATAACTATAATATAACTACGCTGTAAACTGTGATATTTCATTTCAGTTTATTTTATGATGAACAGGAATGTTTCTGCATATGATATGGAGGCTGGTCTTTCCTCTGCCTTCATCACATTATTTAAATTTGAAATATTACTGGTAAAAAAAGTCATTTTAATAGGAATCCATGTCATTGGGAAATTCCTGTGAGGCTGAAAGATATTTCACACAGTGTTCCTTTTTATTTGGCAATGCAAATTTTTCATGTTCACTAGTATAAAAATATGAAAGCATGTTGCCATTCTGAATGAAAAACTATTTATTATTAATAATAATTATTTGTTAAATTTCACAATGTTTTCTTTTTTCTAGTAATAGGGTATGTGCACTGCTAGTGTTCCCATACCGATAAACTTACGATGAATGGTTAATGTGACTTTTTTCAATTTTATACGGTTGCTTTTACAGCATGGATGCTGTAATGTAATCCAAATACAATCAGTTAAATAGACTTTAGCATTCATTTAGTTGTTCAAGCATAAAAAGAGATGAAAAGCCGTTTAAACACACGCACCCGTCAGGATCAGCCGGCTAACGCTGAAACTCCATTGAAAACACTGGAGTAAAATAAATGTTCATATTTTAAAGACATGGCGTGGAAAATTTAAGTTTAATGCAGTGCTGAGACCCATTTTATATTGTATATATATATATATATATATATATATATATATATATATATACATGATTTGTAAAGAAAACAGATGATTTTGTAACGGCATACAGTTCACCGAAAGCGCTTGACCCAAGTTACTGAAAAAATAAAATTCCCTCTGCATATACCCTATTGTGATTATTTCTCACAATTCAGATTATTCTTATTCTTCTCAGAATTGAGCTAAGACCAAAGTCCAAATTGTGAGTTTAAAAATCATTCATTCATTCATTCATTTTCTTGTCAGCTTAGTCCCTTTATTCATCCGGGGTCACCACAGCGGAATCAACCGCCAACTTATCCAGCATATTTTTACGCAGCGGATGTCCTTCCAGCCGCAACCCATCCCTGGGAAACATCCACACACACACATTCACACTCATACACTACGGACAATTTTAGCCTACCCAATTCACCTATACCACATGTCTTTGGACTTGTGGGGGAAACCGAAGCACCTGGAGGAAACCCACACAACCAAGGGGAGAACATGCAAACTCCACACAGAAATGCCAACTGATCCAGCCGGGGCTCGAACCAGCGACCTTCTTGCTGTGAGGCTAACGTGCTAACCACTACGCCACCGTGGCGCCAGTTTAAAAATCAGTTTAAGGAAAAAAGTCAACATTTATTAAAATGTATTAAAACCCATAAACTAGTTATTGCAAGAAATTAAGTCAAGATTGAGAGCACTTGCAATCACCTTGTGTATCCAGCCATTTCTTAGGAATCCACATCACTGGAAATTTCAAAAAGATATCACACACACAGATTTCTTAGTGTAATGCTGCATTTTTCATGCTGACTACACAAAAAATGCAGCTTTTTCAAACTACAGTACTTATTTCAAAAGTTTTTTTTTTGTTTTTTTTTTTTGGATTGACAACCTTTTTTGTTCAATGAATTTAAATGTGTGAAAGAAACAGTTCACTTAGGGTGTACTCACACTAGGAATGGTTGCCTTGAACTGTTATACCTCCCCTGTCCCCCTCGACCTGTCCTGCACTCATTGTATTTGACCTTCCGAGCCCGAGCACACTTACGTCATTGATGCGAGTGTTCAGTTAGAAAGAGAAGCGCTCTCGCTCAGTAGAATGGAGATTGCTTTAATTATATTGTTTTATATTATTTTAAAACGTTTGAGATGCAGTGACACACAGTCAAAATCTTGCCGAACAGATCCACCACGTTTGACGCTCATAAACTTTCCTAAAGTCATCATGTTGCACATATCAGGAGGTTTGATGAAGGTGGCAGCTGATGTGCAGCGAGGGGTTTGTATCTTTGATAAAATATGACAGGTCATGTTCATTGAAAAGTAAGAATGATTTAATAAATTCATATGAAACAGTCCCTTATAAGTGACGTTGCATCTTTAGCTTCGCACTCAGGCGTGTACCGCACCAAAGGCCAACCAAACCGTGCTCTGGCACACCTCTTCCAACTGGGCCAGGGCTGGCCAAACTGAACTGCGCCCAGGTGCGATTCGGAGCACTCACACTTGTCAAACAAACTGGGAAATGGTGGTCAAGTGTGCTTGGCCATGGTTGGGACAGTCTAGTATGAGCACACGCTTAACTGATTTGTGTTGGAACAATGTGAAGGAATTTTGTGGAACTCAGCATTTTTTACAGTGTAGCAGAAACATATTAAAGCTTATTTTTGTCACAGAAAAATTTAAAAAGAAAGGCAAATGCAAATTTTTTTTCTAGCAAATATAACATTTGTCCCACATTGTGAGGTTTTTTTTATCTCTTCCAAGAAAAAAAAGTCGAATTGTGAGTCTCAAACCTTGCTTATTAGTTTTCCTGCAGCCACACTAGCATCAATAGCTGCTTCGGTTTTAAAGTGCCTTCTGTGTATGCTGTACTTCATACATTCCTATGCTTAATAGACAGCAGACTTTAACCACATCCCAACCAAATCTTCAATACTTGTCTGAGAAAACATTTCTAGTCAGATGTTAGCCAGTTTAAGTATGCTGCACATCTAAGATATGTCACCTTCAAATTCTACCCTGGCTTCAAAGTAAAATACTTCAGCGACTGCATGTAAACTAACAGCTAAAAATAGCAAACGCGTGAAGTGATAATGCTCAGCCAAAACTGTCTGTGATTCGTAACTCTTGCTTTTATCTGTGTGTGATTGAAGTCTCGCAGTGTAGACAAGCAGCACGCTGTCATCAACTATGAGTCCAGCAGCGACGAGCACAAAGTCAAGGATCTGGGAAGCCTGAATGGGGTGAGTAAGAGGAAAAGTGAATGT
Source organism: Danio albolineatus (assembly GCA_903798035.1). NCBI lineage: Eukaryota > Metazoa > Chordata > Actinopteri > Cypriniformes > Danionidae > Danio > Danio albolineatus. The sequence continues at coordinate 1,306,457 of CAIGQQ010031933.1, forward strand.
GGTGCTGCATTCCTGTTAAATGAATCATTCTGGCTTACAAGCAGCACAGTTTACAGTTTACAGTTTTGTCCATAATTTTCTTTTCTATATATTGTCTCTGTCACTTTTCAGTCACTTTATTATTAGATTTGTTTTTTCAGTTTAAATGAATAATGTACAATTACTTAAAGGGATAGTTCACCCCAAAAAAATGAAAATTTACTCACCCTCAAGTGGTTGCAATTTTTTTGTAAGTTTCTTTATTACACCAGGTGTTGAATTTAACACTTGTCTGGTATCTATGGCCCCATTTACACTAATGCGTTTTCGTTTTAAAACGCATACTGTAAGTTTTGCTACGGTTACGCCATCTGTCCACACTACTTTTCGAGCCCCGAAAACGGAGCATTTTGGAAACGCTGAAGAGGCCATTTTCATTCTAAAACGCTGCTGCTCCGTCTCAGTGTGAATGAGGAAAACGGAGACATTTGAAAACGGAGGCGTGGCTGCTAAGTTTTGCTACTTGATTGGGGCTTTTTGGTGATTGCATAACCTTCCCTTATTCGTCAAGCCCCTATCACATGACTATAACGCCACCGGAAGACTGCAGACCAGCCTTCACTGTAAACAACAACATGGACACAGAAATGGGAGCGTTGTAGGCACCATTGTGCAGTTAAACTCAGCCTTTTTTACTACAACAGCTGCATATATTCGCAAGAGGCAAGCTATTGTTCGAGCACTCGCTAATCGCTTTCGTTTCAAGCGGCATAAGCCCTATTTAGAATGCCGAGCGAGACACGTGCTTTCTGTTTATACTTGAATGCTCATGCCCAGAGTGCGTGAATGTTCGCATGATATACGTTTTCGCTGGAGTAGTGTGGACGAAGATATATTCAGAAATGCCGGGTGAAACGCTAGTGTGGACGCGGATCGTTTTCATGCTAAAACACCGTTTTAAAACTAAAACGCACTAGTGTAAATGAGGCCTATATGAGTCCCACCAGCCAAGTGTCCAGGTTATACTTTCAAAAGTGTATACATATTTTACACTGCAGAGGTATGTATATTTAACACTTTTGAAAGTGTAACCTGGACACTTAGCTGGTGGGACTCATATAGACACCAGACAAGTGTTAAATTCAACGCATGTGGTGTAAAATGTACACTGGCAAATTTGCTGTGTAGTAATATTTATTTGCTCAATCAGCATGTTTGTGTGTTAGTTATACATTTCGTGTAAGTGATATGAAACTGTAATGTGTAGTTAGAGTTAGGTTTGTGTTAACTGTAAATCATTGCACATTTAGATGTGATTTAAAAATATATATGTGCAAAACTCCTCATAAATACATAGTGTTATTGATTAAAATGCAATGATATGCAAGCTGCTTTTTTCTGAATCTATATATTATGTGTTGGTGTTAGTTTTTTTTCTGCTGTTTGAGGTCAAAAAAGAATGACTAAATCAGAACTCATGGCCTCGCTCGCACAAATTACAACCTCTTCCTGTTGAGTCACTCTTAAGAATTCCTCTTCCTGTCCTGCTTTTGCCAGGAAATGACTATTATAGTGTGTGCAGCCTGTTATCCACCTTTTTTCTCTCCAGTTTCAGTTCTGTTTACGCTCCTCATGTTTATCAGGGATCAGTTTTCAACAAAACTCCACAAAACAAGCTCAGACATTATGAAACTACCGTATTTCTTTTCCCTAATGTTGAAAACTAAACCATTCCCCTATTCTGACCCCACATACCAGCAAAATATCTTAAGGATGGTCTCTGGATATTGTTGGAAGGACAAAGGGGGAGGTTGATTCAGCTTTTCAAGGGAAATTTTAAACGGGAATGCTTGAGAAAGTGCTTTGTCAGTGCGATTAGCTCCCCCTCTTTGCAGCAAGGAAGCGTCTGATATTTGAGACAGAGCAGACCTTCTAGCACGTTACAATCACCCTGAAGGTTTTCAGACTTTGTGGGCTGGCTCTCACTGCACTGATATGTTTAGAGGGATCTGTAAACCACTTGTGCTCAGAACTTTTGATGTAGAACCCGTCAAACATGCTGCCGTTTTGTGAACTTATTGAATGGCAGACTAATCGGGTGTAATGTTTGTACTGCACTCAAAAAATGATGTTTCTGTTGGTTCAAACTACTTATTTCAAATGAACTGAATCAACACAATTCTTGAGTTTTTTGTGACAAATGAATTGCTTTATGTTCAATCCACTTAAATTCGTTAAAACTGTTAAGTAAACGTAATCGCTTTGTGTTGGGACAACGTGAAGGAATTGTGTGGAACCCAGGATTTTTTATAGTGTATACTTCACTCAAAAAATATGTTTCTTGTTTGTTCAGTGTGCTTAATTATAATAAGCTTAAACAACACAATTCTTGAGTTTTTTTTGCGACAACTTAATTGTTTTAAGTTCAATCTACTTAAATCTGTAAAATCGAATCAGTTAACTTAATTCCTTCATGTTTTTCCAACGGATTGATTGTGTGGAACCCAGCATTTTTTACAGCATGTGATCCTGACGCACCTTAAAAAATACTGGGTTGCAAACAATCGATTTGTGTTGGGACAACATGAAGAAATTAAGTTAACTTGTTTGGTTTTGGATTAAACTTAAAACATTTAAGTTGTCCCCCAAAATTCTCAAGAATTGTGTTGTTTCAGCTTATTTTATATAAGTCGTTTGATGTTGTCAATCTGATGAAGATTTGAAATTATTAAACCATAACCATGTCACTATTACTCAATTTTTAGTCTAGGGATGTTGGATTTAGTTGTCTAATCAGTTCATTCTTTGGAAATAAACAGCTTTTATTTTGCTTTGCTTTGGTGTGTTTTGATTTAGAGCGTTTTTGAAGAACTTTATTATTCCTGTATTAAATCCACCACGAAATTAATACCGTGTTTTGTTGCTTGAAATTTGCAGATTATCTATATGTTTTAGGCTTTGCCTATTGTTGATGAAATTCTTCTTAGCACATTTAAAATGTACAAAATAGCAAAAAAAAATAAAAATTCAAATGCTTTTTTTTTGTCCAATCAAATCCTCTTCAAATGGAAATATTCCTCCTTAATTAAAATACTGTTGATACAAATACTCTAAAGCAAATCGCTTATGGCTAGTGAATATCAAATCGTGTTGGCTATACTTCATATCTGGTTATTTCTTTAAAGGTTATTTTGGTACAAAACATATCCGTCCATTAATTTTAGTGTTTGTGATTCGAAATTCATTTTATGAAAGCATTTAGACCAGTGTAAGTTCAGCCATTATTAATAGTGAATTTTATTTGTCTTTTACTTTCCAGACATTTGTGAATGATGTCAGAATCCAGGAGCAGATGTACATCACTTTAAAGATTGATGACAAACTGAGGTTTGGATATGATATCCTTTAATGCACTGATCGTTGGATGATATCTGTATGCGGATTATAGGGTTTATCCACTCTTACTTTGAATGATTTGTATGTTCATGACAAAAAGCATGATGAAGAGAGTTTTATGGGGTGCTTTTAACACCTGCTCAAACTCAAAAAATACAAATTAAAGGTGTAAATGGGGTCTAACATATTTTTAATGAAATGCTTTCGGTTGATTTTACATGCACTAAAATGTATGGTTAAATGCTCTGAACATCCGTACTCTGTGCCTAATGACCTAAGCTTGAATGCAAGCTTAGGGGTGCAACAATAGACTTCTTAATGTTTGGTACAGTGTGGTATATGATTCATTCATTCATTCATTCATTTTCGGCTTAGTCCCTTTATTAATCTGGGGTCGCCACAGCGGAAAGAACCGCCAACTTATCCAGCATATGTTTTATGCAGCGGATGCCCTTCCAGCTGCAACCCATCTCTGGGAAACATCCAGACACACTCATTCACACTCATACACTACTGACAATTTGACCTACTCAATTCACCTATACCACGTCTTTGGACTTGTGGGGGAAACCGAAGCAACTGGAGGAAACCCACGCGAACACAGGGAGAACATGCAAACTCCACACAGAAATGCCAACTGACCCAGCCTGGGCTAATATCAGCGACCTTTCTTGCTGTGAGGCGAACGTGCTACTCACTTTGCCACTGTGGCGCCCCGTGGTATATGATATGTTCATTAAAAAAAGCACTGTCAAATAAAAAGAAAAAAAACTACAATACAAATACAAATTTAATACAATATAGCAGATTATACTAAAATAAACAGTGCTTTTTAGGTTTTTTCATGTACTTAACAGTAGTTTTCCGTTCTGTAGTTTTCAACTGAAGTTTCTACTCTAGTTTTCAACTGAAAAATATAATCAAATGAATAGCTGTGGGCTTCTGGACTCACATGACATGCAGCACACGTCACTTTCATTTTAATGTGAAAGCCTCTCCTATTTTAGTGCTCACTGATGGGATATTTACTCACAGGGAGCCTTGTTTCAGCACATGGACATACATTCTAACATTCATAGATCCAGTTCAGAAAGTAATTAAAGGAATGGGGAAATGCAAAACCGAACCATGGAAGTCATACAGAACGGCTCAATATTATTAGGAGTATTGCAGCATCTCTAGCTAATACCAAGTAGAAAGTACATTTTTGAGTTTGTTGTGTGAATGTGTGTAGACATGCTTCGTCTACTTCTGATTCCTTAACCCGACTCACATACCAACTTGTTCTCTGTGGTGCGAGGAGAGCTACACGTGCCAGAAGAGGCTCTAAAGGTAAAACAAGCACCACATCTCACGATCGGTTTATATGGTTAAAGAATAGTTCACGCAAAATAGAAAATTCTGTCATTGTTTACTCACTCTTAGGTTCTTCCAAATCTATTTAAGATGCTTTCTTCTGCTGAACGTAAAAGAAGATGTTTTGAAGATGGTTGGAAACCAAATAGCTGACCTCAGCCACTGACTGACTTAGTATTTGTTTTTGCTGCTATAGAAGTCAGTCACATCAATGTTCGGTTACCAATCTTCTTTAAATGATCTTCTCTTATGTTCACAGAAGGATGAAACTCATGCAGTTTTGGAACGACAGAATAATTGTTTTTGGATAAACTGAGCTTTGAACAATATCCAAGTTCATCCATTTAAAAACACGTTAGCCCTTGTATTACAAGAACTATGCTTGCTGTAGTTTATTTACCTTCCCGAGGCTATGTTAGATGACAGCTTTCTGGCACTTACTGTGTTCTTCTCCCTCCTTTCTGTCAGCATGAGAAGTTCACCAGCCAACTTCAACTGGCCAAGAAGCCCACCTGCGCGGAGCCCTTAAAATCCCCCAAGTCTTCCCCAGGCAAAGCCAAACTGAGCAAAGCTGCGGAGCCCATTGCTGAAGCAGCAGTCAAACCTGTGGAGCCTAACAAAGGAGATGACAAGATGCCAGGTAAAAAAATGACTGATGATGTCAGGGTGTAAGATTATATTAATGTCTGACTCTTTCAAAACACTTTGTCTGTGATTCAAAACAAGGATAATTTTTAAATGAGTAATACTGGACTAGGGCGCCACGGTGGCGCGTGAGTAACACGTTCGCCTCACAGCAAGAAGGTCGCTGGTTCGATCCCCGGTTGGGGCAGGACCCGGTTGGGCCAGTTGGCATTTCTGTGTGGACTTTGCATGTTCTCCCCGTGGTTGCGTGGGTTTCCTCCGGGTGCTCCGGTTTCCCCCACAGTCCAAAGACATGCGGTACAGGTGAATTGGGTAAGCTAAATTGTCCATAGTGTATGTGTGTGAATGAGAATGTATGAATGTGTTTCCCAGGGATGGGTTGTGGCTGGAAGGGCATCCGCTGCGTAAAACAAATGCCGGATAAGTTGGCGGTTCATTCCGCTGTGGCGACCCCGGATTAATAAAGGGACTAAGCCGAAAAGAAAATGAATGAATGATAATACTGGACTAGCCTATGCTGTGCATCATCTGTCTCATCCCTTGTCTTTTGTAGCTGAGCAAGGTGACATAAACGATCCCAGTGTATTTGTATTAAAGCACAGACTAGTAGCAGGTGGAAGTGATCTGATGGGCAAACTCCAGGGCGACATTCAGAGAAAACATTAGCACTATACACATCGTTGTGATGTGTGACAGAGACGTGAAAGTTGTGAAAGCTCTTTGGCAAAAGAGAGGATTGCCTCTCATTCTTTTCTTGTTATAAAGAATAGAAGAAAGCTTGTCACAAATGGAAAAGTAATGTAATGGAATTCCATTTAATTGAATGGATTTTGCAATGAGATCAATTAGAATAAAATAATGCAGCTTAAAGGTGCTGCATGTAAGTTTTTGACTCTTCTTAGGCATACGAGTTCATTTATTTGTTTGCAAACATGCATTGCAAAGTGAGCATGCACTGACCGTCAGTAGCTATGTTTCCATCCAAAAATGCAAATGAACTTTATGCGTAAAACTGGATTATCGCATAAAAGACGTGTGAATAAAGCAGCGTTTCCATCCAACGTGTCAAAGCAGACAAAATCGTCACTTCCTGATTAACTGGCGCCAAATATCAACAGTAAAAACATAATTTGCTGCAGTAGGAGAAGCTGCGTCGATCTTCTCTTCATTTAATAAATGACTTGTGCCTCAGAAGGCAATCGAGACACACAGTGAACACACGGTGGCACTTGAAGGTGTCAGACGCGGAGCACAGACGCTCTTGATTCTGGAGGTCATTAATAATATAATAACACAACTTCTGAAATGGTAAGGCGTTTTAGAATGACCGAAACAACATTTCAGATGTTTTACGATGTGCTCATTTCTCTTACAACAACATCACATGACCTTTTTTAATGCGCATACTGAAATGTATGTGGTAAAAGAGTTTCCATCGCAGTTTATGCACATCTTTTCTTATCGAATAAAAAGTTTATCCTACTCAGTTATGCGCATACATTTTTTATGTGCATTTTTTTAAATGTATGCGCATCATGGCATTTCCATCAACCGTTTTTTTATGCGCATATCCAAAATGCGAATGAAAATAGCTGGATGGAAACGTAGCTAATAGCTTGGAATCAATATGATTTTTAAAAATGTTTTACAATAAGCTAATTCTGCTCTCAATGGCTGCGTTTATTTAATCAAAAATATAATAGAAACTGTGAATATGTTATTGTAATATTTTATTGCAATATTAAGTAACTTATTTAATTCAATATAGTTTCAAATTAAATAAATTCTTGCGGTGTAAAGCTCATTTTCATTCATTCATTTTCTTTGCGATTTAGTCTCTTTATTAATCTGGGGTCACCACAGCGAAATAAACCGCCAACTTATCCAACATATGTTTTACGCAGCGGATGCCCTTCCAGCTGCAACCCATCACTGAGAAACATCTATACATACTCATTCACACTCATACACTACGGACAATTTAGCTTACCCTATTCACCTGTACCGCATGTCTTTGGACTTGTGGGGGAAACCGGAGCACCCAGAGGAAACCCACGCAACCACGGGAAACATGCAAACTCCACACAGAAATGCCAACTTACCCAAACGAACCAGCGACCTTCTTGCTGTGAGGTGAACGTGCTATCCACTATGCCACCGTGGCACCCGTAAAGCTAATTTAAAGCATGATTACTCTTCAGTCTCGCCTAATCCTTTTATTATTTGTGATCTGCTTAAGATGAAACATTTATTATTGTTGTCGCTGTCAGTTATGGGAAACTGATACAGTACCATAAAAATGCATTTACTTTTAATCATCATTGAGCTTTAATTAAATTGCCTCTCGTTATGCTTATTCAAACCGCCTGCGAAGAAATTAGTTGAAATATAGTGTCGTTGTTTTTTAACAATTCATGTTTTGATGCATATGATGTTTAACCCTTTTGCATGTTTGTTAATAATAAAGTATTATTTTTAATACCATGTTTGACCCATATTTAAATTATTAAGAGTTTATATGGTCTGATTTTAAGTAGCATAAGCATTAATTTGTATGTATTATTGAGTAATTAAATAACTTCAGACATAGTAATTGGAAAGGTGGTTTAAATACAATTTTAATAATGTAATTAGAGCAATTATGAGTGTGTATGGATGTTTCCCAGTGATGGGTTGCAGCTGGAAGGACATTCGCTGCGTAAAACCTATGCTGGATAGGTTGGCGGTTCATTCCGTTGTGGCAAACCCTGATTAATAAAGGGACTAAGCCGAAAAGAAAACGAATGAATGAATGAATTAGTGCACTTTCAAAACAGAGCTGAGTAGTTTCTACTCAGAACCCAACTGTGGCCTTATTACATCAGTAATACTGTGCATGAATGTTGCTGTGTGTTTGTTTTATCAATCCTTGCCAGCTACATGCAGTTATATCCAACATCATATCTATAATCGCCCCTTATTAGCTGTTCTAAAATCCTTGTAAACCACAGCTCTACCGTGTTTATTGCTGCGTTTGAGACTGTAACCCTTCTAAACTCATATATAGTTTATTTGTGTTACTCTGTGTAATTACAGCTAGGTTCGCCCTGCCGTGAAGTGCTGGGTATTTAATAACAGGGAAAGGATCAGCCCTATACGCCCATGCCTCTGTTTTCCAGCCATCAGCGTGTCAGGGGCGGATGGCATTTAACACACACTCTTATCTCATTGCCACCTGGTTATTTCATCCTGCTAATTGTCAGGCTTGTCCAAAATTCCTCTGGCTCCCGGCTGTTAAACTTACATGATGCATCGGTGAGCAGCACATGTAGAAACTGATGATTTCTGTGCAGAAGCGAGCCTGCAACAGCACTGAATGAACAGCAAAAGCATGTGATCATAGATATATGGATATTTCTGCAATTCACCAACGTCATGTCGACAGATGAGCTCATTTAAAATTACACTGTTCTTACAGTATATTATATTACATTTGTGACTTCAGACTATATTGTTTCCAATGGGAGAAGTGACTAGGAATAATAAATGGCGGAAAATAGTCAAACTACTTGCTCTACAAACAAGTGTTTGCATGACTTTACAGACAAAGTAGAATAATATAATAAAAAAATATCAGTTTGCAACATCAAGCAGCATAACGAGCTGTTTTTAAACATCTGAAAATGAATGGAAGTGAATGAGACCGGAAGTCTCATGCCAAAAAGATTTAAATGGCTGCGTCCGCTCGTACACAGAGAATAAGGTGAATAGGTCTGTCTTTGTGTGATCATAGCTAGTGATAATATAGAATGAATCCTCATTAACGTACAGAAAAGTTCTTTTGGGATTATCCAGAACAAGATATGCATATGTTTCATGTGTTATAGAAAGTATTTGAGACTCTCGTGAGAGTGCATAAAATTGCATCCTTTTGATTTTCTGAGATAAAAACATTTGAAGTCCCTAAGACCCCGTTTACACTAATACGTTTTAGTTTTAAAACAGCCTTCAGCATGAAAACGATACACGTCCACACTGGCGTTTCACCTAATGTTTCTAAACAGCTCTCTGTCCACACTACACCACTGAAAATGCACATCACTTGACACTGGCATACACTACACCCAGGCGGTCAGCGGATGCTTTGAGAACAGAACCCCAGGTGAGAGCTGTGCACGTCGGACGGTTCATCAAGGATCTACCGCTGGATCTAATCTCACTACATTTGTTAAACGTGATATTTAATTCATCTTGTTGTCTATATCTAATGACATAGTTTGACTTTGGTCTTTTGAATATATTACTTGTTCTCAGGTAACGTGTTTTGGCTGAGCGCAAAGATAACTTAACCACGTACTGATTCTGCACATTTGACTGATCGCTTGCCTTTATTTCCTATAATGTTTAAACGTATTGTACGTTATACTTTTATAATGGCCACTACTGATTATTAAAACTGATGTTCAGCAAAAGAGAGGGTTTCGTTTTTTTTTTTTTATGAAAATGAAAGGAGGCAGTTATGTTAGGCTCTGTTTTGTTTTAAATACGCATACAGTGAAGATGACGGTCATATAAATATGTAGCTACATGATGCCTCAACATTTTTAGTGTCTATTAAGTTGTTAATATCAAAACAAAATAGGCAGTTCCTTATATCATGTTAAGATAGTGAAGCAACATAGCCCGGGTATTGCGAATGACGTTATAAAGTAGCCTACACTGTTCTCTTTGATGATTTACCCAACGAATCCTCAGGAGTTTGTTTTACTTGTGAAGTCTGAACTTAGAAGAAAAAGATGCAAGACTGCACTTTGTGTAGGCTACTTAATATTGAGGGAAAAGCCCCAATCAGATGAATGACTGAGGCCACGCCTCCGTTTTCAGATGTCTCTGTTTTTCCCCATCCACACTAACATGGAGCAGCAGCATTTTAAAATAAAAACGGTGCTCGAAATATCCGGGGTATAGTGTGGATTGAAGGCGTAACCGTAGCAAAACTTCTGCATTTTAAAACTAAAACGTAAAATAAAATTTCCAACACGCTATTTTTCTATTGTTTTACAATGTAAACACGCAGTTATTAGACGTGTGTGAGCATTAAAGCTCGCGTCTCATGCTCTGGTCTATAAAGAATGATCAGTGGTCTCACATCCTTTGAAGCACAGGTTTTTTAGACGTTGTGTAAAGTTAAAAGATCTTCTACTTTCACATGTAGTGCAGCTCATTACTGTCAGTTCCACAGCAGTGGACCAATCAGAAGAGCTTGATTGCAACGGTTGCAATCTTCTGTTTACAGGCGCTAAAAAAAAAACTGCTTTTATAATGCATTTTCTTTTCTTTTTGTTTTTAGAAGCAAAGAAGTGTTCTGTGTTAATGTACCCTAAAGCAACCAAGTCATGGACGCTCTCAGTTTTACATTTTATATTTTTACAAGCTGTCCACACGATCTTACAAATAACACCTTTAACTGGATATTTCCCCCCAAAATAAATCATTTTTCATTTATTCCTTTGAGCTGTTCTATGGATGTTTTTTGTAACGTCCTTTGAATGCAAAATCGTTCAAAAAAATGTTTATTTAACATGTGAGCACTGTGTAATCTGTATACATTAGCCTTTGTGTACTACAATGCAAATCTGTAATTGCTATATTTTTCTACAGCAGGTGATTTAGCTGCCTTGCACAGGGGGACCCCACTGTATGGACAGCCGTCTTGGTGGGGCGACGGGGATGCAGATGATGAGAACTCCTTCAAACAGGAGAATAAACCATCTGGGAAGAAGCAGGAGAACAGCGGACCTGGTAAGACATCCCACAATCCTTTGAAACACTCACTGTTTGCATGAAAAGTTGTCGATATGATTCATAATCTAGTATCCTGGAATCACGTTGTTGTAATTTTATCAAATGTCACTTAAAAAGAACAAACAATATTTACTTAAAAGTTTGATTTAGCAAATTCTATGTTCTAAAAGACAAAGGCTTTATTTGTTTCATCCAAAAATGGGAGCATTGTGAAATATCAGAATGTAAAATACCTGTTTTCTAGTTTACTTCATTTTAAAATGTGATTTATTCCTGTCAAGACATTTTCAGCAGCTATTCCTTCAGACTTCCTGCCACATGGTCCTAATTTAATTGCACTCATGTCATCCTGCAGAAACATTTCTTATTATAAACGATGAAAACTGCATATTTTTTGCACAGATATTTTGGGATCTTTTACATACAAAGAGAAAAAAATATATGTATAAATTTCTTTTAAAACAAATCTCTTTACTTATCCATGCTGAATAACATACAGTCAGGCTCTAAATTATTCATACCCCAGGGGTACACATGTTATATAAATATATGGATATATTTGGTGATGTTTCTAAATTCAGTTTGTTATTTAAATAAAAACTGTTTGGTGTTTTACAAAAAAAAAATCTAATAAACATTTTACCAGAAATAATACACATTTAAATAAATTTATTCATTAAACGTTCATTACTTATATTATTAGTCCTTTTGTGGCAGAGAATGTTTTTTTTTTTCCTACACACTTTCTAGATTTGAAAATCATTGACTAAGACAATTTAAGCATAACTAAAACCAAATGGGCAGTTGTCTATAATAAACTTTGAATTATTTTCTGTCTGGTCCAGAAAAGCAAGCATAAAATTTGCTTCTGATTGAAGCTGGCATGTTGAAGTGAGCTTTAATCTGCGAGTCTCCAATCCCATTAACTTGCTCCGTATTGGAGTAATGGGATTGTAGATAACTGAGGCTTTACCACAGCAGGACATCACACGTTCACTACAGACAAGTCAACAGCAACAACAACCACATTGAGCACATTTATGCCAAATATTTGCTTCTGTATATGTACCTAAAGTGATAGTTCCACCAAAAGTGAAAAATCTGCTGTTAATTCACTCATTCTTTTATTTGCCTTTTTTCAGTAGGGTATTAAAGAACGTTATTAGCTCAAACCGTGGTCCATGGTTCTTCATAAAATACAAATTCATAGCTACTAACACTTTGGGAGTCAAAAAACATACAGAAAACAAAAGAAATACTGCTGATGCTATTTCGGGTCTTAAGGTCTCTAGGTATGAAAATGAACATTATTAGCAACATTATCTTAAATAAAGTGCCTCAGCTAATAGTTCTTAGTGTGTTCATGACAGTCTATGATTTACTGTATGGGGTAATTTTGACTTTTTTTTTTTTTGGTTCAGTTTAAGATTACCACAACTGTTATTTCAAACAGGATTGTGCACTATACCAGTATACACTACCTGATAAAAGTCTTGTCGCATACGTTTTAGGAACAACAAATAATAACTTGACTTCTAGTTTATCATTTGGTATAAGAAATGGCTGACATGAAAGCTAAAGCCTCTAGATTACATTTATTTTACCAAAATAAAATATGATCATGTCTTGAATTTTATTTATTTAATTAGGACAGTAAGGTCTGACTTCTCTTAGACAAAAGTCTTGTCACTTAACAGAAGTAATGTCCAGTATAGAATATACAGTCATGATGCGGTGGAAAAAGAATTAATATTGTGTATGACCCCCCTGAGCTTTGAGGACTGCATTCATACATCTCTGCAATGACTCGAATTAATAAAGTCATCTGGAATGGCAAAGAAAGTGTTCTTGTGGGACTCCCAGAGTTCATCAAGATTCTTTGGATTCATCATCAATGCCTCCTCCATGTTACCCCAGACATGCTCAATAATGTTCATGTCTGGTGACTGGGCTGGCCAATCCTGGAGCACCTTGGACTTCTTTGCTTTCAGAAAGTTTCATGTGGAGGCTGAAGTATGAGTAGGAGTTCTAACCTGCAGAAGAATTTGCCCTCTCCTGAGGTTTGTAATGTAATGGCCAGCACAAATGTCTTCATAGTGTACCTCGGCTGTTGATGTTGCCATTCACTTTGCAGATCTCTCACGCTCCATACTGAAATTTGAGTCTTGGGTTCATGTGGGTTCCAGTAGGTCTTCTGCAGTATTTGTGGTGTCTGGAATGCAGTTCAACAGATGATTCATTCAAAAATCTACCTTCTGCCACATTTCCAAAATATCAACTAGAGGTTAAGTTGTTATTTGTTGCTTTTACAACTGGGATCAACAACAAGACTTTTGTCAGGTAGTGTCAAGGAAAATACCATTATTATGTTGTGTCATGATATGAAATTTGCTATACGATGGGTATAGTTATTCATAAATTCTGATTTGCCATTTATTAGGGATGCACTGAATGTTCGGAGATAACTTCCTTAAAAAATTGTATTGAAGTCAATAGGTTTCATCAACCAGCATTCTTCAAAATATCTTATTTTGTGTTCAACAGAACATGTTGCAATAAAAAAACAGAGATTAGGGATGCATCTCAATCAGCTTCCGAGCTCCTGAAGTCATTCATCAGTAGGTTGTGTACGAATTCATGGTAAGGACAGTGATTGGCTTTGTTCACTACATATTAGGACAGACCGACTATGACATAAGAACTCCTCATTGTACGTCATCAAAACTGGAATTTAACAACAGAACTAATCATTTTCATGTTCATTTGAATAAGATTTTTAAAAGTACATTATAGCTAAATAATATGATTGTTTTCTACCTGCAACATTTCAACCTTATAAATATTTGCTTGATTTTCCCTAAACAGCTACAGTATGTTTGTTCATTCATTCATTCATTCATTCATTTTCTTGTCGGCTTAGTCCCTTTATTAATCCGGGGTCGCCACAGCGGAATGAACCGCCAACTTATCCATCATTTGTTTTTACGCAGCGGATGCCCTTCCAGCCACGACCCATCTCTGGGAAATATCCATACACACTCATTCACACTCATACACTATGGACAATTTAGCTTACGCAATTAACCTGTACCGCATGTCTTTGGACTTGTGGGGGAAACCGGAGCACCCGGAGGAAACCCACACAACCACGGGGAGAACATGCAAACTCCACACAGAAATGCCAACTGACCCAGCCGAGGCTTGAACCAGCGACCTTCTTGCTGTGAGGCGAACGTGCTACTCACTACGCCACCGTGGCGCCATTATGTTTGTTCATGTTAAAAATAATTAAATGACAGATTCTTTTCTTTTTTTTTGATAAAAGTGTCCCGTTTGTCATTATGTTTGATGATTTTTGGGTCACATGATTCATATTTCGCACTTCCGAACTTCCGTTAAGGGTACATAGTGTGTATCGATACACCCTGATTTTCATTGTGGGACTTTTCAGGGAACGAACATTTCATTTTACAACAAGATGGCACTTATAATGGCTGGAGACCTGATTAGTGCACTGACTATTGAACAAGGGTGCTGATTGAGACGCACCCATATGACTATGTCCAGCCAACCATGATTTTGAGTTAAACAAAGTAAAATAAATACTCGGCTACAATTTTATTTATTTATTTTCAGGGGTCATATCGCAATATAAAATCAGTATCACTTGGACAGTGGTCAGACTATCTTACCATTATAATGTGGTTCAAATCATTGCTTTATGCATGCTTTTTGCCTCAAAAAACACATAATGCTGCAGTTCAGTTGCAACTGCACATGTAAACTTACTAAATGAGAGCTGTTAAATACTGAATAGAAAATAATAATACAAAATTATCATGAACATGATAAATATTTAGGTTTCTTTCTTAGTGCCGTGTACCGCTTTTATCATTGACCCAAGAACAGACCATCAAAGGCCGGTGATCTGAAAGCACTCATGCCCTTGAGCCCTTCAAATTTAATTGACTCAAAAACAGCACCGTCTCTGTTATCGAAAGCCTCAAACATCTACTCCCAGAAGAAGCCTCATGTCTTTCCGAGGGAATGTTGGGTAAATATATCTCGACGCTGTAGTTCTAGCACACTGAACAGGTATTGTTTGACAAAACCTCACAGACAAAGAAGGACAGACTCAGGTTCACTTGGCAGAGGCTCCAAATGAATCAGCATTATTTGTTTGAGGCTTGATAAACCTCAACGCTGCCACACAGAAAGAGAGAGAGAGAAAATCATTAAAGTGACAGTCCACCACATCAAAGTGCCAATACCTCCCAGAGCTATTTTATGCAGCAGTCGAGGCGGTTTTTTTTTTTTCTTTCAAAGGCAGGCCAGCGTAGGAAAGGAAAGGGTAGAGCATGTAAATCGAGCAGTCTCCCTGAAGAAGTGAATGGGTTGATTTGTAGACAGGCCCTGCCCCCTCCATCTCCATTGTCACGGAGGCGTGTTTGCTTTTTATTTTCCTCTGTGACACCAGCGCCGCTCATCAGACGTGCGCACACACATGCTAGATTTGTGAGTATTTTGAGTGTTTGAGTTTCTTTGTTTTATAAAAGTGTTAATCTTATTAACTTGTTAGTAAAGGAGAAATGTTGTTAGCAAAGGTGTTTATTTACATGCAGGAGCTAGTGTTTCATAAGAAACTTTTTATTTTGTTTTGTTCCAAGTTGGTCTACTAAAGTTCTCACAGTAGTTAAAGGGATAGTTCACACAAAACTGAAAATCGTGTCATTGTGAAGAAAGCTGGACAGCCATTGACTTTCATGGGATTTGTTTTTCTTACTACTGATGTCAGTGGTTAGTGATTTTCAGCCTTTTTTTCAACATATCTTCTCTTGTGTTTAGCAGAATAAAGAAACTCGTAATGTTTGGAATCACTTTTTTGGGGGGTGAACTATCTCTTTAGGTGAAACTCTAATAATGTTTAATTTATTTAGTTGACTGGGTAATCATGTTTTGTAGTTATACAGAGATTTAGTGGTGAAGGAAGTGTTTCTGCTTGATGGTGAAGGTTTATAAAAGGGAAGTATTTTTGCAAAAAGGGAAGTTTGAGTTGTGCTCATATGGGTTGTTCTGTGCAGAGGATTAAGTTGACAGATATTTAATGGTGTAAATGTGGAAATTTAAGGGGAACTGATTCAGATGCATTCCTGATGATGTCATCGTGACGTCATATTTAAAAAATCGAACTGTTTGTAATTGGTTTACGCACTTGTTGTTAACTGTTGTGTTGTTATTAAAATACTACTATATCTTTAAAACAAGCTTTAAAGTCACGCCTCATTGAAATAAAGCACAAGAAACTTATTTTAAATACTTTTCAAAACAAATTGTGTCCATTTTAATGATGTTGATTAGGCATGGGCCGGTATAAGACTCTGACGATATGATAACCTTGGATAAAAATTTCACGGTTTCACAGTATTGAGATTACTGCTCTAAAATATATTCTTTTTAAATGTCTGGCTAAAAAACAAAACCTTCCCCCCCCATGAACACAATATATTTTATTTTGAGAAATATTTAAAATATTTTGGGGCAGTAAACATGTCAGGTTAAATAATTGAAGTGAATCATTGACTTCTGTGGCCTCATTTGTTTTAAAAACCCAGATGTCTTTACAATTTACACCTAATAAAACTAAAAGAAAATGTAAATAACAAATCTTACACATACCTTAGGAACGGTATAGGAGACAATTTTGGCGGTATGAAAACCTTGACTTTTCCATACCGCGGTATACCTTGAAAACCGATATCGTCCCATGCCTACTGTTGATATGTGTTAACATATGTGATTTTCATTTAAATCAAAAGAGAATCGTAATATTTTATGATTTTTAGTGTAAAAGTGTGTACAAATATTTTTAAAGCTAAAATAAATCTTTTTTTTTAAATTATTAATTCGTAGATGCACCACAGCTCAAAAAATATTTTCAGAAATTTGCCATTTAATTTTTTTTTTTTTTTTAAATCTTACATAAAGATTAAGTTCATACTCACAGTTCGGCTGATGGGTTGAGAATCTCTGATCTATAAATCACACACTGTCAGTGCTTCTTAAACCATAATAGCATGAACATTGGTAATACGGTGTCCCATTAGTCAGACTGTTTGTCATTTCCACACTGTCTAGGATGTCAGAGCATCTGTCCTCAGCCAATTAAGTTGTTAAGGTGCCATTAGGCGTCCCATTAATTCTTGTCATGTGACAGATATTAAAGCATGCCTTTTGTCCAGACGGTGATTCAAACCCACAGTCTTGACATTTATGGCAAGCCGATCTGATTCTGCTCACTTAGAGGTTGCGACCTTTAACAGATAAATGGTGCGCCTTATTTTTCTTTACTTTTTGGCTCCACAGAAAGCAAAGAGGCCAGGCGAGGCGATAAATCAAAGGAAAATGGTTTGGGGCCTGTAGGCGCTGAGCCCAGCTACTTTGAGATTCCCAGCAAGGAGGGACAAATGGCGCAAAACAGCATCCATGAGATCCCAACAAAGGACACTGAGGGCACCGGTGCTGCAAAATCAGCCACGGGCAGTGCTGCCGCGCAGGCCAACACCTCATTCACCATTGAGTTTGACGATACTTCCCCAGGGAAGGTCACCATTAAAGATCATGTGTTACGTCCACGGCCTAAAAAATCAGGTCACGTTGGCGGTAAAGACCTCACCACCCTGCAGGCGGCCATCATGGCTTCTGAGAGTAAAGTGGCCGACTGGCTCGCCCAGAATGACCCTCCTTTGGTGAGGCGTGAGTCTACAGAAGAGGACAGTAAAAGCATCAAGAGTGATGTACCCGTTCACCTCAAGAGGCTTAAAGGTAAGCCTGTACACACGACTTTCTTTCTTTATTTATTTATTTATTTATTTAGCAGGATTTTTTATCAAAGCAAGTTGTTTAAATGGGAAAACTACATAGCAAATTTCCAAACTACCAGAGTTACAGTTTAAATTCTGCATGAAGCGGAAGTTGCTGAGACTTTTATTTTAGTATGTTGATGTTCTTCTAACTGAAACTAAATATTGTGTAGGGAGCAGCAGCGTTTTTGTGCATCATTCCCTCATAACAAACTAACAGTAAGGCCCAATATCAATTCTGTTTTTGTACCCCTATCCCTTCCTCTTGGCCCTTGAAACAGAGTGTGAAGGGGAAGGGCTTCAAAATTTGTCCCTAAGAAATGGAACAGCACTACAACACCTGCACACGTCATCATATGTAATCATGATCTCTTACTTCATATGAGATCGACGATGACGACTGCTGTAGTTATTCCAGTTGCGTTGTTTTTTGGTATTTATCTTCAGGAATTCACTGAAGGCAACAATATCATTTTATGATAACAATATAATGCAGCAATAAGCTCATAACTGTACTGTGCATTTACACCGTGGCCATATTCATCTAAACACACGAAAACACCATAACATTAACATTATAACAGACACTGTAAAAACAGCCACTAGACTTTTTTGACAGGGTATGTCACGACCGGGTCTTGAACCCGGGTCTCAGGTGTGGAGACTGGAGACTTAACCACTGTGCCACAGAGGCAGTTGAGTTGGACCCAAACGAAAACACTCCAAGTGGGAATCCAGAAAACTTGTATTTATTAAAAAAAAGATAAACTTAGGTTCTTCTCAAAAATGAGGTAACAAAAGACAACTTAGGTTCTTCTCAGAATGAGGTATATAAAATATTTTAACAGTACAATAAACATATAAAGAAAAACTCCACGAGGGGAGAAAACAAAAGACAATAAAACAGCAAGCAAGCAACAGGGAAAATAAAACAGTCTTACTAGACGTAGCTCAGGAGATCAAGGGAACACAAGTCAAGCTCACCAGGACTGACTCAAAAACCGAGTGAGGAACAGAGAAAAAGTGACAACTTAAATACACAGGCTGGAACGAGTCACAGGTGATCAAAATAAAGTAAACAAGAGCACACGAAGAAGAACTAAGGCAGTGGGGAAACACAGGGACCTCTAGGGGAATGGAGACAAAGTGCAGGATGGTGACAGGGTATTGAAGTGTTTGATGTGAAAGTTTGTTGTGGGACTGCTATGGCCTGTTTCCACTGAGTGGTACGGTATGGTACGGTTCGGTACGCTTTTAAGGCCGTTTCCACTGTCTAAAAGCGTACCGAACCGTACCACTTTTTGGTCACCCTTCGCCATGTTTAATACACAGCCGAGAGACAATGCTCCGAAATAATATAAACATATAATAACGAGCCATGGTCGACCCAAGCTCAAACTAACCTTGTCGTCGTCTTGAACAGCCACAAAGCCAAGAAGAAGAGCAGATTATACCCTATGACCGGTAATTTTTACGAGCCAGACTAAAGCGTGAGTGGTTTCGCTCACATGCGCGTCAATTTTTGAAATGTTTCAACATGAAGAAATTGCTGGACTAACCTGGACTATTATGAACTCGGAATGACGGAATTACTCTCTAAGAAGAGGTTACATGTGCTGGTGAAGATTACAGACACAGATGAGAGTGTTGCACAGACTGTGGGCTATATTTCGTGTTGTTTTTAAACCTAAATAAGGCATAAATGTATGCTGTGTGTTTCTGTAATTGGTAACATATCAGAGACTGTAAGGGGTTGTATATGTTCATATATGCTGCATTTATTAATTTATTTTATATAATCGCAGACAGTAGGCTATTTCACATCATTGATCTAATTATAATCAGATCATGTTCATAGAAAGATCAGTACTGAACATTTATACACCAGTGTTTATGTGTATAATAAAGCATCTGTTTTGTGAGAAGTGCTTCTCGTATGATTTGTGAACGACTTTACTGTAAACATTTCCTTGAGCGAAAATGATGTCGACTGAAACTTTCTGTCGTACACCACGCCCACCAAAAGAGTACCCTTTTGCAGTGGAAACGCAAGCCTGAAAAGGTGACCCGTACCTACCCGTACTGTACTGCACCACTCAGTGGAAACGGGGCTCTAGTGTGGTCCTGAAAAATCTCCATTTCAAGGGCTATCTAGCCCTTCCTCTTAGTCCTACGCCTTCAAGCTAAAGAGAATTGGAACACCCCTACCTCTTCACGTGGGTAAGGGGAAGGGCTAAGGGGTAGAATTTGAATTGGACCTTAGAGCGACCTTAATAATAGTGTGACTAATGCAGTCAAACTAATGTCATCAGAGAAAGACCACCACCTCTGACACAGAAGACTTCAAATTTCAGACTTTAAATTCTGTTTATTTTCTCGTACTTCTATCTAACTGTACCTGTATATACTAAACGTGTACTTGTATCTAAACCCAACACAAAAGTAGAAGTCCTTCATGAAAGTTCTTACATAAGGATGTCTTATATTTCCTACATTATGCAACAAAAACTAAAGTCAAGATTAACTTGTGATAGTTTTATGTGATCACCAGACCAAAACGGTTCTGCTATCATTTACTCTTAAGCATAAACCAAGAATTGTTTCCATTCTACTATTCTGTCCATTGCAGATTAAACTCCTTGTTTTATATGGAAACTTTTTTTTCATAATTTTATGAATGTTTTGACGCATTCGACTATTGATCTCATTGATTTTCCATGGAGGGGCGGAAATTTTTGTTTACATTTAGATATTTTGCTGACATTTTTTTTCTTAAGCTGACATTTTGGTCTTGGAGCTTAACAGTACGGCAAACTGTCAAGTAATTCTTCTAAAATAGACTTTTTTCCACCAAATCATAAATGCATTAGGTTCTGAACATTGAAAACTTTTTATTAAAGCCACAAGGGGGGATTTTAACAATTCTAAATTATAAAATTAATTATTTTATTGTATGCGTTGTTAAATAATTGCACATGATGGCTAGAGAATTTGTTGAGTTATGTTTCATCCAATTTTAAACGGATTATTATTGGGACTCAAAAGAGAAGATCATATAAGAGAATCAGTTTGCACTTTTCTTACACTTTGCTGTAGCAGCATTAAAGGGAAATAACACTCACTTTCTGTCATCTTGAAGCTTCCTAAAATAATTCCTTTCTTTTTCACCTTACACACACTCTCAAAAATAAAGGCTTTCTAGATTAGAAGCAGCAAAAGGATCTTTAGATTATCAAAATATTCTTCACACTCAAAAAATGGTTCTTTTAATCATTGTTTTAATAAGCACTTTGCAAATCACAACCTTTATTTTTAAGAGTTCATCCACTCAGTTGAAAAAAATATGGTGGATTGGCATCACGCAGTGATTTATTTAATGTACAGATTTACATGTGCTACTGTAAACCCACAAATGCCCAACACCTTTAGACTCTCCTAAGAATCCATTCATTTTCATGACCTACTGCCAGTGTTCGTTTTACTCCAGATTTTTCAGAACGTCTCACAGCTGTTAAAGGTATTCAATATTGATGACATCAGCAGATTGTAGTGAATTCTGCAGCCAGCCGGTAGACAGGTTGTGTAGCGTCAGCTGCATTTCCCTTTCCAGCGGATTAGCTGCCACCCTGCACTTTTAAGCCCCCTTTTCTCCTTGCGCCCACTGACAGAGCTTAGCAGAGATTGCGGTTTAGTCTACACTTTCTCCTTAAACTCTCCTCAGGGAGCCATCTCTCTAGCCAGAGTCGAACTGCATATAGAGTGTCGGTTTAGCTTGATTTTTGTGAGCCGTGTTTGTGGTCGCTAAAACAAAAACAGCATCTTTATCTATGGATCACTTGGGATGCTTCCTTCTGGTAGGACTTTTTTTTTTGTTAAGACTGCCGCATGCGACTTTGGGACAAGAAAGCCCTGTCCGCTAGCTTTATTCTGTAATGAAATGGATGATAATTTATGGGGAGCGTGTGCTTTACAGCTAAAGGAGTGCTGACAGTGTATGAATCCACGTGTGAGCTTTAAGCAGGACTGATAATTGGTGAAGGCTGGTAGACTATGCGGTCTGTGCAGTCTCAGGCGTGGTTCTGTTTGTGTGTGAGTGTGTGTATGTGTGTGTTTGCAGTTGTCTTTTGGAAGCTGCATTGCTGCTGTTTGTTTTGTTGGGCGAGATCAGAGTAGCGATGAGTTGGATTGTTGTCTCTATTGTCCACCGGTGAGTTTGGAATTTTTGTTTTGATCATTTGAGTTTGGTGTGTGAGGTAGGAATTCATTGTGTTGGAATGTGGAGAACTGGAGATGGACTCTAGGACTTAAATATTAACATTTATGTTATATGCAGGGCTTCACATTAACTTTTTTTATCACCAGCCACTGTGGCTAGTAGATTTCCAGCATCATTAGCCACTCATGATTTTCACTAGCCATGCTTTTGCTGTTGGGAAAATATATTTTATATGCATAAATTTGACTTTGACATGCGGAAATAATTTAGATTTTGTGTTGCGTTCACACACCTCCTCATTCATTTCACTGTTCTGTGTGTTGTGTATGAGCTTGCTCAATGTGCCGGAGCAGATGGGTTGTGTTGCATTGCAATTAATTTTTATTTCACAGGACTTTTCAGGGATAAAAATTAAGGATTTACCAAATTTATCTCTGACCAGATCAAAAATAAATTATTATTTCTTAGCCACAAATTTTTAATGTGTCAAACAAGCAAAATATAGCTGCATGCATGCTCTTTTTAATTCAACAAAATTATCTTTAAAAAAAAATTGACATTTAAAAATATTTATTGCCATGTATCTAAAATATGCACAGTAATCTGTCCTGGCTAAAGGTTCCCCAGATCACAGTACACATAAATGGGTAGTTAATCTCATATTTAAACCAATGTTATTGTAAAAAAAAAAAAAAAGATAATTAAACTATAATAACAAAAATAACTGCGAGCAAAAGAAAGCATGTAAAAAAACATAACGTGAGTGATAATGAAATAATGATCAGGCGCACACGGTTAATATTATGCCTTCAGCATTTGAATACTGGGTCATCCTTATTGTCGAACCCTGCTTTCGAAAACTACAATTTAAAAATAATTTTCAACCAGCCAGAGTGGCTAGTTGCGGTGTCAGTCTAACCCGCCACAGAGGAAATCTACCCGCATTTAGCGGGTTGGCGGGTGTTAATGTAAAGCCTGGTTATATGAATAATATATTGAATTTACTGAATTTTCAGTGTACTTTTCCATTGCACTGTACTCGTTTTTATAAACTGTGTATGTAAATTTAAATTTGGGTTGTTTAAGCACAAAGATCAGGGACCATTTGGAGAGCTTGTTTTCTTTATATTCACATTTGTTTTAACCATATTTCTGCACTCTGGTGGATGATTGTAAGTTTGCTGATTTAATTTTCACCCACCTTTAAATGCACTGTTGTAAAGTAACAAATTACAAATACTCAAACCTCTGTGACTGAGTAGTTGTTCTCAGGAATTGTACTTTACTATGTAGTTTTAAAAATGTGTGCTTTTACTTTCCCTTGAGTTCATTTTTACTCCACTATTTTCCTTCAACCTGCAGTCAATACTTAAGGTAAATCGCCACATAATGAACTACCTCAGGACATTGGCGGGTAACACTTTATTTAGATGGTCCATTTGAGTATTAGTAGACTGTCTATTAGTAGAACTGTCTGTATACTGACATTCAACAGACTTTTAACTGACTATAAGAAACTTTGCAAGTACATGTCAACTTGCATTAACCCCAACCCTGCACCAACCTAACAGTCTACTTATAATCTAATGAGAATTAGTTGCAATGTAACTTAAATTCAACAAACGAACCATCAAAATAAAGTGTGACCCATTGGCGATTTATAATTGCAGAAAACTGTTTGGAAGCATTAAAAATGTCCAAGAAAATGTCCAAATCTTTACAAGCATTGACACAGAGACTATTTAGACTGCATGTCACTGATAAGAAAATGACAGATGTTTACTGCATGTTGACCGAAATGGCCTATAAGTCCCAGCATTGTACCCCAATGTCATGGGGACATTGCATTTTGTTTGGAAATGAAAATCGGGTTTACATTGGAACCCAACGTCATGCCGACGTCAATGTCCAACCTGAAATCAACCAAATAACAATGTCTAATGATGTTACAGCTTGACGTTGTGTGGATGTTACCACTATGACGTCATGTTGGATTTTGGTTGCCATACCTGATGAATAAATATCAGTATTTGACATGACGTTGGTTTAAGATGTTGACTCAACGTTGAATTTTTTAAAATCAACCAAATATCAACGTCATTTGATGTCGTTATTGGACATCAAAATAACATTTTCCTTAGACGCTGGCTACACAATGAACTTTGGTCACCTGACATCACAACTTAAATCTAACCTAATATTAACATCTTAAGACGTTTTGTGCCCGCTGGGCAATAACTAAATTAACTACAGATTGTTACGTTTACACACATCCACAAATTACGTGTAAATGCATCAGCTTTCTACAGGGTAATACTCACTACTCTTGAGTACTTTTGAAAGGTCTTTTTACTCTTAATTAGAGTAATATTGAAAACTGATACTTTTACTCGCACTAAATTTTTAGGCATGTAATGGTACTTTGACTTTGGTATGATTTTTTTCTGGACTCGTTCCACCATTGTGAAAACCAAACTATAGTCGGTTGTTATATATTTGTCAGATGCAAAATATCCCATCTACAGTCTGTATTGTGAGGATAATCAAATCCATTTTTCTATAAGTCAGTCTAGTTTAGTATTTGTTTATTTATTTAATTATTTGCTTTTGTTTTGTTTTCATTTTTGCTCTCTAAAAATGCTGGGTTATTTCAACTCATTTGTGGGTAAAATTTGGACAAAAGCTAGGTAAGTTTTCCTAATAGAGCCAATTTTAACCCAACATCTGCATTTGTCTATATTTTACTCAATTGGGGTCACAATAACCCAGCGTTTTTAGAGTGTAGTTTTTTTTTTACCCTTGTATACTGTATACTTATGTTTAGTTTTTTGTTTACTTTTGTTTTGTTTTGCTGCCGATTCATGTGATGAAAGGTCATTAGTTCAGTCACGCAATCGTTTAAAATCATTTGATGCTCAAGGAACATTTCATACATTATCAATTTTACGTGAAATCTAAATATTTTGTCAATGTACAGTCACTTTTATTTATTTACTGCATCATTTTTGAATAAAACAAATGCAGAAATAAGACATAAGTAGGCCCACACGGAATCACTGATTCTGTTTATTTACGTGTGTAAATGTGTGTAAATATATATTTAATCAGTTTTCAAATTAATTTCAGTAATAATATTGACTAATATGAAAATATTCATGTGATTTATTTACAATACAGTTTGTAAAGTACTATTTTTGGTGTTTTAGTAGCTATTTTATATGAGAGACATGCTTTGTTTACCAAATAATGTGGGTCTAATTAGATTCGCATTGTAAACATTAACTAAAAGTTAAAAAGGTATTACTTTTTATTTCATATATTAAGGTTATAGTTATGGTCCTTCCAAAATCATTCCGCATAAATCCGCAGATTTTTAACAAAATACTCCGCAGAAATAGCAAAAAATGTCCGCAGATTCCATCTGGCCCTAGGCATAAGACATGATCACAATTGTGAACGGTGGGATTGAACAGATTAATGGTAACCTTTGGACAAAAGGTCAACCAGGCAGTTATGATGCCTCTTAAAGTGTTTAGAAAAAAAACATAATGGCTCCAAGCTGTGTGAACACTAGTATGCACTAATACAGTTTGACCTTGAGGCAGTGACACAATACTAAATGTCCATTCCTATATTTGCATTGTTTAATACTCATGTTTGCTTAGCGTTATCAGACTAGTAAGAGTAAATGCAGTCTGACTCATAGAGGGCTGGTGGGGCCAGCTCTCCCCGTTCAAAGAGCATGCTGTGTGGCACAGAAGAGTGGCTTTGTTTCAGGGTTTGCGCGTGAAAGGCCACTGTTGGAGTGGTGTAGTTGTTTCTCCCAGTCTCCCAGAGCAGTGGCTGTCACTTCTGACTGCATGCTGCTTCCTCAGCCGACCGAGCTGAAGAATAGACCACCCCTCCTCCACCTCTTTACTTCCTAGCCCCTTTTTTCAGCGAGCAGGGCTTAGTTAGCACCCAGAAGCTGAAATGCCCATCACAGGGTGAATCATATGGGGGGTTTTCTGCTATCTCTGCTCAGGTTTACAGCGGATGTTTTGCACTTGCTTGAAAGCACTGCGCTGTTCTGTGTTCAGATCTGCAGTAAACCATCAAAACGGTCTTCTTTTACAGGCAGCAAACATGAGGATGGCACCCAGAGCGATTCGGAGAATGGTCTGGGATTGCGGTTCGGCAGCAAGCGCCACGCCGCCCTGGAGGAGCGTTTGAGGGCTGCAGGAGTTGGTCGGGTCAAGACGGAGGGCTCGTCTACTGTGAGCCGCACAGCTTTCATGATTGAGTTCTATGACGAGGACAACCCTCGAAAACGCCGCTCGTATTCGTTTTCCCAGACCGCACCACTGCTCGGAGGTGTGCCAGGGGAGGGACTTTGCCCCGTGCCACCCTCACGTCCTAAGGTAGCGTCCACAGACGGCAGTAAGGGCAGCATGTCATCGTCTCTGGCGGCGGTCGCCCCAACGGCTGCTCGACTTTTGCTAAAACAGAGATCAGAGGAGCCAAAGGTGGAGCAGAGCCCAGCTGCTACTGGTCAACCCAAGCCCACAGAGGAGACTCAGAAACAAGATGATGACCAGAGCGACAAGGGCACGTACACAATTGAACTGGATAAAAGCAACCCTGAGGAAGAGGAGGCGCGGCGAATGATCGATAAGGTATGAAAGCCTCATTTATAACCCTATTTGACCTTAACCCTGAAGTTGTTGTCTGACACATGACTGTATGTGACATAGTCGCTCTAAGTTAATACGTTCATCTCCCACTGCTCACAATCTTTTGCGCTTATTTGTTTTTAATGTCCTACAACTCTCACTTCTTTTTCCAGTTTGTGAAAGGAGATATGATTTGTTTTTTCAAGGAGTGTTTGTGTTATTTTTCCACCCTGTTCTTTTCTCTCGAATGTGTAGGCTTCCCAAATAAATGCTAGTTTAAAGTTTTGTTAACCTTATGTTCATTTCATGCACATTTACAGCTTCCGATGTGCATTGCCAGTTCTTAGTGATTGACTGTAATGTAATGTACTATAAAGATTTAAATTTTCCACAGCACTTTTTCATTGGACCATTGTGTTTATGATATGTTATGGTTTTCTTGGAGCAACATAAATGTACAAATGCACTTATTTTATTGCAGTTTAACTATTTGAAGGACTGTTTTTGGGTATTAAGAGCTTATAAACTACTAACCACATTCTGCCTGAAGAACGTGGTGCAAAAGGGTTAAAAAAAATCTAAACATTGAGAAAATTATCTTTAAATTTGTCTAAACAAAGTCTAAAATCAAAATTCTAAATGCTATATATTTACAGTTGGAAATTTACAAAATATTACAGCTGGAAGGGCATCCACTGCGTAAAACATATGCTGGATAAGTTGGTGGTTCATTCCGCTGTGGCAACCCCATATTAATAAAGGGAATAAGCAGAAAAGAAAATGAATGCATGAATCAACAAAATAACTTAATGGAACATGAGCATTATTTAATATTCTAATGATTTTGGGCATAAAAGAAAAATTAACAATTTTGACTTATAGAATATATTTTTATACCAGTGCAACATAAGACTTCATGGTCTAGGGTCACATATAATCCTCTGAGGTCTTCTGAGGAAGGTTTGGGGCCTAGGAGAAGTTTTGACATGCTTAAGCATTTGTGCTTTTTTCTGTTTCTTATAAATAATCACTAAAGTTTAATGACACCGTATTCAGCACAAACTGTGCTACAATATTTAAGCAGCCTAGTTTACAATACAATCTATAGTTTAATGCAATCCATGGGTTAATAATGATTCTAACCAAGAGAAAATTAACCCCTCTTCTAATGAACTTATGTGGATTGGAATGTTATTAGACAGTAGAAACGGCTTTAAAAGCATACTGAACCATACCGTACCGTACCACTCAGTAGAAACGGACCATTAAGCAAGTAAATGGGGAGATTTAGAGAATTGTTTTATTTGTTTGTAAATTATTTAAAGCATAAAACACTTTTCCATGGTTTTGCCCATCAATCCATGGGCTTAATGCAACAACCAATTCATTATATAGTAAGTAAGTAATGTGTATTTTGTATAGCGCATTTATCGAGTATGGCCATACACCCAAAATGCTTTACAATCATCTCTCCACACCACCACCAGTGTGCAGCATCCACTTAGATAATGCGACAGCAGCCACAGGGCAACGGCGCTAGTGACCTCACCACACACCAGATGGAGTGGAGAGACAGTGATCGAGTCAATTCAGTGGATGGGGATAATTGGGAGGCCAGGGCCGATGGAAATTTAGCCAGGACACCGGGGTTACACCCCTACTCTTTTACGAGAAGTGCCATGGGATTTTTAATGACCACAGAGAGTCAGGACCTCGGTTTAACCTCTCATCCGAAAGACGGCGCATAAAGTAAACAAAAGTTTTAAAGATTTGCCATGTGGTCTCCCATCCAGGTCTCCAATCCACTGACCAGGCTTAGCCCTGCTTACTGTACCTTCAGTGAGTAACTGGTCTTGGGCTGCAGGGTGATATGGCTGTGGCATATAGAGCAAAAAGACAATGAGCCAGTGTTCATTTAATTTGAAAAAATATTTGTCATATTTTCCATCAATTACATTTTTTTCATTGACTAAAATCTGTTTTGACAAAAATGAACTGACATTTTTGGCAGCAAATAATGATAAACAAATGGAATGACTATTTGTTGAATAAATCCCTTACTTGTCTGCGAGGTGTGCGCATTTGAGCTGTAATGTAGCCTATACTGAGCTACCCAGCAGGACACAAGCACATTTGCTGCACGCCTCATTAAATGTCCAAAAATGTCAATGTGTGGGAGAAGAAAAGCTAGAAGCAGGAATAAATAAAACTGAAGCACACTGTTCAGACTGTATATCACTGACGAGAAGATGAAGGATGCCTACTGTATGACTGATTGGCCTCAAACAACAACTAAATGCACTACAGAATGTTACGTTTTCAAACACATGCTCAAATTGCATGTCTTCTATCAGTGCCGCGTGAGCTTAGTTTGCTGCACCAACTGCTTGTAGCTTGTTAGTCAGGGTTCAAAAAAGTGTGTAACCCAAGAGCTAACACATTGCCACAGCTAGATTTTTGCCCCTTAGGTTACAAAGATTTCTCTCTGCATGTAAACACATCAACCTCCTTCCTGTCAGCTTATTATAGCCGCATATATTAATATAATGTGTTCTCATATTAAATTAGTTCTAGATTAACTTAGACTTTAAAACGGCACTGATGCAAGCTACATTTTTAATTTGTAGTGTATAAGGTGGAATAATTATCAGCTTAATACTCACTACTCTTTTAGAGGGGCTAGTTTTTACTTTTTTAATCCAGAACAGATGTTTTTACTCTACTTGCACTACATTGTTTGGCAAATACTTTTAACATGGGCATGATTTTTCAGTACTCTCTCCTCCACTGAAAGTAACTAATCGCCTTTTACAGCGTAGAGTCATAAAAGTGAGTGGAAGAAGGAGGTGCAGAGCCATGTTGGCATTCTGTAAGCAATTATCACTGTCTTTATTTGAATGTATTCTGCAACCAGTGCAAAGACATAAACGGAAGCATGACGTGTACTGGATTGTTTCCTCTTAATCTTTAGTCGAAATAACTTCCCCTCCCACTTGCAATGACATCTCTTTTCTGATGACCTTTACTGGTGCGAGAGCTAGACAGTCTGCCAATCACCTAAGATCAACGGCAGATCAATCTGTAATGGGCGAAATCTAGAAGAAGCCATTTAAATCCGATGTACATGACAATAGGGAAGTCTATCGCAGCTTCTGTTACTCAGTATGCCGACTTTAACCCTGGGTATTCAACGTCTGCATTTAGAGGTCAGAACATTTAAAGGAGATCAATACAGCATAACAAGAGCTCCAACATGCTCTCATGAGTGGACCGTGACTGTTGTGTTTATCCTGGAAATGTGTCTCTGAGCATCAAGCGGGTTGAGTGCATCTCGCTGTGAAGCTCATTCTAATGGCTTTATAATGGCTCTCATGTGGCCGACCGATCAGATCCTCCGTTATTCACTTTATCTTCAGGAGGTTTTGAAGCCTTGCCTTTTAATGCATGTCTGGGTGCTTTTACTTACGGAGTGTTTAGAAATGTTCAAGCATTTAATTAGCATATCCTACAGAAAACAAGACTGTTGGCCTTTTTTTAAGTTATTTATAGTGGGCGAATTGAATTTTGCTAGAAATCTGAAAAATGTTAAGGATTTTTATTATCTAACTTGTTAATATTGTTGTTCTTTAATAAACCAGCTTTTATTAATTTAGTGGGTAACACTTTACAATAAGGGTTATTAGTTAATGCATTTACTAACATGAACTAATCATGAACAACACTTGTACAGCATTTATTAATCATAATTGAACATTTACTAATGCATTATTAACATCCAAGTCCATGCCTGTTAACATTAGTTAATGCACCGTGAGTTAACGTGAACTAACAATGAACAGCTGTATTTTCATTAACTAACGTTAACTAACATGAACAAATACTACAGTAAATAAATTGTTTATTGTTTGTTGATGTTAGTAAATGCATAAATTAACATTAACTAATAAACCTTATTTTAAAGTGTGACCATTTATTGTTTAATAAACCTGCATTCTTATTGTGAAACATTACTATTATATAATATAATTCATTCATTCATTCATTCATTTTCCTTCGACTTAGTTCCTTTTTTCATCAAGGATCGCCACAGCGGGTCGAACCGCCAACTTATGCATGTTTTACACAGCTGATGCCCTTTCAGTTGCAACCCAATACTGGGAAACACCCACACACACTCATTCACACACATACACTATGGCTAATTTAGTTTATTCAATTCACCTAAAGCTCATGTCTTTGGACTGTGGGGGAAACTCGAGCACCCGGAGGAAACCCACGCCAACACGGGAAGAACATCCAAACTCCACACAGAAATGCCAACTGACCCAGCCGGGACTCGAACCAGTGACCTTCTTGCTGTGAGGCGACAGTGCTAACCACTGAGCCATCGTGTCGCCAATTATATAATTATTTTAATAAAAAAGCAATTTATTCCTTTGATGGAATATTCATCATCACTACCCCAAGTGTCAGAAAACATATTAATACGCTGATTTGGTGTTTAAGAAATATTTCTAAATTATTATCACATTCTTATTGTGAAACATTACTTTTATTAATATTACAATTTTAAAAACTACTTTTTGTGGAATATTTACCATATTTACATATTTACATTATCCTTCAGAAAACATTTGAATATGCTGATTTGGTGTTCAAGAAGTATTTCCAATTATGATCAGTGTTGAAATCAACTTCATATTGTTTTTTACTATTCTTTTGCTTTATGCCAGTGGTTCTCAAACTTTTTTCACCAAGTACCACCTCAGAAAAAAATTGTCTCTCCAAGTACCACCATAATGACCTGTATTGAAATACAGTAGCGTAGTAGGCCTAATTAAGCAGCTACAGCACTGCACAGTTCAAAAATGTGGCACATTAATTCTTAATTTTATGAATATTTATTTTTGTCAGCCACTTTAAACATTCGGAATAGTTTGAAAATTAACACAGTGCTGTGCTTACAGGTAAGAAAACAATAAATAAACGTCAACATTTAAATTAAAGTGTGCTTTTAAAGTTAATTAAAAATGGCACTGCACTTAAAAAGTGAAAAGAAAACTAAAAAGTATGATCATAAAGTAGCCTATTCATCAAGTTCCTTGGACCTCATAAATATAGGCTATATGTCAACATATTCATATATAAACTATTTTTGAAATATATGTTGCACGTATATATAACTTATTTGTCTTTAAAATCTAAACATTAACTTGTATTTTAAATATATGAACTGGATTTACATATTTAAATTCGAAATTAGATCTACTTACTGCATTAAAGTAGGCGTTGTGTGTCAGAAAAGCAAGTGATTTAAACTATACCTGTCAACATTGGGATATAAAGTGGGATATAAATGCCTTTATTCTCATTTGCATCAATTTAATTTCTAAATAAAAGTGACCCCAATCTTTTGACCAGTCTAAGTCTTCAGACAGCTTTAAAGTCATCAAAAGTAAACTAAAAATATAAAATAAAATAAGATTAAATTAATCTCAAAAGCAAAATGATTGAAAATAAAAGGTAAATGTTTAATACTCTTACAGACAGGTGAATAGCTGGATAAAAATATGCGTTTTATGTGTGTGACTCTTCACAGACGTCAATAAAGCCCACCTACGTTTATTTTTGTAACATCCTGTGTAATACAAGTGATATTATTACTTCCTATTTGTTCCTTCCTATAATGTTCTCTGGCTCTGTTGCTATGGAGTCTGTGCACCTGTGTTTATTTGAACCTTTTTGCCAAATAGGTGCTGCCACTGTGTCACAGTTCACTGACTCTCCTCCTGCATGTGTTTTTGTGTTTGTCATGTGTAGGTGTTTGGGGTGGAGAACTCACAGGATCCTGGTTGCCTGGAGAAAGCCGGTGGTAAAATGAAGGACGGCAAGAAGCTCAGCTCTGCTGTGTCTGAGGTAACGAACAGATTATTACACCCATTGCATCACAAGTCTCATAATGTATACGAGCAATTCCATGCAAATTTGAACCTTGCCATGAAAAAAATGAGGTTTTCATCAAAATATCGAAACCGTTTAAAAAAAAAATTTGTGTAAGGAAGTATTTTACAGTACGTTAAAAATACTTAAAAATGTCTCTGTCAGTGTTTTCAAACTATTATATTTGATTTCCCAAAATCATACAAGTGCCAATTTTACATCTGTCAAGTCCATAATGGAGAAGTGTTGCATCCATAACAAAGCTTTTTCCTCATGAATGCAAAAACGTCGAACAAAATAAAATCATGTTTGTTCTATAGTGAGCCAACTCTTATCCTTTTCATTCATGTTCTTTTCGGCTTAGTCCCTTTATTAATCCGGGGTCGCCACAGCGGAATGAACCGCCAACTTATCCAGCATTTGTTTTACGCAGCGGATGCCCTTCCAGCCACAACCCATCTCTGGGAAACACATCCATACATTCTCATTCACACTCATACACTACGGACAATTTAGCTTACCCAATTCACCTGTACCGCATGTCTTTGGACTGTGGGGGAAACCGGAGCACCCGGAGGAAACCCACGCAACCACGGGGAGAACATGCAAACTCCACACAGAAATGCCAACTGGCCCAGCCGGGGATCGAACCAGCGACCTTCTTGCTGTGAGGGAACGTGCTAACCACTAGGCCACCGTGGCGCCCTCTTATCCTTTTGATGAGCATTATTTCTTTTGGGTTGTGCAGTTTAATTCACAGAGTTTCTACAAAGTAGGTTGTATACTGCAAACTCACAGACTTTTTTGGTCACATGTTTATTTTCCACATTTAAAATTTAAAAGATGTTTACAGAATTGATATTTTTCTGATCCCTTTACTCTGTGGTATAAACAATTGCTTTAATATAATGTTCACATATACTTTCTATGGGGCGCCACAGTTGCGTAGTGAGTAGCACGTTCGCCTCACAGCAAGAAGGTCGCTGGTTCGAGCCTCGGCTGGGTCAGTTGGCATTTCTGTGTGAGTTGCAGCTGGAAGGGCATCCGCTGCGTTAAACAAATGCTGGATAAGTTGGCGGTTCATTGTGCTGTGGCGAAAAGAAAACGAATGAATTGCAGAATGAATGAATGATACTTTCTATGTGAATTTATATTTTGAGTTTTTACTGCAAACGTCACATCCATAACGCTGGAATTGCATATATATTTTTCAGAGTAACTGGCATGCATGAATAATTAGACGTGATTTGACATTACCTGGGTTTCCATCCTAGTGTGAAGCAAATCTTTTCAAAGTTTGCAAAAAAAAAAGAAAAATCCCAAATGTGAATTACAGTAGGTGCATTTCCATCAAGTTGTTAGATGTCGCTTTTTTGCCAAAACTAAAAGTTCAAAACCACCCAGAACTAGCCTTACAGCTTTTTTTGTCATTCAGAATTTTGCTGTTCTCATGTGATACTTCAAATCAGCATTAACACAGGGTGAAGGAAGCTATGGATGAAGAAAACTATAGCTGTGTCTCATTTCAGAGGCTGCATCCTCCGAAGGATGCATTCGAAGTGCAATGCGTCATCGACGCATCGACGTCATTTCAAAATAATTAGAAGGTTCCTTCATACAGTATGCAGCCTCAAAACTCGGATCCAACCAGTGGATCCTTCGTGGCCTCGAACATCCTAAGATTCATCGCGCGCTGATAACAGCAGGACATTTTTAAAAGAAAACTCTAAATTAAATGTATGAATTAGGATTTATTTTACTTGGATATCTAAACACATTTAAAAACAAAAAGAGTGTGACGTGTGAAAGTTTTATGTGTACATGTATGGATCAAAGGAAATATATTTCAAGCTTTTGTAAACCTTGCTTTGCCTTCAGATCAATTAAATTAAGTTTTAAAATAATTTGTTGGGGTTTTGTTTACGAGTGAGG
Source organism: Danio albolineatus (assembly GCA_903798035.1). NCBI lineage: Eukaryota > Metazoa > Chordata > Actinopteri > Cypriniformes > Danionidae > Danio > Danio albolineatus. The sequence goes on from CAIGQQ010031933.1 coordinate 1,341,217, forward strand.
GAAGGACGGAACGTGAGATTGACAGGCGGATTGGTGCAGCGGCAGCAGTAATGCGGTCGATGTACCGGTCCGTTGTGGTAAAGAAGGAGCTGAGCCGAAAGGCAAAGCTTTCGATTTACCAGTCAATCTACGTTCCTACTCTCACCTATGGTCATGAGCTCTGGGTCATGACTGAAAGAACAAGATCTCGGATACAAGCAGCCGAAATGAGATTCCTTTGCAGGGTGGCAGGGCGCACCCTTAGGGATAGGGTGAGGAGCTCTGTCACCCGGGAGGGGCTCGGAGTAGAGCCGCTGCGCCTCGGGATCCCCCGGAGGAGCTGAAGGAAGTGTCTGGGGAGAGGGAAGTCTGGGGTTCTCTCCTAAGACTGCTGCCCGTGCGACCCGGCCCCGGTAAAGCGGAAGAAAATGAATGAATTAATTAATTAATTTGTTTAAAAAAAGTTATTACAAATTGTATTACCGCTTATCAATGGCAGTTGTTACGGTTACTAGGTGATGAGATCTGTCCTCTGTAGGCTAGATGGACTATGTGGACTTGGAAGGATTCACCTTTGAAGTCTGCGTCCTTCGGAGGAAGCAGCCTCTGAAATGAGACACAGCTTATAATGTTTTCATTTACAGCCAGTTGTCTTTTTCCAAATTAGAAGTGACAGTTTGTTTAATGTGCAGTATAATATGTGTTGATATCAAACATGCAGATTCACATTTAGCAGAATCCAGGTTGTTTCTGGTGTTAATGCTTGTTTCAGACTACGGCTACACCAGTTGGAATTGCATTTTACAGTTTGACTAATTGGGTTTGATGTTACATTGAAAGCAGTTTCAGGAATACTGACACAGTGCTTTGTCAGTCACTCCCACCATTGACCACTTCCTTGTTAGGCAGAAAATTGGCCACTTGCTCACTGACCCAGTTCAGGGAATGAGAAGTAGTAGTCTGCTGCCTTAAGGCAATGTCCACACACACACAGCGAAGGAGAGAGAGAGAATAAGGCTACAAAAGAGGCCTTGTTTTGAATCCTTGCTGTGGATCCATGCCATGTTTATACCAAGTCTTCACTCTGGAATGCTCAAGACAGGGTTTACTGATTATTATTGTGTCACTGTTTTTAGTGGTGCTTACTTTTACATAAAAGTGATGTACTTGAAATTGAAAAGTGTTCACACGGACCCAAAAAAACAACATAAGCTCTGTATTATACATGCCAGGCCAGTAGTTCTGTCACTTTGCACTATACATTCTGTAGTCCACTGTTGTTGCTTGGTTGTCAAGTGCTCATGAGACATGTACCACTGAGCATGTAATACACATGCATGACAACACCATTTTCATATTTCATTCAGTTTTATGTTTTTGTAGTTTACACAGAAACTATGAATGGTATCATCTTGAAAAAACATTTGCATGTATTTAGTGTTTCAGTCCCCCAAAATGGCATTGTGTAAGTGAACCAACATAAAAATGAACACATAATAAATTCCTTTCTAATGTAGAATTTACACAATACCATGTTCAAATGAAAACAGAAAGCCTTTAGTTTTTTCCCCATTCATTTACACAACAATGGCATATTGATGGTCTCAATGTGTAAATTGTTGAAAACAGGCATTTGGTTTCATCTCTTTGTAAGCTACAAAACAACGATTTTGTGAAGAGTTGTTTATTTTATTACAACAGGACCGTATCTAAACAGGAAGTGAAGTTGGAGAGAGAGGGGTGGGGGAGAGGGATCAGTAAAGATCCACAAGCGGGGACTTGGGATGCCCAAAGCAGAATGCTGCCATATGTCGATTTATGAAAGTTGACATCCTGTGAATTTTCCTTGTGTTAAGTGTTGTACTTGACAAGCATATGCTACAGTTGTGTAGCATTTCGTAGCAAAATGACATTGTTTAGCATTTTTGTAGTTTTAACTAATTAAAGGTGCAGTATGCAAGTTTTACACCCAGTGGTTGAACTAGGTATTGCACTCCTGGATCAAAACAAATGCAAGTGCAGGTTGCCAGATTGACAACAGGAGAAAATGATTTTGTTTTCTAAATAAAAGAAATGGCACCCGATAGAGGAAAGATTTTCCATAATGAAAGGAGTTTCGAATTGATATATTAACACCTCGAATTTATATATTAGAACACCTCGAATTGATATATTAGAAACAGCTTCTATTTCTCACGTGAACAACAGAAAACTATGACAATGATCACCGCAGGTAAACCTCATGTGCTTTATTCAGTGTTAAATGCTAACAATGTTAGTTTGAATACCATTACATGACATTTATTGTCATTTACTGAAAGCAGCAGCTGATAGTTCACCTCAGATCTTGAAAATAAAATAAACCATTTGAAATTGAACTTTAATACTAGACACGTGATTCAGCAAGGTACGTTTAATAATGTTAAAGAGGGTTTAATATGTATTAAATCGATTATAAACCCTACCATTTCGTGAGTGAGTGCATATTCTGTGCTTCTGAATGGCTGTATTTAAACTGTGTTTCGTCTGGTGCAAACAGCCAAATTGCTTATCACTGCATATCTTGTCACGAGGCGTGTTGTTGGGACACACAGTCACGATGTAACTTTCTCACCTAATGTTTACGTTCGCAATATTTATATTATTTCCTAATTATTAACCTCATGTGGAACTGAATCTGTCTTATTTCGGAGCCTGCTACTGTCCACTGGAGGTCGCATTTCGGTTACGGACGCATGCTTTCGGAGCCTTTCTGAATGAATGAATGGAATATGTGGTTTTCCGAGGCAACCCAGAGTGCTGAAATATAATTGGCTAAACTGGCATTGGGCAGGTTAAAACGACAAAAACTAAGACAGCGTTCCAGCACAGAAAATTTTCAAAGCAGAATATCTGACTTCAGCGTTGTTTTTCAGATTAACACGTATGTTCACTTGGTATGTTTCTGAAATATCTGCAGATATATAATGGTGTTTTGTATGCTTTAGAAGACTTACTATGCTTTAAAAACTTGCATACAGCACCTTTAATGTAAACAGGGATGTTTTTGACAGTGTTGTTATAGGTATCTAAGGATTTTCAAGAAGGCAAAGTAAAAGCTTTTCCATTTTTTAGTACGCCTTTGTTGTGTAAATGTATACTATAAGTGTAGTTTGTTTGGAAAACCCAGCCATGTCATCACATCTTTATGGGACTTACCAAAGACAGCAATTACAGCTGTAAATCAGACAAATATCTTTACTTCATTTGCAGAAACTAGTGGAAGATTCGATGGCAGTCGGCAGTTCTCGCTGGGTTTCACAGTGGGCCAGTTTAGCTGCTAATCAAACACGGACAGACCCAGAGGGATCTGGAGCTGAACCACCAGCCTTTGTCCATCAAGAGCGAGGTACTTTACTTTACTTTGAAATAAATAATAGAAAAAAGACATTTATAAATGTCAATAATAATATGTATCTTCCAATTTCAGATGGTGAGGCATTTGAGACCAGCATCTCCATCAAGAGCACCGGCTCCACCACTTCCAGCCAAGCTGAGCGCAAAAGAAGGACTCTCCCGCAGCTTCCCACTGAGGAGAAAACGAAGCGCTCTGAGATCGGTGAGAAGCAGGACACAGAACCACAGGAAAAAGAAAGCCACGGTGATCATAAAGGTGATGGCGAGTGCCTCAGCAGTACAAAAAGCAAGAGCGTTGTTTCTAGCCAATCCAAGAGCGCCCAGCAAGAAGGGAAGGCAGGAAAATCTGTGCGCCCATTGGGAAACGGAGAGAGGCGAGCATCAGAGGACAGCCGCAGGAGGCGTTCAGAGGACAAGAGTAAAGGGAGTGACAGCGAGAGGTCTGGGAAACCGCTGGTGAGGCAGGGTAGCTTTACCATTGAGAAGCCCAGCGGTAACGTCCCCATTGAACTGATTCCTCGGATAAATCGGCAGAACGGTGGAAGAGAACGCAGTGACTCAGTAGGCAGCATGGACACAGCAACTCTTCTCAAAGATACCGAAGCTGTCATGGCCTTCCTTGAGGCAAAACTCCGCGATGAGAAGAAGTTGGATCCAATAACCCCACCTATTTGTCCCCCAGCTTGCCCTTTATCTCCTGAGTCTGATATCGATACAGCCAGCACGGTCAGCCAGACAGCAGCCGACGGTGATCGTAAGGCAGTTCAAAAGCGGAGATCACTCAGCAGTCTTTATAGAGAGAAGAGCAACGCAAGCACCGTATCCAAAACCACAACCAGCGCCAGAGAACGTCTAGAGAGGAAAACCAAAACCAAAACAACAGAAAGCCGCTCTGATGGTCGGCGGTCAGTACAGACAGCCTCACGTGGCCGCCAGCCATCCCAAGATCTTACTGATGATGACCAGACGTCCTCGTTAGCCATCTCAGACATCCTGTCCTCAGACCAGGAGATGTACTCCAGCCGCTCGCACACTAAAGGTCACTTTACCTCCACCGATGACCTTCTGCAGTCCAAGCTTGATACCAGCAAATCTTCAAGGTCTTCAAAGCCCAGCAAAACACCACAAACTAGCACTGCGGCTCCCGCAAAACAAGCTGGGCTTCCACAGCCCCGTCCCACAAGGGCGTCCCTGTTACGCAGGGCTCGGCTTGGAGACACGTCTGACACAGACCTGGCCGATGCAGACAGGGTTTCGGTGGCGTCTGAGGTGTCTACCACCAGCTCCACTTCCAAACCTCCATCAGGAAGAAAAGCACAGTCACGCATTGACATGCTAGCACAACCCCGACGCACCAGACTGGGCTCATTTTCAGCACGGAGTGACTCTGAGGCCACGGTCAGTCGGACTACAGCAGCACGCTTGTCGGCAGAGACGGCGCTTCGGCTGGGACTAAAAAGCACAAATCAGCCAGCAACAGAAAACAAGCTAACTGCACGCATGAGGGCTAATAGTGTCTCCAAGCTAACAGACCCCAAGCCGAAGACAACACCTGTCAACAACACCCCATCAGGTGAGGAGGATTGGTACTATAATCAACTCATGCAGCTGTTGAATGATTTAAAAAGGTTTTAAGAACATTTGCTAAACATTTTCTTCCTGCTAGCTTATTGTAGCAGTAGCCAGTCATTTGCAAGCTAGGTTATCTGTCAAAATGCCATACAGTTGTGACTGTAGTGTCGATAGTAGTCAAACAATTGACTTGTTTGATAAGTGAGGTCTATCAGATCTAGATATTTTGTTAACCATGTATAATATAGGGTGACACGGTGGCGCAGTGGTTAGCACAATTGCCTCACAACATGAAGGTCGCTGGTTCGATCCTCGGCTAGGTCAGTTGGCATTTCTGTGTGGAGTTTGCATGCTCTCCCCGTGTTCGTGTGGGTTTCCAACGTCCAAAGACATGTGGTATAGGTGAATTGGGTAAACTAAATTGTCCGTAATGTAAGTGTGTGAATGAGTGCGTATGGATGTTTCCCAGTGATGGGTTGCAGCTGGGTTGCAGCTGTGTAAAACATGCTAGATTAGTTGGCAGTTCATTCCACTGTGGCAACCCCAGATTAATGAAGGGACTAAAACAAAAAGAGAATGAATGAATGACTACTGTGCGCTGTGTTTTAGTTTAGCTTTTTTACAATCAATTTTCATTAGAAACTTTCATTAAAAATACTTCCTTTAAAAAACAATCATAAAATTCTATGAAGTTGTTGTCTAGTGATTATCCTTATGTGCACATTTAAAATGGCTTAAAAAAGAAACGTGAACAAATTAGTCAGTCACAATATGAGTATTAAGATGCCTTTAGATAATTATAGGTTGGATTTTCATTAAATGCAGATTTTGAAATTACTATTATGATTTGTGTAGATTTTTAAATGATTTTTTAATGTAAGAACACCTAACAAAAAAGTTAGAAAAAAAAAATCATAAAATTTCATGAAGTTGTTGTCTGGTGGTTATCCTTAAATGTACTGTTGAGCTTAAATGTTTAAAATGGCTGAAAAGAAGAAATGTGGACAAATTATTCAAAATATGAGTATAAAGGTGCCTGTAGATCATTTTAGGTTGGATTTTCGATAAATGCAGATTTTAAAATTACTGTTATGATTTGTGTAGATTTTTATTCTTCATTATTTTTTAACGTAAGAATACCTAACAAAAAAGTTTGATCTGGGTCAGATGAACATTAAACAGAGTTTCCAGTTAAGACTGATAATACAGGCAAGAATTTTGAACATATATTTGAATTTTGAACATCTAATTTTGCATAAATATACTATTTAAAATTTATTATAGCGTTGAAAATAACGGTTTTACAGGTAATAAAATCTATCATAGTCAGGGGCGCCGCTAGCAATTTTGGGCCCCATGAAAAAATATGAGGATGGGCCCCCTACTACCAAGCTAACTATCCAAACTCTTTGTCTGCAGTGTAGTTATACTGACCTATGCCTTTTATTATTGATTTTGTCCACTACTTATTAGTATTTAGTAAGAGAACGGCCATGACTGTAGCTAGCAGATGATTTAATGTTCAAATGTAAATGTAAAAAAAGAAAAAAAAGGAACAGTAATCAAATATTCAATGAACATTTTACATTTCTAAACACACAAAACACCAATGTGTAACTATTTAAATAACTGTACTGCAATAGTGTCTCATACAATGTGCAATACACTGGAACAGTGACAAAAATCAATAAGACACAAAATTATATCACAATGAGACCCAAAATAAGCCGAGACCCATAAATGATGCTAAGTGCAGCATCCAGGTCATTAAAGTGCACTTATTATTGTTAGTTTTCAGTGTGAACGCACTACTTACACTATTTATACCACACAATGGCGTAGAATAGTGCATAAGTATGCGATTTGGGACGCAGCTGATGTTAACCTCGACGACATCACTGCTTTGACGGTTTACCTGATGATCGCACTCAAAGCATCAACTCTCTTCCTGCTACTGACGGACTGAGCCACACAGTGATGGGGAGGGGGGCATGGGGGGTGCAATTTGACAATGACAGACACGAGGGGCAGATATAAGCCGTATTTTTATTTTTTATTTCTTTACATTTTTTAACTTGTAATTTAGAGATACATTCATAATTTATATTACATTACAGTACTGTTATTAATTATAAAGCAGATCTCTGTGGGCCCCTAGAGTGCATGGGCCCTTAGAATCGTCCTAACTTTCCCCCCCTTAGCGGCGCCCCTGATCATAGTTACCAACTTGTGTTAACTAGGTATATAATGAGACCTATAGCATTCAGCAGACTTTAGCTTGTGCGGTTTTGTGATGTTTCATGTGGACCGGATCGCTGTCATTAGTCATGTTTGTCTGTAATTGTCTGTCTCTGCATGCTTGTGATATTTATAAATTCCCGTTTTGCACAGAAACTCAACTTGAGCCTGAAAGTGTTCTGGCAGAGGAGGAGCCCATGGGTACTGTACCATCTCTGGGCTGTGCGTGTGTGTGTGTGTCTGTGTGTGTTGGGTTTTCATACAGTGAAAACAGAAGAAAGTGATACTCGGCATGCTTTGAAATGTCATTTTAGTCTTTTTCTTTGTGATGCAGTGATGAAAAGGACCTCAGCCAGTTTGCTTTACCTTTAAAAACATTCTGTAAGAGATATCAGCTTTTAACCTCATTGTTTCATTGTAATAATTAACAACTGTATAAGAGTAACAACATATTTGTTCTGAGAAAAGTTTAATGTGTAAAGTTTATAGTGATGTTTGCCCTTTAACGCCACACAGGCAAAATCGGAGCAAAGTTGTCTCTCAAATGCTGATGCAAGCACTGAGCAATAAGAAATGAGGGTCAGTGGATGTTAAACACATTCCCCCTGGTGGCATAAAGATAAAATAACATGACCAAAAGAAAACGTTCATTGCAAATGCAAAAGTTTAAAAACTCTTATTTTGAATAACCAGATTTTTACAACCAAAACTATCATCTAAAGTCCTTTTCATCATTTGCAAGTGTTACATTTTAGAGGTAGCTTGTCAGAAGAGCTTTGCTGTTTTCTTTTACGGATTTCATTTCTGCAGGGGCAAACTCACTATTCAGCTACTTTTGTGCTAAGTGATTTGTTTATGCTGTTCATTTTGATAAATGTGCCCATCTTTGCTCTATCCCCATTCAAAACAAGGTTTCTATGGGAAACATTGTAGTATATTATATAAAGTGCAAATTGACACGACTGTGCAACGATATATAAGCTTTGAATATACACTCACTGACCACTTTTTCGGTACAACTCACTAATACAGGTTTGAACCTTTTTTTGGCTCAGTGTTTTACAAGATTATCTCCTGTAGACCTCAGCTGCAGAAGTGTTTTTGAGAGACTGGTTTTTCAATCAGCTTAAACCAGTCTGTCTGTTCTCCTCTGACCTCAGATCATGAAAAGCATGAAATGGTCAACATTTTCCCTCTGGCACCAACCAACAAGCCACTTAAATCAGCTTTCATTCCCTTTCTGATGTTCATTGAGCTTTATCAGATCAGTTTGACCAGGCCTACATCTCTAAATGCCGTCTGATTGGCTGATTACATATTTACATTGACAAGCAGTTGAAAAGCACCTAATAAAGTGGCCGCTGAGTGTTTTGTTGTCATGTTTATAAACCTTGTGCCAGTGGGGAAAAAGATTGTTGCATCATAAGATAGAGATGCAAGGAGTCTCTGTGTGTGTGTGTATGTGTGTGTAATACTGACAAAAATACTGATACATTAACTACTCATCCTCTCCAAGCTGAACTTTCTTTCATCCATTGTTAATTGTATTGCGGTAAACATTTCAATCATAACCCGTCTCTCTTTCTCCTTTCAGCTAATAACCGGTGGAGACGTGTACCTCCTGAATATGCCTCTACCTCTGAGGATGAGTTTGGCTCTAACCGCAACTCTCCTAAACACATCCGCCTGCGGCCCGGCACCACCCTTCGTACCAGTAGGGTTCTGGGGGGTCCCACTCCGGTCACCACCACCAGTCCTGGCGGTCTGCTTCTGAAAAACAGAATGAGGGAACAGGAGGAGTACATACGAGACTGGACAGCACACAGCGAGGAGATCGCCAGGTACTCATCAACTCTATACTCCTCTCTTTTGTGTTTGTGTGTGGAAAAAGTGCTTTTCTCCAATGGCTTACAGTTACTGGACTCAAAAATGTGACCCTGGACCACAAAACCAGTCTTATGTTGCACAGGTATATTTTTGGCAATAGTCAAAAATGCATTTGATCAGTCATTATGATCCATTTCCCCTTTATGCCAAAAATCATGTACCATGAATATATTTTTTCAACATTAAATAAATCAAAACCTAATTTTTGATTAGCTAAAAAGATTAGATTCCAGTTTAAAAAACAAAACACACATAATTTTAGAGACCTGGAATATTTTTTGGACCTTTTATGAACCCTTTGACCATACAATACCTATTGTTGTCACACTGACCATTCATACAGTATACTGTTATTTGATTTCTGTTTTAATTTAGTAGCATAAACTGGATTTGATGACGTTTATGTTTTTATGCTGAATATTCCTTTTGTTAATTGTGCTGATTATATTGTAAAACGATAAATAAATAATAAAATAAAAAATAGCATCCAGATGTATAAATTATTGTGTCTCAACCAAATTCAATTCAATTCAATTGACCTTTATTTGTATAGCTCTTTTACATTGTAGATTGTGTCAAAGCAGCTTCACATAGAAGGTTATAGTAAATTGAAAATGTCAGTCCAGTTATTAATGTTGGAGTTCAGTTCAGTTCAGAGTTGTTTAATATTCACTACTTAGAGTCCAAACACTGAAGAGTAATCCATCGGTGCACAGCTCTAGCTGCAGTCTAGTCGCCGGAGGCTGGAGAACTCGAGGCTCGTCTGTCCTTGGAGGGTCACAGGAATCAGTCTCATGCTTGCTACTCCGCAAAGCAGCTGCTCAGGATACAGCGAGGTCCAGGATTATGGAGCCTTGGAATTGTCTCGTCGCGGTTCTTGGATCGCATCCGTGGCGCTGCATAGTCTCTGGGGGCCTCGGAATGAGTATCCCCAGGTGGAAATAGAGAACAAAGAGAATAATTAGCTTAGCTGCTGTTCAGAGTGTATATAAATAAGATGCGTTTATCAATATCAATATCAATCAATCAATATCAAATGTTTTATCCCAACAAAGTATACATTACTGCAAAGCTTTACTATTCAGCTTTAAGTTGATGTTTAATCTCTGTTTAAAATAATTGCACACTTGTGGCTGGTTTTGTGGTCCAGAGTGAAAAATAGCGTCATGTAGTCATCTTTATGTATGCTTGACTGTTTGTCTACATTGACGTATGACTCATTTAATTCATGGTTTCAAAATAAATAAATTTCTTATTTATTTTATGGGTGAATTAATCATGAGAACATTGCAAGTCATGTAATTGAATAAAATACGATATGTAATAGAATTTCTAACAATATTAGAATGGTGGATTTTAAATAAATGTCTTAAATAGTAACTTATGTCTTAAATAACTACAACATATTTGAATTCATGATTGTAATGTAATCTGAATATGTAATTATTTTTAATGCATAAAACCTATATCTATATATGTATATTTGTACTGTATATGCATCTGTCTGTGTAGCTAGATATAGACAGAAAGACATTCAATTAGATGATATTAATATATAAGATATATATTATATGTATATGTAATATAATAAATAATATATATTAATATATATAATATACTATATATATATAGAAGACATTATGTTTGTGTGTTTAAGCTTTAAACATATTGTTTTGATGTTCAAAATCACTGGCTAAAATTTAGTCATCTAATATACATATATAAAGGTGTGTGAATTACATTATTATGTAATGTTAAACTACAGTATGTAGAAATAATCGTTTCAAATCATTGTTTTCAATACATAAATAAAATATATATTTACATTAACTGTAATAAACTAAAATAAACAAAGAAAAAACATAAAAATATATATCTGTATAATCCTTTGATTTCAAGTACATTTTTAAAATCAGAAAAGGCAAAGATTTATCTCTGAACTAGTAGGTTTGGTTCAAGGTTTAGATCTTTTTTACTGAATAATCTTCTGAATCCCTGCAGAGAAAATGAACGGGTAAATGACACTGAGAACCAATACCATTGAAATGTGCTGGTGTGGCATGAGGACACACACACACAGACATGGTCTATTATCTCAGGAGATCCTCATATAGCATTAGTCACAGCAGGAGCAGCTTCAGGACAGACAGTCTGCAGGGAGAACAAGCAGATCACAAACTCTCTCTCGCTTTTTCTTACTCTCTCATTCTGCGTTTATCTCTCATTTACCCATGCTTTCAATTATCACACTCCCAAATTTAAAAAGCAAAAGGCAAACATTTTTATTTACCCTAACAAACGGCCTTGGAGAAATGCAGTTCGCTATGGTTCATTTGTTCTGTGAACGATTGGGTCTAATAACTGCGTGTTAGCAAAATATAGCTAGGTACTGTATAACCAATTTTATTTTGCTAATAATATGACTTTATTTTCTATATAAACCCTATGAATGTATGAATGAAATTAAGAAACCACAAAAAATCTCAGTTTCTATGAATGTATTATGTATAGTTATGGTGTTTGAAATCAGACCCATATAGAATAAAACAAATATATTACATTGAACAAATATTAACATTTTACTGAAATCCATACCCCAAAAAATCCTGAAAATCCAGAAAAACTGATTTTTAAGTGGTCTTTTATTTACTTGTTTTTCTATAGCTGTGTTTATATACATGAATGTAAGCAATTGTATATTATTATGTAAAATTTTACCTCTTAAGGCCCAAGCTGTTTTTTTGCATGCGTTTTTTTTTTTTCTTCTTTTTTTTCTTTGCTGTTATGGGCCTACTGGAACCCAATTAGAATAAAACCTAAGTATCATCTTTTGATACGATGTACTTTTAGAGAAAAATGATGTCCATATATGTGGACTCGTGGTTAATAACACATACACACATATTTTTTGAATACATTTTGACTATCAGAAAGTAAAAACCTATTTTGTTTGCCCATTTTGGACAGTTAAAAACAAAACAGTTGCAGGATGACACAGTATGTCTGTAACAGAATACAAAACATTCAAAGTATACAATTGTAAACATAAGAGGTAAAATGTGCTCTCCACATATGCGGCAACTAAGCCCTAGGAGGTTAATAATTATTTTTTACACATTAACAACCAAATACAGTGTGCCTCAACCACAGCGATGAGATCTGTTTATGAAGTAATACTGCCACCTTGTGGTTTTTATGAATACTACAGTAATTGACGTTTAATCAAACCCTATAAACGACAGATGTGTGATTAAGACGTAATACTGATTAATATTTTTATAGCTGTTTTTTATGTTTAACAAAATAACTGCTGTCAAGAAGTGTGTGGTTTTAATATGACTTTAATTGTTTAAAATAAGTCTCTTCTGCTCACAAAGTCTTCATTTACTCCATGCAAAAGTTTTAACTGTTAATTTTACAATAAATGTCGTGCTGTGGGTCAAAGATGAATTATTAACACCTTTACTCTTTGTCTTCAGTGTGATTATTGTTAATACTCCACAGTGCTGGTTCATGGAGTCTGTGATACAATTTCCGAGATTATACATTCTAAATAGAAAGTTTAAAATAACAACGTATGTCTTTATATAATTGAAAAACATAAATGAAAACTTTTTAAATTTCTTTAATGTCACATTTGGTCAATTTAAATGCATAAATTAAATGCATAAAATGTTTTCTTCTAAAATAAAATCTTTCTAAACTTTCACGGCAGTGAATATGGTACAATAATTACATTTTGTCATGGATAAAATGCATGAATGTAATATAATACTGCATATACAGTATGTGCATGCGCATGAAGTAGGGACTACCTGATGTGATTTTGTGTTGTCATTTGCATGCTGTGTGTGTATTTGTGTGCCCCTAGTTTCTAGACACCCATCTGAAAGTTTACAGGTTGTTCCCCTGTGTGCGTAGGATCAGTCAAGACCTGGCGAAGGACCTGGCCATCCTGGCGCGAGAGATCCATGATGTTGCGGGCGAGATCGACTCGGTCAGCTCCTCCGGCACAGCGCCCAGTACTACAGTGAGCACTGCCGCCACCACACCGGGCTCCGCTATTGACACCAGAGAGGAGGTACAGAAATACACATCTAAGGTGTGTGTTGGAGTGTTGTTTTAGGGTTCATACATGGCATGTTTGGTTTGATTAGAATGAACTCTGAATGGTTTTGGTTCACTTCTAAATCAACCATTATGCAGGCGATTGGAATATAAATTGAACGAAGACCAAAGAGATATAAAGGAACTCAATACAGGACATGATGTGATATAAAGGGCCAAAGGCTCAGCATACTTCCATTTTCTCTTCATAGTTATCTTTTTTTAGTTTAGTTCTGGTAAATCTTCGTTGCAGGACATCTTTGACCCCTTTACACATTTTCTAAGCTGTTCACAAATGATTAAATACCATCAACTGATAAACAACACCATCAGACGTACGCACATCATCATTTTGGATGTTTTGTTGCAAAATAGACATCCTAAAAGCCATACCGCTTCGCTTTGTTTCTTAGGGTTCAGTCCTAAATGCTGAAGTGCAACCTCAACTGTTATTCTAGTTCATAAATTAAACTAAATAAAAACGAGTAATATTAGTTTGACAAATAGACCAAATATATATATTTAAATATGCCATATCTTCCTGAATAAGAATGAAAAAGTCACTTTCATTGTTTTAACAGCCCTGAAGTAAAACATTATATTTCAAAGCCTACGTGTGTGTGTGTGTGCACGCCCGCACACACACACACATACAGTACACATAAAAATAAAAATTTTACTATTTAACTACAATTTTAAAATATTATTTTGCGCTTAATCAAAACTCTGGGGTCTACGCATATGCCTGTAGCATGATCTGCCAGTCTTAGGCTTGGGGCCAACATGGCATCAACATGTTTCCTTGGTATAGTATAGTATAGTATATAGCCCTCCTGTTTATTTTTCTCCCCAATTTCTGTTTAACGGAATGCAGATTTTTTTCAACACAAACATAATAGTTTTAATAACTCATTTCTAATCACTGATTTATTTTATCTTTACCATAATGACAGCAAATATTTTACTAGATATTTTTCAAGACATTTCTATACAGCTTAAAGGGACATTTGATGGCTTAACTAGGTTAATTAGGTTAACTAGGCAGGTTAGGGTAATTAGGCAAGTTTTTGTACAACGATGGTTTGTTCTGAAGACTATTGAAAATAAAATAGCTTAAAGGGGCTAATAATTTGACCTTAAAATGGTTTTTAAAAAATTAAAAGCTGCTTTTATTCTAGCCGAAATAAAACGAATAAGACTTTCTCCAAAAGAAAAAATGTTATCAGACATAATGTGAAAATTCCCTTGGTCTGTTAAACATCATTTGGGAAATATTTAAAAAAGAAAACAAATTCAAAGGGGGGCTAATAATTCTGACTTCAACTATATGGAAATATTTAAAAATGCATCTAGAAATTTAGTAATTTATAAAGCAATTTTATAAATATATATTAGTTTCAGATATCATTAATATCCATGACCTGATCTCAGTACATCTGCCACTTTTTCTCCTTCTCTTTAGCTGGTGGAGAGAGTTTTTGATGAAAGTCTAAATTTCCGGAAGATTCCTCCTGTAGTTCACACTAAAGCCTCAGAGATCAATGGCAGGCCATTGGAGCTTCGGCCCCGAGCCCCGGACAGCCTGGACCCTCAGGCGGCCCTGCGCAGACGCACCTGGAACCGGGATGAGGTGAGACCGGTATGAGCCTTTTCACTTTCGATTTTTCATATATTCATCAATATAAATATCCCGAATAAAAATTATTTTATTGAAAGTGTTTGCAGCATGATTCAGCACACACACATAAAGTGTTTGTTTTTGTTAAGTGTGCGTTTATGCCATTAGATGGGAACATGTTGTTCTGTAGATCCTGGTGTGTGAGTGCTGATATGAAGTATAATTACCTCAGTGTTTTATTGACTGGATGTTGTTTGTTTTGTAAATTATTGACACAGTCGTGCTGGTTGTTCTTTTGCAGGCGGTGTTGGACAGTTTATTGCTCACATCGGTTTCCCAATTGTCTTCCAAAATCCGACAGTCTGTAGATAAAACTGCTGGCAAAATCAGGTTAGTAATGGAGTTAAACGTGCAGAGCTGCCCATAAAACCAATCTACTGTATATTAAAGTACAAATGTAACAGAAATCAAGTCATACTCAGTCATCATACTACATTAAGCACGATTTATGTTTTATATCACAGTAACTGTCAAATTAAACAGTAACAATTTCACTTCATTTTGCCATGGTATTTGTTCTTATTTTGAACTGTAAAATTGTTCAGTGGAGCAGTAAATTGCATTTTATTATATGTATATATATTTTCAAAGTAATATAAATGGGCGCCACGGTGGCCTAGTGGTTAGCACGTTCGCCTCACAGCAAGAAGGTCGCTGGTTCGATCCCCGGCTGGGCCAGTTGGCATTTCTGTGTGGAGTTTGCATGTGCGTGGGTTTCCTCCGGGTGCTCCGGTTTCCCCCATAGTCCAAAGACATGCGGTACAGGTGAATTGGGTAAGCTAAATTGTCCGTAGTGTATGTGTGTGAATGAGAATGTATGGATGTGTTTCCCAGAGATGGGTTGTGGCTGAAAGGGCATCCGCTGCGTAAAACAAATGCTGGATAAGTTGGCAGTTCATTCCGCTGTGGCGACCCCGGATTAATAAAGGGACTAAGCCGAAAAGAAAATGAATGAATGAATGAGTAATATAAATTACATATACATATTATAAATAGAGGCTACATAGCATTTTACAATTCATGATCTAATCAAGTTTTTATCTTCATTCATTTCTTTTTGGCTTAGTCCCTTTATTAATTTGGGGTCACCACAGCGGAATGAACCGCCAACTTATCCAGCATATGTTTTACACAGCTGATGCCCTTCCAGTTGCAACCCATCTCTGGGAAACATTCATACACTAAAGACAATTTAGCCTACCCAATTCACCTATAGCACATGTCTTTGGACTTGTGGGGGAAACCGGAGCACCTGGAGGAAACCCACGCAACCACGGGAAGAACATGCAAACTCCACACAGAAATGCTAACAGACCCAGCCGGGGCTCGAACAAGCGGCCTTCTTGCTGTGATGCGAATGCGAACCCACTACGCCACAGTGGCACAGAGTGGGCCATTTTTTATAATAATATTTATAATATTTTCCCTGTTAAATTACTTTGGTTTGTATTGTAAAATGATCATGACAGTTCACAAATCATTAGTTTCAAACTATTTATTTGTTCATAATATTGAAAAATTATACTAACGGCTAAATTACAGTGAAGTAATATATCCTTTATATCAGGGGTGCTCAATCCTGGTCCTGGAGATCTAACTTCCTACAGAGTTCAGCTCCAACCCTGATCAAACACACCTGAACCAATTAAATAGGACCTGATAATTACAGGCAGGTGTGTTTGATATGGGTTGCAACTGAAATCTGCAGGAAGGTAGATCTCCAGGACCAGGATTTATATAATACTATAATGGGGCGTCATGGTGGCGCAGTGGGTAGCATGATCTCCTCACAGCGATGGTCGCTTTTTTTGCCTATAGCCCAAAGACATGTGGTATTAGTGAACTGAATAAGCTACTGTACAATCGCCGTAGTGTATTGTGTAAATGCTAGAGTGTGTGCGGCTAAGTCGAAAAGGAAATAAATGAATGAGTAATACTATGAAATATCAAATAAATGTCATCTTATCTGTGTGTTTTTCTAACATTTACTAATGTAGTTTCTAATTCACCCTTTTTAAAGGATATTGTTCAAAGACAAGGACAGGAACTTGGATGATATTGAGAGTAAACTCTGTTTGGATAATGAAGTTCCCCTTCCCAAAACTTCAAACAAGGTGAGTTCATTAATAATGAATGGTCTTACGGTAAATACTATTATTGATTTGTACATTTTCCTAATTACTCTTTGTACCATTTAGGAAATTTCATCGATACTAACAGAGCTGAAGCGAGTAGAAAAACAACTTCAAGGTAAGAATATGAAAAGCCTTTTACAGTATGTCTGCATTAAATGTAGCAGCAGCACAACTTAACTCAGTATAGCCCTACAAAGTGCAGTAACCACACAAACACTAAAACACTTGAAGGTTTTTAACAACAAACAGTAAGATATGCTGTGGGTAGATTAGTGGTTTAGTTTCGGAAACAGGACAGAACTTTGAACCACACTCTCAGTAAAAATGGTACAATGTTGTACCAAAGAAGGTACAAACCCTTGTCACTGGGGCAGTACCTTTTTATGGGACAGAATTGTACCTTAAGAAAAGAAACAAATTTGCACCTTTTAAGGTCATGATTTGTACCATGGGAAACCAAAATATACCTTTGTTTTTAAAAACCTGCAGATACAATATTGTACTTTGTGAAAGGTACCACCACAGTGACAAGACACTGTCAAAAATGCGTACCAAACATTTATTAAATTGCCTTAAATGTTTAGTTTACAATACCTATGGTTTTATGTTTTACCAGTTGTTTTGTGTTATTGTATTATAGAACAAAAAAATTATGTTTATAAGTATTAAACATATACTTTTAAATGATGATTCTTGTTTAAACATGGAAATTATTCATAAAAATCACTTTGCCTTTCCAGTCATATTTATTTTCATAGATACTGTAATAAAGAAGGAGTTGTTCAACACTTTTGTACCTTTTATATGAGACCAATTGTGTACCTTCATTTCAGTTGTACCATAAAAGGCACAGAACAGTTTCATTAGAGGTCTTTTCAGTACCATATAAGGTACAATTTTTACAAAGGTACAAAACTGTTCCTCAAGGAACATTATTTATACCATCGTGTACCTTTTTTTCTGAGAGTGCAGGTGACTTTGTTATTAGGCTCTAACTCAATTTTGACCCTGGAGTCCTAGCCAAATTTGCCTACTGGCCATTGTCCATCATGGCCTCCTAACCATCCCCATATCGTAATTGGCTTCATCACTCTGTCTCCTCTCCACCAATCAGCTGGTGTGTGGTGTGCAGTCTGGCGCAATATGGCTGCCGTCGTGTCATCCAGGTGGATGCTGCACACTGGTGGTGGATGAGAAGATTCCCCCCCAAAAAAGCACTATATAAATGTAAGGAATTAAAAGTGTAGTTACTGCACTGTGCCTTTCAACGATAGTGTGGTCCTTCATAAAATGCAAGTCATGAGCTACCAGCATTTTGAGAGTCAAAAAATATTGACTACTTAACTAACATTATAGCTAATTATAGCAATGAAAATGAATATGAGACTGTACATAACTCCAGAATTACTTCACAAATTTAATCCAAACATTCCTGATCATTGCGTAAAATGCAATAAAGAGATAGGAACGTTATATCATTGTCTATGGAAGTGTCCTTTAGTGAAACATTTTTGGGAAAAAAATTCTAAACTTTTTATCTATAGCATTAAAACAGGATATACCCAAATGTCCAAAACTGTATTTTAAATATTTTTCTTATCACAAGCACTCTTACTAGCTCAGATAAGAAACTGTTAACTTTCTGTTTATTACATGCAAAACTTATAATAGCTCGTTTTTGGAAAAATACAGAAAGTCCACATTTTGGGCAATGGTTGCGGGAATTGTCTTATTGTTTGTCTTTAGAAAAATTTACTTTTGTAGTCAAGAGAAAACCTGAAAAGTTTTTAAAATTTTGGTATCCTTTTTTACGTTTCCAAAAGGAAGCTGATACAAATCTTTTGTCTGTATAACTTGTATTACTGTACCTGTTATTGACATACCGTTGTTGTTATATGATGTACCTTTATATTGTGCTGTATGTGTAAGTACATGCATTTACTTATATGTTTGTATAATTGTTTTATTTTAAACATTTATGTTTATTTATTTATTGTAGTTTTTTTTTCATTTATTACTATTATTTTGTATGTTTGATTTTGATTTCTGTTGTACATGTTAAAAGCTACTAAAATCGATAAGACAGTGTTAAAAACAAATTATAGCAATGAAAATAATGGCTAAAATCAATGTTGTCAGAGGTGTCGTGTTTTATTTATGTTTGCACGACTGATTCTCGTCCACATTCTAATGCTGGGTTCATACCAAATGCACATTTAATTGCATTCTTTTGAGATTAAAAAGTGACGTGATGCAAGTGATTCGCATTTAGTGTGAACCCATCATTATAGTGTTGGCATGTCCAATGCAATGAACTATTCGAATGAAATAATGCATTCATTTATAATGATAAGTTATAATAATTTAATAATATAAGTTATCTGTTATTCCACTTATACTATTATTACCACATCTAAAGACACTGTCCAGATATTGTATTTCAAGACCTTTTTGCAACTACCTCATATATTACCTAATTTACTTCTCCATTTCTGCAGTTATAAATGTTATGGTGGACCCTGATGGAACTCTTGATGCTCTGACCAGCCTCGGCTTGACCAGTCCAACCGCCCCCAAACCCAGAATCAGCCCTGGATCTCAGAGCGGTTGGGCACCTCTGCCCAGTAACGGAACCCCACAACCACCACCACCAACAACCATAACCAACCCAAGCCCAGAAAAACCCAGTGTAGGACTCAATTTCAGCCGCACACACCCCACCGGAGAGGAGAGTGCCATTGCTAGCAAATAAAAACAAAAAAAAACATTCAGTAAACTGGACTAATAGAAATACATACTGTAACTTTTATGTGTATGTATAATGTGTCACGTGCCCTTCTGCAGGACTCTGTATGAGGTCTGTCTGTAGTTGTACCCCGTTAGTGTAACTTTTAGGATTGGACTGACTGCTCAGCGGAACCGCACCAAAACACACACACACAGCTGCATGTGACAGGAAGCAAGTGGCCAACCAAGCTGAATGAACTGCCAGACGAACCCCTCATGAACTGACTCAAACAACTCTCCAGTGCCTGTCTGCTCTCCTCTGAGCTTCGATAACACGGTTTACCAAAACAGGAAAACTATGCGCAACTGTATTCTGAAATTTGTCTATTTAGATAACTGTCGTTTTTCTGGGGGAAAATGTTTAAGATGTTGCACTTTTGTGCATTCAAGCTATTCTAAATTAGCTTAACTATGTTCTTGGGATTTGTTTTATTTTTTTTGGAATGTAAAGAAGAATTTGTATCATTGGGTATTTGAATATGCATTGAACCTCTCTCTTTGCATCATTTTTATAGTTTTCAGTTATAAGAACATAAAGAGGGAACTTGCGGACTAATGCATGGCATGCACTAATGGACTGGTAAACTGCGCCCTGGCTAGTTTGTAGTTTTTCGCCGTTACGCTCCCTCGATCAGCACTATTGTTGACTGAATCAGCCTTAAAGACCCGTTCAAACCAAAAATATATAAGCATCAACACACTATAGTGTTCTGTTTATCATAAGATACTGTCTTAAATGAGCAGTTTTGTGGTTTGCTGATTTAAATTCACAAGGTCTTTAAAGCAGGGTGGATTCTTATACTGTAGGTAATCAGTAATTAATATTATAGTTGTTTATGTTTTTATCGTTAACAACCTTGGTGTGAATGGACCACCAAAAACTATAAAGCTCTAAAGATAACTACAATTAGTTTCCTCTTAAATCATTTGTTTAATCTGTCTAATTGCAGTGTGTTTTGTCTGCTACTTCAAATGTTCGAGCCCTTTAAATGCAAGCATTTCTGTCCAGTTTGATGATTCTGTTTTTTCTTTATCTGGCAGCATGTATGCGATCAGATTTCAAATTGGAGCCTGTATTCTGGCACCCAACAACGCAACAAGATGTAATTTTATCCAGCCCACTTTGAGCTGTTTTTGTATTTTCTGCCTTCATTTTTGCCTTTGTTTTGCCCCCAGAAAACTCCATAATTATGACATCAGCACTAAAAGGGCCTTTTGTCCTTGGTGTGAACAGACCACAAACAACTACAGCTACAATGCTAAGGGTATTAGCGTTCACATCAATGCACAATACCATTCTGTTATCGTAAATGTGTGCTGCATTTTGTCATGTCACTTTAAATGCTCAAGCGTTCTCCCGCAGATGAGATTCTGATTGGCTGTCAATTATTTTAATTCATCATCTGTTTTTGTGTTTGTTTTTTTAAATTATCATTCCAACAGAATCATTCCTGTCATTAAAGCTGTAGTGTGGATATTTTACATGTATAACCACTGATAAAACTTTATTATTATAGTTATGTTTTTTGGTGTGAACGGGTCTTAAGTGTGTGTACGCTAACATTCTGCATTGACAGACGTCTGTGTCTACATAAGACCTTCTAGCCTTCTTTTCGTATAACTGTTCAAGCTCTATGTGTGTGTTTACTGTTGACCTGTTTCTTTCCTTCTGCTGCTCGTCTGTATTTTTAGGAAGATGTCGGCGTAAACCTGAACCACTTACAGGGCCTTTCTGTAGGAAAAGCATTTCTAGCGTAACTGTAGACTTTAGACGATAGTGCAGATAGGTACCTGACAGAATACATCCAGTGGACTTTTCTCTGTTTTATACATGTATAATGTCACTAAGTGCCCAGTATTCTCTGCTTATTATTTGTTATTGTCGGTCTTTGAGAATGAAAAGACTGGATTCATTGTGCTATGTTTTTTTTTTGGTTTTGGAGAATGTGGACGGCAGATAAAGTGCTTGGTACATTGATTTTTCCCTTGTATATCATATCAGTGTTTTTTTTTTTTTATTGTTTTAAATGTATGGTTAATTTATTTTTTTTAGTTCAATTCTTTTAATTATCATGGCACTTTTTCCTTTTTGTTTTTTACAAATTTTTGCATAATCTCAATAAAGGGGGGGAAGCAGCATATTAAACAATTTTTGTTTACTTTCAAAGTGTTGTGTCGTATTGTGTCTGGATTAAATTGTTTAGGATAAATCTAAAAATGGATGTGTTCAGATGGACTGCAGTTTAATTATGATGAACTGTGCACATTTGAATTACAATTGAATTATGGCCATGAATTCCCATTATCACACATATTTTATCCAAAATTGTTACTATATAAATATATATACATAACATTATGGTACAAAATAGAAGCATTACTTTAAGGTCAATATTGTAAAGTACAGCACAAACTTGGTGATTTTTTTTTAAAGTGGAATCTATGGATCCAGAGCCAAACTTTTCCAGGATTTTGCTTGTTCTCTCTTGTATTGGTCCAGCTCCTGAGAAAAGAGAGGAAAATATTGCTTGCTGAAATATATGATGACCTTTCTTACAACATATTAAACATATTTGTGTGGCTAACATAAGAATTGCTGAAACTAGGATTTAAATTAAATGCATTCAATCTGACCAGTTGTTACATATACAGAAGTATATTAAAGCAAAAACTATTACAAATGTCTTAGATTTATTTACAACTTACAAGTAGCTAGTAAAGCACAAATACTAAAGGTCCAGTAAAGTGCTTTGAAATGTGCATTTTTATTTGATGTTTGACGTAATCTCCACCGTAACACAATAAGAGGGTGGGACATAGTGTAGCTCCTCCCAACAAACAGTTAAGATCAAACACATCAAATGAAATCAAATGAGAAGCATCTTGAAGGGGGTGGGGCATGTCTGGTACTAGAGAGCATTTAATTGGTTATGATGAGATGAGAAACTGTAGTATGGGCTGACGTGAATAAAACCATTGATCCATTTAGGGGGAAGTGACAAACCACAAGCTTGACGTGTGCAGATGTTACCACTTCAAAATGTTCCTTCTACCACCGTTCTTACCGCTGCTGCGGAGGTACCTACTGTATGTGCGCCAGCAGCTTTTGAGCGCTGGGTGGCGCTTTAACCCCAGATTAATAAAGGGACTAAGCCGAAAAGAAAATGAATGAATAATGCATTTTATATAAAGGCGCTTTTCTTGACACTTAAGGTCACCGTACAGGACAGTAAGAGCAATCAGTTAAATAAAAACACAATATAAATATCAAAATAATACAATACAAAAAAAAAAGTGCATAAAACTAAATAAAACTTAAAAAATAAAAGCTAATTCAAATTATGAATGAAAATCTAGTAAAACACACTAGATCTGCATCTTTAGTTCCAATATATCTGGCATACTTGCTAACTATACATATGCTATAAACCTCAGACGAAGCATTTTTATGATGATAAAAACTTGGTAATGTTAATGGTTATAATTTATTTCATTATAAATTTATATATAATTATATTTTTTCCAATATTTTTTTAAGTCTAGTGAAAAACACGATCTCGATCTTTAATTCCAATAGATTTGGCACCCTTACTAACTATACACATGCTATGAACTCCAGATGAAGCGTGTTTATGATGATAAAAACAAGGAATTGTTAATGATAATTATTTAATGTATATTATTATATACAGACTGATTATTGCAGTTATAGCATTATGAGTGTAATTCGGTGCAGGCGAGAGGTAACTAAAGGGCATAGGCTGTGAGATCAGGGTAACTTTCAGTCACATACAGTAAAGCAGGGCATGTATCAGTCTGGAGGATCAGTACAGTATATGACTCTGAATCAGCTGTACTGAAGGGTAATATAAACACTCGTGACTAGAGGTTACTAGGAGTCAAATAATGTGAAGATTGAGTGTAAATGTATCTCGTACCTGGTCTTTCTGAGCTCTGATGGAGTCTATAAGCGGCTCGCTGAACTGAGGATCTTTGACAGGGTCTTTCAGCTCTTTACGTTCCTTTGTGCTCTGAAAAAATAAAAAGGATGGTCAAATGGACATTTAATATAAGGTTCTGTGATTTTTGTTTACGTATCAAGAAGTACCTCATGTGGGAAAACTCTTTCAAAGACCTTCTTCCAGAGGTCTAAGGGGTTTTTGGCATGTAGAGTCCCGATATCAACCTCAGAGGCCACAGGCGGACCTGGAGGATGAACCAATGAAATATTCACAAGATGAGACTGAAGTGAACTAAGCTACAGTAGGTTTTAATGCACTTGCAGTATATGAGCAAAGACTTATCAAAGGGTCACAAAACACATTTTTTGAGATGTTGACAGTCATATACAGTAGGTGCTACTTTAATATGACCATTACTACGGTGGCCGAGAGAGGTTAATGCGCTGCAATTTAAGAAAGCACATGCAATAACAAAAAACACCAGCAAATTAAGAAACAAGCTTCATCAATTTGACAGCACACCTGTTGCAAATTGTCACAACACAGACAACGGAAGAAACGCGCTGCAAATTGGTCAAAACACAAACAACAAAAGAAAACACAATGGAAGAAACGCGCTGCAAGTTAGTCAAAACACAACGGAAATGTTTCAAGAGGACCCAAAAACATGATGGACCCAGCTGAAAAACGGATGTAGTTAATTTATTTAATAACGCAACGTTTCAGTTGATCATTAATTAGACTGATAATTTACAAAAGACAACGGAATCGTGTAATCAGGATATTACACCTTTCAAAGGCCACCAATCACTTCACTGAACAAGTCACGGCGGGTCCGTTTCTCAGCTGAGTCCGTCATGTTTTTGGTCCGTCTCATTACCGCTGCCACATAAGAACGTGTTTTTAGGTATGACAACAGTTTGCGACTATGCCGCCAGGGGGCAGAAATATACAGTAGGCCTAGCTGTAAATACCCTGCTACTTGAGAATGAAGATTAAATAATAAGACAAAAGACTATGATTGCTTCATAAATCATTAAAAAAAAATTGTTAACAGCCTTCGTATTACTGTAAACGTGTTAAATGAAATGAAAAAGTAAAATTAAAGAAATAAAAGACGACTAAAATAAACGACAACTAAAAGGAAAGTACAAACATACATACAAATAGGCCTAAATAAATATGTGTCCCACGCTGTTAAAAACACTATTGGGGCACGTTTTCACAAAAAAAGGGAAAATTGGTTGTTTTTGCGTTATTTCAAGTTAATTCGTTCTTCCGGTTTTAAAAAAAAAATTTGAAGCTGCGTCACAACGATGAGATCCTTGTGTAAATTCCAGTGTGTATACTGGCTGTCTGTATCAGCGAGTACGACGTAAAGTCTTTGAGTTTTCATCCTTAATTCATGAGAAAGACTTGGTTCGAACCAATCAGCGCGCTCTATTATAAATGAGGTGCAACTTTATTAATATGAACAATAGCTTCGAAGACTGTTTTTACCTGTTACAGTGTTAAGATGGCAGAGAGACGCCACGTTGTGTTGCCAATCGTAATTAAAACAAGTGGAAGAAGAAGAATTGTTTGGGTCGTCAGTGTTGCATTTTTAAATGTGCTGCAACGAAGGTTTTTTACCATTTACCGCTATGAGAGAGCAGATGGCCTGTGGACTCACGTGTGGACTACAGTGGTCTGCTAATGCGCAACAAAAATACGTTTGTAAGGAACATTTTTTACCCGAGAGCTTTTCGCATCTGGAAATAGTGAAATCTGGATTTGCCGCTCATCTTCTTTTTAAAAAGATGTGGTTCCAGTTCGTGTTGATTGACCTTTCTCTACAGATTTGGTAAGTGAGCAATCTGTGTTCTTTGTTTATGTTTCTTCAGAGGCAAAGTTAGTTAGTATCGTCAGCAATACTAAAGATTTTCACCATTTTAATGTTTAAACTTTACGTCATGTATGAAAGTACATATTAATTACAAAAATTGGTTACACGACAATAACTGCACACTATAAATAATTTATTTAGCTTAAGCAAAATCATTAATTCATAATTTATTAAGAATTAACTTAAAGTTAGTAAGAGTTAGAAAGCAGTATTCTTGACTAAAAACATTTAAAATTTAAAAGCATATAATGTGCATTTAAAGTATTTTATGATTTTATTTTCATACTTTGTTAATGATACAACAAAAGCTTTTATAAAAAGCAATAATAATATAATAACCCAACAATATAACAATATGACAACATGATAAAAACAATAGTTTGTTAATCATTTACTTACCCATTCTGATCTTAAAAACCACCAACTGTTCTTAAATAACAGGTTTGTCAATAATGCTTTATATATGTGCTTTTGAGTCAGGAAAACACCATTTATAGCTGTACTGTATGTATAAACTGCTTACTAATTAATATTATTTTATTAATGTTAATAATGACTGTATTAATGTTAATAATAATAGAATTAAATGTTTAACAAACGATAAACTATTTGCTAATTCACAATAAATGGTACATACAGTAGTGTGCGGCTATTATAAAGCGTTACCCAAAATGGCTTAATATCATTTATTGTAACATATACTGTCAGTATAGTTTAAGGGTTTGGCATCAGCATTTTTAAAGAAATCCTTCTATTCAGCAAGGACCCACTGATTAATTGAGTGCAAAAACACTAATGTTTAATATATAAATAAATGAATAATGTAATGTACATAACAATATAATTAATTTTAAATATATAAATGAATTATTGATTTAACTCAATAACAATAATAAATGATAATATTATTATGGGGGTGACATGGTGGCTCAGTGGTTAGCACTGTCGCCTCACAGCAAGAAGGTTGCTGGTCCGAGTCCTGGCTGGGTCAGCTGGCATTTCTGTGTAGAGTTTGCATGTTTACCCCGTGTTTCCCCCACAGTTCAAAGACATGCGGAACAGGTGAACAGAATAAACTAAATTTGCCATAGTGTATGTGTTTGAATGAGTGTGTACGGATGTTTCCTAGTATTAGGTTGCAGCTGGAAGGGCATCCGCTGTGTAAAACGCATGCTGGATAAGTTGGTGGTTTATTCCGCTGAAGTGACCCCTGATGAATAAAGGGACTAAACCGAAGTAAAACAAATGAATGAATGGATATTATTATGATGTCTGAGGGATCATGTGACACTGAAGACTGGAGTAAAACACAGCTTTTGCTGACCCAGGAAAAATCTACATTTTAATATATTTGAAACAAGCTATTATAAACAGTATTACTTTTTTTTTAATATGCTGTTTTTGTAAACGTTTTTGATAAATGTAGTCTTGTTGAGCTTTCAAAAATCTTATCGATCCACAACTTGAATATCAATCTGGTTTAAAAAGCATAAAAGTTAGTTTGTCTTTAACAAAAACATACGTACAGTATCTTACCGATTTGACTTAAGGAGTCTGATCCTGCTGGAATAGCCAGAGGTTTACTGGGGTCGGTAGAGATTGATTTTCTAACAGCATAGAAGAGAAAGCATTTTACTGTTTTCTTAAGATTAGAAATCCAATTAAATTAATAAATATAAAATAAATAATAACAAAACATCACAAAGGAAGTATATTTAAACCTACGGTCTTTCAGTCCCAAATGCCAGCTGGTTAATAAAACTCCTGCTTTTAGACATTGTGGTTTCTGACTTGCTGCTGGTGAACTATGAAGAGACAGAAAGCAAAAAAAACACTGATCAACTGATGCTTTTTTGCTGAAAACAACTCTGAAAATTATAATCCTAGATCACTGTTTAAAAAAAATCTGAATTATTTAGTGAAGTTTTAGTCTTACGATTAGCGATGCTCCATAGAAGTGGGCTAAGAAGCGTAGAGTTTTACAAATCACCTTCCTCTTCTCTGAATCAAAGTCCTAGATAGAAAAAGGTATCATGAATGTGACTGATGATAGGTTACTATTTTTTGATAGTTTTATTAAATTCTGTCTTTTGAATCAACCGCAAAAATAAATCAGTTACTCTAACAAAGCAATCATGTTTCTTCAGAAGACCTGGAATAAAATTTTTGACATATTCATCTCTTTGATCTGTGTTACAGTCCATTCACCCAGAATTTTGAATGAATAGATATTAAGGTGAATGGACAGTTATCTCTCCACCTTTTATTTTCTAATGGTAAAGAAAAGCCTTAGTGATAGTTCAGCCAAAATGAAAATTCTGTCATCATTTACTCATCCTCCACATGAACTAAACCTGCTTGTGTTTCTTTATTTTGTTGAACACATAGATCGATATACTGACTAATGATGGGATTAAAAACAGCCATTGACCAACCTCAGAACCTTCTGAGGTTCAAAGTTTCTCTTCAGAGTTTACATAAGCAGTTAAGCTAAAAAAAACAATATTGATGAACAATATTTAATATGAAAAAGCATTTAAAAACGGTTACTATCCACACAATCAAGTGCACTCGCCTTTTGTTTAATGATTGCTAAAAGGCTTATAACACTGAACTGGAAAAATCCTTCCCCACCCAGTTACGTACATTGGATGCATGAGCTGATGCAGTCTATGCAAATAGAAAACATTAGATACACAGTTGGCGGTAATACTGAAAAATTTGACACTATTTGGCAACCCTTCCTCTTACACTTTAAAAATAAATAACAAAATAAATAAATATGTGTATATGTATGTGTCTATGTATGCAAATATATAGCTATACAAATATAGCTATACACACATGCAAGAATATGTAATTGTATTACTTTATTCAGAGAGAAAGAAAACGTGAGCATATTGTGTTCTGCCGCTACATGGGAGCAGTTGATATCCAATGATTCTATGTATCTGATGCTGTGGCTCTCTGACTAATATATTTCAATAAAAAACAGTTAAAATAAAAACGATTACTACTTTTATGCAGGCGAGGCAACACAATTTGGCATAAAAAATTATTTCGTAAACATTTGTTTTCACAGTTGCTGAATGTTGCACAATGTTGCTACAGCCCTCTGATTTCGTACGTTTCATAGTAGCATAGTAGCAATGTAACGAGCATGTAGGCACCGACTTTGCCTTTGTAAAAGTAAAACATAGCACAGACATTACCACACTGTAAATGCTACTATGAACATTTCCATGCAGTGAAGTTTTACCTGAAAAATGTCAAACTTGCTCCCAACTATAAGCAGAGGAACAGGGAAAGGGCTGATGAGCTCTCGGTCCTGTTGAAGAGAGACTGTTTTATGTAATTCTCTGCAACACAAACTCACACATATGATTTACAGAAACAGTGTAATCCTCTCTACCGGATAGTCCTTGTGGAGGACTCGTGGGACTCGTTGTTTGCCAGATCTGGATTCTCCTGTCTTCTGCAGCACGGCACACACTTTTTCCACCTGATTTCGAGCTGATCCAAGCAGACTTTCCATGGTCTCCCACAGAGCATTGGGTTTAGACAGATCCAGAACAAGCACAACTGACAAAAAACTGCAGAAATAATCGTAGTCTAAAAATGTTTGCTACTACATGTCAAGAAAAATAGTTAGAACAGGAAATATGCATTTTACAAGTCCCCTAAAGTTAAACATACTCTCATTCTGGTCTACTGTAATAATCAAGGAACTTTGCTGGCATACCATGGCTGCAGCAGCCGCAATGAGCTATATGCACACAAACTTTTAATTTCAATCAGCCAGCCCCTGGGCTTCCGGTCAATTGTCATCACATACAAAATCACTGCGTTTAAGATCAGATTTCGTTAAAAAACAGCGATCTCTACAGCCAGGCTGAGATACGATATAAAGTGGGTATCAGACCGAACAAGAAGCACTGCATTAAATTAATATTCCGCACCATGTCATTAAAATATGGAAATTGATTTTACACCAGTATTTTTTGTGGAATTTACGCACTAGCCTGCGGCTAATAATGGTGCTCGTGTTTAAACAGTCTTTCGTCTCCTTTTACGCTTTAACAACCAAATGGATGCTCAAGTCTATTTAAATGATTATATTTGAATTACATTACAGCATCGATGCTGTAAAAGGAACCTTATGGAATATAAAAATAGTCACATAAAGCTTTCAAGGGAAGTTCATCATTAGCTGAAAAACACTAGCTGTGCAAATAGCCCATTATATGATGCAGCACCTGAAAATAGTCCCCAGTTAATAGTCCCTGCAGCATAATATTATTGCGCCTGCTGCAGCCATGGTAGAGCAGCAAATTTCCTTGATTATTAAGCCAGAATGAGAGTATAGTCCCTAGATATATGGGTCTACAAAATAGCCAGTTTTTTGTCTGTATTAATACACAAAGTAACTACAAAAGAGTGAAGCATAAACAGGAAAATTATGGAAACACTTTTTGAAATGTGTTTGAGCGAAATGCTAAAGGTCTAATCCAATTCAATGATTTATGCTAAGCTACGCTAAAAGTGCTCTCACCAGACCCAGATAAAGGCGGAATGAATTCAAAAATGGTAAAACTCAACTGTTTATTCTGTACAATGAGCCTATTTCCAAAAAGTGGAGTGTTCCTTTAAAAAGACTTTAATAAGTGTACAGTGTCTGTGAATCTAACCTGACATTGTCAGCTGTGATGGGAATCTGAACAAGATCTGATAAGGAGATTCCTCCTCCTAATTCCCACAGATGAGCGATGTCTTTAGGCTTCAGAGGAGAAAATAAGATGGTAGACAACTCAATCTTCACAATCCAACAGTTAAAGCAGGCGTAATCAGGCACAATCCAATGGATTTATAAGCTGCGTCCCAAATGGCACACTATACACTATGCACTTATGCACTATGTACTTATGCACTTACACACTCAACAGCATAGTACATGTATGTAGTGTTGTCCCAAATGGAGCACTAATGGCTTTTTACTAAGCGGAAGTTCAAACCGTTTCCCAGATGACGTTTCACGGTTGCCAAATTAATGAAATAAATGACCAAAATACCAAATAATCCCTGGCATGAGTATAACCACATTCACCATCAGGAGGCGCTATAATCACTCTCGTGGGAGAATTTTGCTTTCACAGTACAAAATAAATAAAGTTATCCAACATGTGCGCCTGATAGCTCCGCCCCTTCCGTTAAGTGAGCAAAGCTGCAGTCATTGAGTGCGTGAAGTGTCCATCAATCCACACTTCATATTACCAGTGGAATGAGTGCATCATCCGGGTAATTAAAGTGCACTTATTATTGTTAGAGCTTTCAGTGTGAACACACTACAGACACTATTTATACTTCACAATGGTATAGAATAGTGCATAAGTATGCGATTTGGGATGCAGCTATAGCAATTTAAATGAGAAATCTATTTCAAAGAACAATTTTATTTTTATAAAATAGAATAAATTTTACCGTATTATGACCTCTCGCACGTCTTCCAAAAGTGTACTCCAGTGCAAGAGTAGGTTTAGCTGTCTCTTCTCTAGTTCACAGGCAAAAAAAAAAAAAAAAAAAAAACACAATTATGAGGTGACTGGTGTCTTCTAAAAACTACAAGTCAAGTCACATTTATTTCTATAGCAAGATGATGGCTCACTCTTACCTGTCAAGAAACCGCAGTAATATTGTTGTTTTGCCCTGAAATATAAGGTCAAATATTTTTGCTGTGATGTTTTTGACAATAGAGGATAAACTATTTTAACCTATTAAAACCTGAAGTGTTATCTTTGATAAATACATTTCTAAGGTCTCTAAATGATCTGCAGAATCAAAATTTTGAAAAAAAGTGATGTATCGAAATATTTCAGGATTGACATTTAATAAACTGAAAAAAAACTTACAGTTGATTTTAACATTACTTAACTTTGCTTCATCTGTATATGTGTCTTAAATTAAGGATATTATATATGTATATTTTACTGGAAAACATGACAATAATGAAGAAGAAAATTATTCATGTCACAACTTGATGAAAATAAGTTCATTTGACTCTCATTTTCATAAGGCTCTCATTTTCACTCAATAAATTGTTTCATATCGTAACACAATAAGTTTACATTAGGAGGAGTCTATAATCAGCATATGAGTTTTTAAGCGTAATACAATCTGAGAATAAACAGTAAGTGAGTGTTCAGAGTGATATATTATAACTTAGTCATACTCCTGCTTTACTGCCCATGAAGAAGACTGTTCTCTGTGAGGGGAAATGCGCATCATCTTCCTCAGTCTCATCTTCCTCAGTCCTGTTCTCCCTGCTGCGTACTTCCGCCGCAGCAACATCCCATAACGTGTCCGAGCTGCAAATAAATTCATCTGAATAAAAGCATCATCGTGTTTGATAAACCACTAGCCGTATTATCACTCATTCGGTAGCTTGTAAGCTAACTTGAACGGTTAAAACAATGTGAACAATAACTAAACATGTACCTTACCTTACTTTCGGCATTATTTTACAGGTCTTTAATGTTGTCTACACCAGGTATCATTGGGTTGTAGTTTCAAAGATATTTTCCAGTAGGTTTTGTTAGCCGAAGGAGAAGCTTGATTACCGTTGCGAGGGGTAACGTCACTGCTTGATGATGTAAGATGGATGGTGCACTATGGGAAATGATGTTTTTTCCCCTTTATCTTTAGTTAGTCTATTTTAATCTCTCTCTTTTAATATACAGTTTTAGTTGCGTTTAAATAGCTCTTCTCAATATCTATTATGAAAACTACACTGAAATGTTTTGTTAGTCATACTGGATTGAGGTTTTATTGGCACTGTTTTATTAAACCTTTTTTAAATTGTTAACTCAAACCATAAACTTTTTACAGTCTGATTCAAACCCATGGGAGTAGAATTAGCTAATATTTTTTTTAATGATAAATTACAAATAATTAATGTACAATTTAATTAATAAAACAAAATTAAGCACGGGCGCCACAGTGGTGTAGTGGGTAGCACGATCGCCTCACAGCAAAAAGGTCGCTGGTTTGAGCCTCGGCTCGGTCAGTTGACATTTCTGTGTGGAGTTTGTATATTGTTCCTGTGGTTGCGTGGGTTTCCTCCGGGTGCTCTGGTTTCCCCCACAGTCCAAAGACATGTCCTGTAGGTGAGCTGGGTAAGCTAAATGTGTGTGCATGAGTGTGTATGGATGTTTCCCAGTGATGGGTTGCAGCTGGAAGGGCATCTGCTGCATAAAACATATGCTGCAAAAGTAGGCAGTTCATTCCGCTGTGGTGACCCCTGATTAATAAAGGCACTAAGCAAAAAAGAAAATGAAACTAAGTACTGAAATAATGAAGTGATAAAGACATTTAATAGAAAATAAATGACTCTAATACTTTACCACACACACACACAAAATAATTCTACAAAATCTGATTCAAACAAATACAAATGAGATTAAAATAACAAATATTAGCTAATAAATGTGATATAACAAGTCAGTTTCAAGATAAAGATAATTTTTCACAGTATACATTAAATGCTATTTATTTATCAAATGCAATTTTAAAAGATCTAATTACTTATGATTTCACTTTTTCTTTAAATTTGAACAGAAAATAATAATAAAGCTATATTTTTAAAATGCTACAAAGTATTTAGCGTAAGGCTGGACACTGCTAGTCTAAACCAATTGAAACAGTAAGGATGACCATTCGAGGATGATCATTATCAATCAAGTGTTTATCTGTTTCCAATCAAATTAATCTGACTTCAAAAATATGATCATAACTGATAAAGAGAAGAAATCTCAAAGCCTTAAAGCAGGCAAAGTTGTTTATTAGATTACGTTACAGCCAGCAGAATGAAAAACACTAACATCTTGTATAGAGAAATTTGGTGATATGCACTGCTAACCAGTAAAAACAGAGAACCTGTCTTATAATAATATATTATTTATTCAGTCACAAATGAAATCACATTATAGTACAAAACTTTATGGAGAAAACTGATATACTGTATATCCATGGAGAATGCATCCACTTCTTTGGTGATGTTTTCTGATATAATCTACAATGCATGATCTACAAAACAATACAAAATAAAGAACATAACATTCTGTACATATTTGCGTACAGAAAAACAATCACACACACACACACACACACACACATGGAGGCTCAGCGTCTGACGAGGTGGTCTCGTATCTTGAAGCTGATGATGCCCAGGATCACGAGAGCGGGCAGGAAGGCATAGAGCAGCAGGAAGTCTTGTGTGTATCGGGACAGAGCTCCAGGATAACCCTGATCTATGATCATATTCCCACTGTCTACCAGACACTCTCCTGGTAAACCAGCTAGAGGGGCTGAGAGAGGGAGAGAGACACAGAGAGAGACAGGGAGAGAGAAGAATGGTTAGTCAGGAAAAAGTATTCATTGTACTGTATGTGCTAAAGACAGTGAAGCCAAAGTAAAGTCAAAATATGATTCAGGCAAAAACTGATATAAAAGGTTTGTTCATAAATAACTTTTATTCTGCAGTGATGTATTTAAAGTTGGAATGAAATTAAAATGAACTCTTCTTATCTTATATGTATATAGTAGTGCTTGTTATAAATGATGTTGGTGCACTTCATTATTTTTTGTAAACATTCATTTACCCTTACAATCTTTTATCAAAGACCACAACCCTTCCTCTACCTTCAAAATGAATTTTCTTCACTTCAGGTCACATGGAATGCCTTTAGGGCAGGGCTATTAGTGCCTGCCTTCACCCATTAGTTGAGTCTTCTTACATTTTGTTAGCAGTAACCATCTTCCAACAATCTATTCGGTTCCCAAAGAACAAAATCAGACATTCATTCATTCATTTTCTTGTCAGCTTAATCCCTTTATTAATCTGGGGTCGCCACAGCGGAATGAACCGCCAATTTATCCAGCATGTGTTTTACACAGCGGATGCCCTTCCAGCTGCGACCCATCACTGGGAAACATTCATACACACTCATTCACACACATACGCTAGGGCCTATTTAGCTTACCCAATACACCTATAGCACATGTCATACCCAGCCGAGGTTCGAACCAGTGACCTTCTTGCTGTGAGGCGATTGTGCTACCTACTGCACCACCATGAGGCCCAAAATCAGACACCAGGGTTCATTTTTATCTAATTTTAGGATCATTTCAATCACATGTACGTCACAATATGGGGGAAAATGTCTCATTATGACTTTAAGTTATTTTACAAAATATATATTTTTTAATGGAATATTGCAGTGTTGATTCGTCCTCATTTCTCAAAAAGCCTATAAATCCCACAGAATGAGTTTAATCAGAGAGTAAAGCTGCACACAGTCTCCTGTGATGGTTGGGTTTAGAGGTGGGTGGGGCAATATAATATATGGTTTGGACAGTATAAAATGAATGGAAACCCATGTAATGTACCCACTTTTCACAAAAACAAATATGTGTGTGTGTGTGTGTGTGTGTGTGTGTGTTTCTGAGTCTGTTTTTAATTTAATTTACAGAATAAAGTTACTGCCCTCTCTTCCATTTTGAGAATAAATCTGACTGAAAAATATGATTTTTCTTACTGCAGGTAAAGTTGAGGCCGTAGAACTCAGTGACAATCAGGAGCTCACAGCCATACTTCTGGAAAGTTAGATAACTCAACCACTGGAACACCACAGGCATTTGTTTAAAACCCCTGTAAGGAACATAAAATATGACATGTTCATGAACAAACTGTGTACCATAGCATTATAATATGATGCATAATTGGTTCCAGTAGATTTGAATCACTACTGTACTGACATTAGCTGTGTCCAAAATCGCACAATACTAGAGTAGATACTACATTTAATTATTAAATTTAATACACTACCCTTAGTAAAGTATATTCTATTTGCGAGTAGTATGAATGGAATTCGGATGTACTAAATCTACCGTTGGCATCACTTTATTTTGATGGTCCCTTTAAACATTTTGTTAATTATAAGATACATTGAAACGACATGGCAACTAATTCTCCTTAGAGTATGATAAGTAAGCTTTTAGGTTACAGTCTGGGTTAGAGTAAGTTGACATTTACTGTACTTGTAAAGTTTCTTCTAGTGATCTGTTGGTGGAGCAGTGTCAGCAGATCTACTAATGTCTACTAATACTCTAATAATAATTAGTTGGCACGTAGATGCAATGTAACATATAGTCAATTAAATGTGCAAAAGAGACCATCAAATTTAAACAATACACCGGCGTTTGTCACTATCACATGACCTACCCGCGTCAGTTGTGTTGCTTCAATGAACGCACTATGGGATAGTGTGTCCATTAAATACACACTACAGAATCTCGCCTGAAACAGAAGGTCATCCGAGTACTTCTAGCCTATTGTTCTTCCAATACTGTGAATTTGGACATATTTTGCTCACATACACATTTTCACATAGTAGGAAAGTATGTGATTTTGGACATAGCTGATGACTCAAAAACAATATTTTGGAATTGGAAAATCAAAATCATTTCTTCACCTCAGAAATCCAGAGCCCACCATGATTCCTGCTATATTGAGGAGAGCGACTCCACTGTTAACCATATTGGGGTCTTGTACAACACCCAACAAGACCAGTGTTAAGAGTTCACCAATGATATGAGGCACCATGACCACGGCTGAAAAACACAGGAACCGCACAGGATCTGGGTTCATACCAACAGTCCTAAAACGCAGAAAAAAAACACAGCATGAGGTTAAGATTCACAAAGCACTAGCTTTATTTTATCCCGAGGACATTGCCCTGACATCTGAACCCAAGTTACCCCGACAAGCTCGAATGAACTCTAGTTGCTCAAACAAACACACATCCATACTTACCAATACAGGAACGAGGCGAAGATGAACACGCTGATAATACTGAAGGGTAGGATATGGATGATGTAAGCCAGGAACATCTGCCATTTCTGGTATAAACCGTCTTTACTCTCCTGATCAGAAATGGCTCGCAAAGCAGGGACTGTTTTGAAAAACAAAAATGGCTTTTAGTGAGTTTCCTTTATTAAAACCTCATGAACGGAAAGTGAATATACAGTAGCAGACACGTCTTGTGTTATAATTATGTGCTATCTATATCAAGAGCTCTAAGTTCAAGGGCAAGCAATATTTCTGGTCATGCCGGAGCAATTTGTGAAGCAATGCACCTACTGTGTGTTTCGCTGTCTTATCTGGTGACCTACAGTAAGATATGAGCTATTATCAAGCTTAAGGTCACGGATTACATTTCCCTATAGCATTGGCATAATCAGTCTAACTGCTACATCATAATCAATTCTGCCCAGGGGCTGCCTTTCAATTCAGAGAGAAAGAAATGACTGCTGCACAAATATGTGGGAAATAAGACAGAAAAACATGTTTTATGCTTCACTTTTTTTCCAGTAGGTGGTGGCAAACCACAGGCTTAATGAGACAGAGTCATTCAGTCAAATGCTTTGTTCAAAGCAAGGCAGTTTTTATAAGTGAGTTGCAGGGAAATACATTAAAATGATTCAATCAAAAATGCTAATTCATTCATTAATGACACAGTACTGTGTTCACTGGAGATGCACAATAGGTCTACTGGGGATTTGAAAGTATTTTCAATGACAAAAAATAGCAGGTGCAGAAAATAGTTTATAAGAAGTTACACAATAGTATAAAATCAACATGACATTAAAAAAAACATGTTTATACTTGGGAAAATCTTTGGAATTTTTGTGCCTGTTTATATATTTTTTCTGAGGAATTTTCCTCAATTAATGAAGGGCATCTTTAGTTGTAAAGATTGCAAGTTCAAGTTTCTGTTGTGAGATGTTGTGTTTCAAGGAGACATACATTTAATAAAAAACATTAAAATAAAATTTGACCAAAACAGCACCTGAATCTGGCAAAAAAGGCAAACTTTAGAATATTTAAGACTGCAAGAGCTGTTTATGCCACCTATTTGCCACATTTGCCACCCATCACCACTACTGTTTTTTTTTTCAACTTTTAAATGTCCAACAAAAGTTATTAAACTAAAACATTGCCTCATTACTTGTATATAAATATTTATATAAAGTACAAGAGTAAAGACAGGAACATTTCTTCTTAAAACTTAAACTAATCAAAAATTTATTTTATTTTTTACTATATATACAATATGTAATTATAATATATATCTTTAGTACACATTAAATTTAACATACAATGTATATTTTTACATACATTTTTGCATACATTACAATGTAAATAGTTTATATACCAGTTACTAAACCAAATCAGTCATATTTAGACTAAGAATAATTTAATCAAATATTAAAAGTCTCCATCTAAGGATTACAGTGAAGTTCCAAAATTAATTACATTTTAAGCCAGTATCCCTTAAACCAGTGATTTCCATAGTGGGGGTGAGGGGGGGTAAGAGGGATGAGGGTGGTGGTGGTGGGGGTATCATATATCTTTTTAGACTGCTGCACTTTTTTGTGTTGTCAATAAGCTTGTTTCTTGTTTCTTATGAATAATACAGTTTCTATTGGTGTGTCTGCACCGTTGTGTGCAATGTTTGTATGTTTGAAACAACCTCCAAAGATAGTGGAGGTCGTGAGTCACTGGAAATGTTATTGGCTAATAGCCACTAGATTTACCTATTTTGTTAGTTTTTAACCATTTCAAATAAATTTTTTAATTATGACTTATTATTTTACACATTTTAGTAAGTTCAAAATAATTATGCTGTTCTGTAAATTATGATGGAAAATGATTTCACTCAGATTGCAGGCTGCATAGAGCAACACATTGACTGTGGACTGCATACTTACATAGAGCTACAGCGTTCAGCATGCCGGTATAGGGAGATGCACCCATGGATTGGTAGATTAGGCCGATTCGGTCCTGTACGGCACCTTTTGTTACATCCTTACCAAGCCTCATGAGGAAAAAAGCAATGAAGAGGCCGTAGATGAGATTCTGAGAGAGACGCATGAGAATGCCCATCCTGTCACGGGACACATTGCGGAACGTCCGTCTGTATGTGTATGTAAAAGAGAGAAGAATTATTAATAAAAGTGCTGCACACAATTTAAAGTAGCTGCAACATTATGGATTATTAAGATAATATGATCACACTTTACAATAAGATTCCAGCAGAAAATGTTAGTCAAAAAGATTTTCTCAACATTAACTCATAAAATTTCAATTTATTTCTTCTGTTGAACACAAAGCACAATATTATGAAGATGGTTGGGAAAAACAGCTACAGTACAAATAAAGAAAAATCTAATGTTCTTCAGTAAATTTTCCTTAATGTTCAACAAAAGAAAGAAACTCAAACAAGTTTGGAACAAGTGGAGAATGAGTAAATGATGACAGGGATTATCCATTTAATATAATTACACAAACTAAGAATGAACGAAACTTGTTGAGCATTTATTAATCATAGCTAATGTTAATTTCAACATTTACTAATAGATTATTGTGCTTGCTAGCATTAGTTAATGCAATTAGCTAATTGTTATAAGGATGTAACAAATCTATTGTGATAAATATATTAAAGGCGACATTTTAAGCCCCTTTATTACAAAATAAAAAGTCTCTGGTGTCCCTACAGTGTATGTGAAGTTTCAGCTAAAAATATCATGCAAAAAATGTTTAGAACTTCTTGAATCTGCCCCTTGTAGGCTTTGATCAAAATTGTGCCATTTTGATGACTGTTGCTTTAAATTCAAATGAGCTGCCTATAAACATTGACGTGTCACCATAGCAGCAGGTTATAAACTCTAATGGTGGGCAGCTGCTTCTCACTCAGGGCTGTTTATGCTAATAAGGGAGCGATCATCACTTATAGGCGGAGTTTTCTCCCTCTGATGACATGTGCAAAGGAAGGATGTCAATCCAAGTATTATTGCAGGCTGTTTTTATAACGTTTGATAATAAAAAAATAATTGTTTATTTTTTACCATTAGAGGCTGACTATATTCTGTCAGGGTTCTGCCACTCCTGTCTTGTTAATTCTTGTTTTTGGTGGCAGAGTCCGGACACTGGCTCTGTCTAGTCCTGTGTGTTGTCATTGTGTCTCTGCATGAGTGCCGATTGTGGGCGCGCTCAGACCTTGCGCGCTCCCGCTTGATGCGGGCACGTGGGGTCTGGGCGCATTCACGATTTGCGCGCTCTTGTCCCTGTGATCGTTTGTCTGTGGCGTGCGTTTCATTCCCCAGCGCCTTTAAGTCTAGTCGGGTTCTGTTTCGGGTGGCGCTGGGTTGAAACATGCACGCTGCGTGTGTGAGCGCACGGTAGGATGTTTTCATTTTATCGTGTGCTTATGTCTCGCGTTCAGTCCTCTGTTGTTGTGTTTAGCACGTGGTGTGTGTGTGTTTACATACACCGCGTGCTTGTGTCGTCATGTGAGCACGCAGTTAATGAGTTCTCTCTATGTCTGCTTTAAATTCTCCTCATGTCTGCTGTCATGTGCCAGTTTGTTGTCGATCATCATAATTTCAAGTCTTGTCCTGTCTCCTGTCCTGTTTCCAGTCCTGATCCCTGCCAGCCAGTGAAGTTTGTTTGTTTGTTTATTTGTTTTATTAATGTTTTCCCCCTCGGGGTAGTTTGTTTTGCTGTTTTGTTTTATTTTTTTTTATTAATAAATACACATTTTGTAGTCCTCGCTCCTTTCCCTAACCAAACTGTGACAATATTCACAC
Organism: Danio albolineatus; assembly: GCA_903798035.1. NCBI lineage: Eukaryota > Metazoa > Chordata > Actinopteri > Cypriniformes > Danionidae > Danio > Danio albolineatus. The sequence continues at coordinate 1,381,546 of CAIGQQ010031933.1, forward strand.
ACTGTTACCGCACAACTGTCTTTATACCCATCATAAAAATGACTTTTTTGTAATAGGTCACCTTTAAATATATTGTTCATTGTTTGTTCATGTTAATAAATACATGAACATTATTGGAACCGTTTTAACAATCAGATCAGGTGTATAAAACTTTACTGTAACGTATTGCAGTTTTCATAGTCAGATCAGTTGTAGTTGCTCTTTGAGAGTCAGTGGTGATTCAATAATGTCAATCTTTCACTCTTTATAGCGTGCACATCTTGTTCAACCAAATAATACAAACAAAAGATTTAACACGCTGACTCAGTGTTGTTGCTACTGTCTTACCTCAGGAGGACACCGAGTTTGGAGATGCAGTTAGGGGACTCTTTGCTTTTAAAGGGGATCATGGGTTTGTCTGGTCTCTGGCAGCTTTGTTCAATCTTTTCCTGCATGTTTTTGTAGATCTCTGAGTTCTGATAGGCTGACGTGATATCATGCATGCGTCTGAAGGTGGCTGCTTCCCTCTCGCTGCAGCGCGTGTCCACAGACGTCAGATCCACTGCCAATCACAAACCATCGTATGACATTAGTTTTGTCTTTGAAATTCACCCAGTCCTTATGAGATCCTTAAATATGAGAATCTAAATGGCTACCATAAATATCGAAGGGGTTGCAGTACTCGGGACACTCGTATCCGCAATGGCTAAAGAAATCCACCATCTCTTCAGGCTGTCCACAAAACACAAGCTCCCCTTGACTCATGATTGCTATTCTGTTAAAGATCTGGAGATATTCATGTGTGTTTCAGTCATTTTGTATAATTCAAGACTATCATATTGAACAATTATAGGTACATGTTATTGAGTGATAATGATATACAGTAACACTGAACTTTACCACATTAAACAGATTCAAACAATAGAGTAATAAGCAGTCATTCATCCATGGTAGCTTTTGGCAGTAATAGTAGTATAGTGACATATTTCATGATCATTTCATACATTACAGATCAGGTGCTTTTAGCAAATTCAAGTTAGCAAGTTTTTTTCACCAAGACAAACTCCAAGCATGTACTTATAAGAAGATGTGAAATATGTTTTTAGCTTTTGAACAAGTTGAAAGCAGTGTTTATGTATTTTATGTATGAAAGGTGCTATACAAATGTAATATATTACGGCTGCACGATATTGGAAGAATCTAACATTGCAATGTTTTTATACTGTGATATATATTGCGATATGAAGAAAATTTTCACCAGATGACTTAATATCTCTATTTGGAAAGAATTTATAATGCAAGATGGATTGGGATGATTTTGCAGTGGGAGTGCATCTCCATAAAATCTAATAAACAATCTATAAACTTTTTGGGGCCCCTGACATGTTTTCGTTGTGGTCTGTGCTATTTGCAGTGCATTTCTGCATTTGCTTGTGTTGTAAGTGTTTAGAGTGTAAGAGTCTAACAGCATTCAAGTGCAGTAACTGAATCATAAAAATAAAAATAATTCAATAAAATTAATCATAGTTAAGGTCACAATTGGTACCATTTCCTATACCTGAATGCTTTTAAACTCATTATACAATCACAGGCATCAAAAACACGTGCAAATAATAAATTATGAAACCAAATTTACATTGCATATCCTGCAATGTGATTATTACGAATGATCACATTGCGATATCGATGCTGAAACGATATATAGTGCCGCCATATAATATTTTCTTTTTTTTTTGTTTATTTGACTTTATATACTGTAAATGTTACTTCAGTCATGCATCATTTTTTCCACCCCCTCCCCCCACACACAACTTTTTTGCTACTTTAGCTTGTTACTGTTGTGTATGTTTTACTTTTATGTGCTTTGTTTACTTATAATACTAATTATTATTTATTACTAATTATTATTGTTATTTATAATGCTAATATTTGTATGTAATATTAATACCACAAATGTTTTATATTATACATGAGTGGTATTATAAAAATAAGTGAAGTTTCATAAACTAATTTCGAGAGAAGCACGTGATATGATTAACCACGCCTGGCTGCTCATCTGTAATCAGTAATAATCCAATCAGAGCTATCCAAGTTTACTATAAATGGATCATTTTTCCTTACTGCTCTACCTTTGTTTTGGAAGAATCCCCCCTCACACCCCATCTCCTCCTTCTTCCTTCCTTTTCTAAGGGCGAGCTTTCGAGATCTACCTGATCTCGGATCCCCTTATATGCTTTTGACTCGGTGGGAGCCTTGGGCTCAAGTATCTCCGAGCTCAGTGTTCTCTCCCGGGACAGCATGCCAAACCTGCTATAAACGCTAAGCTTATCTAAGTGTGAACTCTTGAAAATAAGTAGTAATGATAATTTCTCATTCTATAATTTTTCTTACTTAATTTTTTTATTGTTTGCTCTTTTAGCTTATTTTTTTAACAATATTTTATTATTATTCCGTTAGCACCGTTTTCTGTTTACTACAGATTACACAGTTGATAACAATCATGTAAATGCATCATCCATTTTTTACATCCAATCAAGCATCAAATTTTACATCCCATTCTTTCCTTCCATCACTAACAACAAAGGGGGGAATTAAAATAAACAACTAATAAAAATAATAAAATTACCAGAGTTTATTCCTAGATCAAGTAAAGGGAGTATGCAAAGTCTGTAAAGAAGATCATATTACCCTACTTGTTTAGAGCCGATTTGTAGCACACTTTTACATCAAATGCACATACAGTATTTAACACTAATACCCGTGAAGAACTGAAGTACGAATGGTGCGGCATTAATATAATGTATTCTTATTATGTTCTCATTATTTTGTAAATGTATGCTAAATCATACATCGTTTTGGTCCCTTTTCTCAGTCAAGTCATTTCAACTGCATTAGTTAAAACAGAAAATGATGAGCTCACTCTGAACAGCTCTGATCGAGGCTGGTGGATGGTGACGATGACGATTCGGTCTCTTCTAGCCAGCTCTGCCAGCAGCATCACAATCTGATTGGCCGTCATGCTGTCCAGGCCTGTGGTTGGTTCATCCAGCAGGATCACCTCTGAAAACAAAGCAAATAAAAACTTTGCGAAAAAAGTCCACCTTCTGTCTTCTGAGAGACAACTTCGAGAGTCTTATTAATTTGGCAGTTAAAGCAATTAATGGGTTCCCCTTTGTCTAAATTAATTGGCTGATGAATTCATTTGCTGCTTGATTGGAGAAGGCAGCAGATGAAAGCCACTTATAATTGCCGGTTTGTGTTCAGTTTTGGAGTAGCCTCGACTAATCCATAGTCCAGGGTCCCAGGAGGCCCCTGAGGTCCAAAGAGCCAGATAAAGCATCCAGAGGGACCCTCATGGAGTTCAGCTTAATAATAAAATGCGATAACCCTGTCTGCCACTTTTAATATTCCACTTCAGTCCCTTTTGCTCATCTGTCCATTCCACAGTAATCCTCAGAGGGTCGATGTGTGGGTCGCTCTGCATTTCAAATAACATTCAGCTGAAGCACATATGAGGGTTGCATCTTTTGAGGCAATGAAAATATGATACAGTGCATCCAGAAAGTATTCATAGCGCTTCTCTTTTTCCACATTTTTTTATGTTACAGCCTCATTCCAAAATGGATTAAATTCATTTATTTACTCCAAATTCTACACACAATACCCCATAATGACAATGTGAAAAAGGATTTTTTTTAAATTGTTGTAAATTGATTAAAAAAATTAAAAACCTGAAAAATCACATGTACATAAGTATTCACATCCGTTGCTTAATACTTTGTTGATGCACCTCTGGCAGCAATTACAGCCTCAAGTCTTTTTTGAATATGATGCCACAAGCTTGGCACACCTGTCTTTAGGAATGTTTGCCCATTCCTCTTTGCAGTACTTCTCAAGCTCTATCAGGTTGGATGAGAAGCGACGGTGAACAGCCATTTTCAGATCTCTCCGGAGATGGTCAATAGGATTTAGCTCTGGGCTCTGGCTGGGCCACTCATTCTTTGCTTCACAGCAAGGGCTGTGAACACTTATGTACTGTGATTTTTCAGGTTTTTTATTTTTAATAAATTTGCAACAATTTCAAAAACTCTTTTTTTCACAATATGGAGTTTTGTGTGTAGAATTTCGAGGAAATAAATTAATTTAATCTATGTTGGAATGAGGCTGTGACATTAAAAAAATGTGGTTAACAGCGAAGTGCTATAAATACTTTCCAGATGCACTTTATACCATCCATTTTAGGTATGAAACGATTATTGGTTTCACAAACTTGGTATTAAATCTGAGCTATTGATTAAATTGGGTTTGTTTAGCATGATTTCGGAAACTTGCTATAAATCCAGCATTGGTCTGATGCAGTCTAAACATGATTCCAGAAAAGGGACATCTGAAATTATAGTAAAATGTCCTATTTTGAACCTTTACTGTACGGATTTACACCAAATGAACAAATACATATGAAATTCAGTTAAGATTTATCCTTTAAAATCTTATATTATATCTCATGATGGCTTATAATGCACTGCTGCTCTGGTCATTGTAACAAAGCAAATGCTGCAGAAAACATTGTTTTGATACATGTATAGTACTATGTTTTACTTGTGCTGCTTTTATATGTGACTCTGGACCACAAAACCAGTCAAAATAGTACATTTTCTGAAAGTTCCATTGATATAGTTTGTCTAGATATGACAACATTTGACAGAGATCTGAATATCTGGAATATTAGGATTTAAAAAAAATCTAAATATTTAGAAAATTGGTAACACTTTATTTTGATTGTCCATTTGAGTAGTAGTAGTCTGCTGACATTCAACAGACATTTAACTGACTATAAGAAACTTTGCTAGTACATGTCAACTTACACTAACCCTAACCCTAACCCCAACCTAACAGTCTACTTATAATCTAATTAGAATTAGTTGACATGCAGATGCAATGTAACTTAAATTCAACAAACGGACCATCAAAATAAAGTGTGACCTTGCTTTTAAAGTTGTAAAAATAAAGCTAATAGCAATGCATATTACCAATATAAATATATGTTTTAATATATTTACAGTAGGAAATTTACAGAATACCCCCATGGAACACGATCTTTATCCACACCATGTGTTTTGCCAATTGCCAAAAATACACTTGTGCAACATAAGACTTGCTTTGTGGTCTGAGGTCACAAATGTACAGGCTTAAATTTGATTTTCTTATTTAAGTTATTGTTAAAAAACACATTAGGAAAACTTTTACCTCATTGGAATCCATATTAATGTGGTTTATGCTCACTGCATTTCATAGAGTTACAAATTTAATCTGATATTTGTTAATTTTCAGATATAGCACTTAGTATAGTAAATGTTTTTAAGTTTATTTATATCATTTTTTAAAAGGGACCGTTACTTTAAAGAATATATGATGACACTGATAAACGTGATCCTTTTGGTCACTATATCATGATATTTTCATACAGCTTTATCTCTACTATATTTGTACAGCACATTACACCTAAACAAACAGGGCAGCACAATGCACTCACTGGGGTCCTGAAGCAGCTGGCTAGCAATGGAGACCCTTCTTCTCTCTCCACCAGAAATGCCTGGAAAAATGCGGCCTCCAATCACGCTGTGAGCCACGTGACCCAAACTCAACTCAGCCATGACCGCAGTTACCTATGTAGAACATAGTGAGAGAAGCAAATTAAAAATGTTGTTGAGGTTGTATGCTTGTATATTTGTTTCATTTTGTGTTTTGAGATCTGGGACGGTTCACCTTCCTGCGTATGGCCTCCGCAGAGTGTTTTCTCAAAGCAAGCTGTGCAGTGTATGTCAGAGTCTCTTCCACTGTCAGGTAGCTCAAGAGATTGTCACTCTATGAAGAAAAAACATTATTCTACCTGAAAATTAAAAATCAAGGCTATGTATACATAGTAAGACCTAGTTATATAATTTACTGTAAATGAACAAAATAGTAAGTAATTTTTTTAGTAAGTCGTTTTTTATGGTTTTTTTGAGTCGTTTAAATGCTATGAACGAACATTTGCATAAATCAGGGATGTCCAAGCTCAGTCCTGGAGGGCCGGTGTCCTGCAAAGTTTAGTTCCAACCCCAATCAGACACACCTGGGCTAGCTAATCAAGCACTTACTAGGCTTTATAGAAACATCTTTGCAGGTGTGTTGAGGCAAGTTGGAGCTAAAATCTGCAGGACACCGGCCCTCAAGGACCGAGTTTGGACACCCCTGGCATAAATGATCTGACACAAACACTTATTGTGTTTTACATTGTATGTTATAAACAATGCAGTAAGTACAACTGCAAGTCATTTTTATAAGTAACAATTGACCATTTCTCTATTGTTTAACAAACAAAGAGTTCACTCCAAAGTTATGAAAGAAAGAATGAAAGAATCAAAATTTTGCCATCATTTACTTGTTAAAATACTGAAGAATGTTGGCAAAACCTACTATGGATGTCAATAACTGCTTTTGTCAACATTCTTCAAAATATCTTCTTTTGTGTTCAACAGAAAAATGGCATTAATAAAAGTTTAGAAGCACATGATTGTGAGTAAATGATCGCTTTATGAGTAAACAGGTTGGAGATTAGCCAGTGTGGTAAACAAAAGCAGTTTATTTAGTGTAGTGTTCCTCTATTGACATCCATTAAAAAAGTTATAAACAAATGTTCTGTTTAGAGTACAGGTGTTACACTCTGTTTCTGGAGGGCCGCAGCTGTGCACAGTTTAGTTGCAACCCTAATTAAACACACCTGATCAGGCCCGGATTAAGAATTCAGAGGCCCCTGGGCACAATGTCTGACCGCACCCCTATAGATGAATTAAAATTAAGATTAATATATATTTTTAAATAAAATCAGTCTATAATGTATTGCCCACATTTTGAAAATAAATCATATACAATACATTTATTTCCAGTCTACAAAGATTTGACATATTTGTAAAGCATTTAAGGCATAATTTGGAAAAAAATAACTAATAAAACTAGTGAAAATTCATGAATTTTATTATACTTGTTCAAGTTCACTGAAGCAGTACTAAAAATATATATTTAAGGGTATTTTTTATGTATAGCTTCTAAAAGCTTATAATGCATATGATTTGGATATAACACCTCTCCAATCCAGTTCTATGAATCTGAGTCTTCCATATTACGCGCACTTGTTAATGATTCCTACTTGTCTTCCTCGTGATGAAAGGAAAAAAAGAAGAACGTTTTCATGAGATGCTGGATTCGAACCGGGTTTATGATCCATCACATCAAAACATATTGCCATGCGCTTTACGAGCTACACCACTCACAATGCTGTCAGTTGCGCTCTATAATTATGTTGTATCTGTCAATCAGACAGTGATGGGTGGGAAATAACGAGGTGCACTATTTGCACTTAGCCAAAATAGACACTCCAAAATCAGCATTTTTTACCCCTGCAGGGGCCCCAGGTGCGCACGGGCCCCTGGGCCTGTGCCCATAATGTCCATTGATTAATCCGGCCCTGCACCAGATCAAACTAATTGAGTCCTTCAGGCTTGTTTGAAACCTGCAGTTAAGTATGTTGGAGTTGGGTTGGAACTAAACTGTGCAGGGCTGCGGCCCCTTAGGAACTGAGTTTGACACCCCTGGAGTATACTCATATTTTTGAAGGCAATTTTCACAGTTTATAACAATTCTCATTCATTTCAACAGTATCCGAAAACAAAAATCACTCAATGTTCACCAACAACAGAGGTTGTCAGAAAATGAGCAGCTTGGTCATTCTGCTTAACATCTCAATTTCTGTACTTCTGAAAAGAAAGTCACACAACTTTGTAACACACTGTATAAGGCTAAGTAAATGATGAAAGAATGTTTACTTTACTATTAATTTAAACATTTGCTCAGTACATTCATAAAATAAGATTACAAAATGTTTGATTAATTAAAGCCTCTTCCAATTAGGGCTGACCTCTGATGTTCTATAAGTGAGGCAGGATTTAAGTTGGGCTAAGTTGGTTACACATATTACACTGGAAACGTACAACATCTCTCAGTTTGTACACTTTGCTCGTGAGTTGGCAAATGCTCTTAAATGTCACTGATTTTATACAATCTTATCTGTATCTGGAGTTTAAGTATTATTATCTCTTTGTCTAAAAAAGGTTGTTGAGATAGTGTGTCATAAATATCTTCTATAATTGTTGTGCCCTGAACGTCACAACGTAATGAAAAAAAAAAAAAAGATTAGCTATTTTTATCCGTTTTATTTTAAGCAATGTTCAAATAAATGTCCAGGTCTGACCCTGCTAAAATAATACAAATATACAAATTGTAAGTTTAGACATCACGTTCCTGTTGAATAAACTTAAAATATTAATGTACTTAGTTTTTTAGGTTTCTGCTGTTGACATTAGAATAGAGCCGATAGATATTGGAGTCTTTAAATAAGTTGTACTGTGAGTTCTTTCTTCATAACTTCCCATTCAAGCCAATATGTGTACCTTTAGCTCATGAGACACTTTTAATTATTGGATTAGATTATAGTTTCCAAGCGTCATGAATTTAATCTGTAAAAATGACCTGAAACAGGAGGCACTCTCGCCACATTTAATTCAGTGTGAGATATGGAAGAGTAGCTCAGAAGAATATTATAACCAACTCATGTGTAACGGCCAATTTCTGAGCAGACTCTACAGATGAACTTTTCCGCAAACTTTACTGTATTTGTTTAAGTTTGGTCATGGCAGACGTGACCTCCAGCCACTAGTCAATAGCTTTTCATATATATATACTGTACGCTGCTGTTGACTGAAGTTCAGTTGAATGTAGCTTAAATTTAGACTTGAAACATACACACATTGGGAGTTTCTTTCCTCTTTTGAATACAAAGTAAGATATTTTGAAGAGAGCTGAAAACCTGTAACCACTGACTTACAGAACATTTTGTATTTCCTAGATGGAAATCAATGGTTACTGATTTCAGCTTTCTTCAAAATACCTTCTTTTGTGTTCAACAGAAGAAATAGACACATTAAGTTTGACCTGAGGGTGAGTAAATAGTAAATTGTCATCTCTGAGTGAATTATACCTTTAATAAAAATCAGTCTCACCTGCAGAACGTAAGAGAAACAGTCTTGAAACTGCTCTCTTTTCAGCTTTCGCCCATTCACAAACACTTCTCCCTGGAGATTCCCAGAATTCCCAATGCGCCCTGCTATAGCATCTAACAGAGTGGTCTTTCCAGAACCTTGAGGAGAAGGTCAATATAGTTATTACCATTTGAGGATATCTTCTGACCTTTAAAGAAACTAATACATAATGAAAATGTAATATAAATTTATAACACATTTCCTGATTCATTCTTCATTGCTTATTGCTTGTTTATTGTAGTGTCCGGCTAACATTACAGGAAAGATCTGTAAATATTCATTTCTTGTTAGGGTTTAAAATAATTGTATATTCAATTTAATTTAATTAAAGGAATAGTTCAATGAAATTCTTTCATTTTTTTACTCATCCACCACTTGTTCCAAATCTATTAGGTTTCTTTCTGTTGAACTTTGGTGAAGATCATTAAAAAAAACCTGTAACCACTGACTTCCATATTAGTTTTTTTTTCCTCCTATGAATGTCAGGGGTTACCAGCTTTCATCTTTCTTCAAAATATCTTGTTTGCTCATCAGAATAAAGATACTCATAAAGGATTGGAACCAATTGAGGAAAAAAAATACACTTTCCATGCCCATCTTTGGGTGAAATATCACAGTAAATTTCTGAAATTAACAGATTTTTTCCTCTACAGCACTTTATGGGCTCTGTTCAAACAATGTGTTATAATTTAAAGCATTGCAGATATTTTAATACTTTTTCTCCCAGATTTTAAGACATTTACCTGAGTTTCCCAGAATTCCCATTATCTGGCCACTGTCCACATGAAATGACACTTCGTTTAATATTTGCCTTGTCCATTTTTTTCGAAAAGATGAAACGTCCCACCAGGGTCCTACACGTTCACTGTAAGATGGAGAAAGTAAATGTATAAGACATGAGTGAAAAATGTTAGCTTAGTATTTTGGACAACATTTTATTTTAACTGTCATCTGTAAACAGTTCCAGCTTCTTCTGTTTAAGTGATGGTTTATCTTTCATAACAAACCCCTTTAGGAATAACTTTGTCCATGCAGTAGCAATTAAAATAATCAGATGAAGTAACAGTCTTATTAGGACATTTTGAGTGTTTGATGTTGTTTTATGTTTTTTTTTTTTTGTGTATTATATGTATGAGAAGTTGCCTGCACTTGCTCATTGAAGCCTAGTTACCTATGGGTATAAAATATAGTAACCTGAACCTGAGCCTGTGAGTAAATTTACATTCAAATAACTCTCATTAGAGTTTCAGTATTATTACACAGTAAGGATTAGTAGAATAAATTGACACATAATGTACAAAGTTTACTATAAATGCAGATGTAAAGATGGTACTGTTTGCTTTACCCACACAAAAAAAAAATATATAAACATATGTTTTAATATAGGTTTTGATATAGGTTTTTAATATATGTGACATATATGAAATTGGCCGTTTTCCTATATTATATGTACATATATGCAAATCTCACTTATTTGCCATAGTTAAATTCCATAACATGCCAATTACAATTTCAAGAGTTTGCATAAACTGTACATTCGTTTTTTGCATTTTTATTTAATTCTCAGTTATTACCTTGATAAAAGAAAATATGAGCTATGCATCATGTATGACAGTTGCCAAAGTGAGATTGAGCTATAAAGGAGACATACAGTATCTTGAATGTACATATACTGTAGGTCTTACAGTATATGTGGATATAAAGAAGCAATACAGGAGATCTATATGGCCTGTATATGTTCAAACTGTATATGCACATAAATTTTGCCAATATGTGGAATATATATGGACATATGCAGCATATATATTATCATATATGTGAATATTGACTGTATATAGGTTTCATATATGCACATATATTCATATAGTGCTTTCATATATATTCATATTGGTTCTTTCCATGTGGGTAAAATCATGACACAGTTTGAGTAGTTCTTGAACAAACAGTACTGGGTAAACAGAGGTTCACATTCTGGGTTAACCTGTCTGAGTTAGCGTATTAGACTGTTTGTGCATGCTTAAATTGATACAAGAATATAACAGTTGTAGAATTGTTGCAATACAAAATCAGATGACAAGACAATGTATGATAACAGCACTGGAACCTTAATTTTCAGATAATTTTGTGGTAATTGGCTCTTTAATTATTATTTGCTATTAACTTTTATATGTCTTGCTTTAAAATATATTATTTGGAAACAGAAAAAATAGATATGATAGTAAAACACTGTACAAGTAATCAGAATAATTCATTTTTTAAGGAATTCAGATTTTTTAAACTTGGGTCGTCTGTAGTTAAAACTAAGTGACAATGAATAAAACTCCCACAACATCCATAAATCTAAATTAATGTTATCTGTAACATTATAAACAAATCATTTTTATTTCCAATTAAAAATTGTATCTGTTAATATTGGTTATAGTGAACAAATAGTAAATAGCATTAACTAACATTAAGTTTAATAAAATTTGAAAAAGCACTTCTAATTGTTATTTCACATTGTCTAATGCATTAACTTATACTGACAAATGTCAAATTGTAGGTCACAAAATATAAGCAACATTCTCAATATTTTAACATTAAGAAAATTTACATTTGAGCTTTTACATATCATTTAAAATATTCCTGCCATGCATTATTTTTATTTTTATTTATGCATGAATGGTCAAAATGATAAAAAACAAAAAAACGAATAAAAACATATTTCTGCTCATTTCCTATCTTCTATGATCAATTCTAAAGCAATAAAAATATAAATTCAATGTTTTAAGGTTTATTTAGCTTCTGTAAGAATTCAAAAATACTGTAGTTTAGTGTGTTAGCAGCTGGATTCTCTTAACACACATAAAGCAAAGTAAATAATTAAACCTCAGTAAAGAAAAAACATAATTTATGTTAATGAAGAAATTAAAGGGATAGTTCACCCAAAAATTACATTTTTTTCACCGTTTACTCGAAAGCGGTAAGCGGTTTATGAATTTCTTTCTGAAAGTTGGAAATCAGTAGCAATTGTCTTACAGAAGCAAAAATAATATGTAGGTCAATGTTTTGTTTTGTTTTTTTCCCCCAACATTATACCTATATCTTCTTTTGTGTTAAACAGAAGAAACTCAAACAAATTTGGAACAAGCATAGATAGAATGAGTAAACTATTTAATATTTTTAGTTAAACTATCCCTCTAATAACAGGTTCACTAATGACCCAATTCCATATCACGCTTAAAGACTTAACAAGAACTTTCTCAGAATGGTAATTTAAAACATTACTCAATCACTGCAATCCTTGTCAGTTCTTACCTGACAGAATAGGACACGTTTTTGACGCTCAGGCAACTCGACGGCTCTATGTAGTCTGGGTTTGAACGGGCCGTCTCCATCTCTGACACCACCTTAAAAGATCCATTCGAGCCATTCTTCTGGACAACATCATTCATGGAATAAGAGTGGCTCATTGTCTCTCTCATCAGCATTCAAAACTACTGTTACTTGAGTAATTTCATGCGAATGTCCTCAAAGTGACAGCTAGCTCCACGTCTTCAGCTGTCTGAACGCTAATATCACTGCACTAGAACCATAAACGCCGACTCTTATCAGTGGAACTTTGCTCCATTTGCTATAAAGAGTCGCTTTCTCTTCTACCTCACCTCAGTTTTTTGCAGGACAACAAGAGGAGCGGGTACTTCTCTAAGTTGGACACTTGACCAGAGGGGGAACAGACCCCTTTGTAGCACGTCCGCCATGTCAGACGACAAAGTTTTTCATTCAGGAGAAAGTTTCAGCTCTACAAATGAGAAAGAGATAAAGGTGAGTTCACGATCTACTGCTGTACTGTATGAACATGGATGCAGTCGATACTGAAAACTGTTAGTATATACAAAAGGCATAACTGTTGTCTTTGTTTTTTTACGTTTTGTACATTCATAATAATAATTTGTTATTATTATTTGTTATAATTTATTTCTGTGCTATTGATTTTTGTCGAGTTCATTCTGGGTGATTGCATAATGTACCATGAGCCACGCAGACAACAGATGTCTTATCTGACATTTGATAGATCTGATAAATAAAATGTGAAGGTGATCAGTTTATGATCCAAGTAATCTTAATTAAACTTGATAAACTTTAAGTCTTGGTGCTGACTCAAGGTGGCAATAATAATTGAAGTGATTGTGGTTATACAGAGCTCAGCTTAAATGAGTACCCCACCTTTTAAAAATCAATATTTATGTTTGATAATAAATTCTGAAGACAGTTATATTCATTAAAACAGGAGTTTTGTAATAAAAATATAATATATTTAATTTCAAATAATTTTTTGCAGGACAAACGACAAAATTTATGTTTCTGTTAAAGTTTCCTGTTTAATATTTTATATAATATTTTCCCCCAACATATTAATATGAATGTACATACTTTTGGAATAGTACATTCCAAAGTTTTGGAAGATCTTAAGTTTTTTTTTTTTGTTATTTATTAGTTCCAGCTTTGGCTTTGATACTGACTAATCATATATACATACATACATACACAAATAAATTATTGTAAAGCTGTAGAAAATATCAATTTAAAAGAGTAATCTTTGAGGGATGTACTCAATTATGCTGAGCAGTGTGTGTGACAGGTTTATTTTGCACTTATTTCTCAACACATGCAGGGTCGAGATATTCTCTTCTCATCTCCAGAGGAGGACAGCAGTCTGTATTTTACTTACAGCGGAGGCCGCAATGAACTGGAAGTCCGCAATCTCAACTATGAGGTCAGACACTACAGTCCACAATTTTTGGTCTTTATTCTTTTCACTGCTTTTAATTAAAGCCTTTCAGAAGGCTTACATTAAGTGTAAAAAAAAAAAATTGAAAAATACTCATCCTCCAGCTGTTCTGTTTTTGTGTGTGAATAAACTGAAGTTGGAAACCACTAGCCACTGACACCAATAACAAGAAAAAAAAAAACATATATGTGGCAGCGGCTACAGCATTCTTTAAAAAAAAACAACAACAACAAATTAAAATCTTCTTTAGTGTTCAACAGAAGAAAGAAACACAAATACTGTAGGTTTGGAACAAGTGGTGGTTGAGCGAATGATGCCAGAATGTAAAACTGAAACAATGTACCAAATCTGGCCTGCACTTAAACGTAAAAATATGTATATGAAAGAATATTCATAATATTTTATGTTACGTGATTAATAACTTGGCTGATAAGTGAGTAAAATTTAGTGGTTTGAAGAATAGTTGAAGAATAGTTTTTTTTAATTCTTAGTTTTTTTCCTCACCGCTGTGGCCACTGGCTTGAATGGTTCGGGACCTGTAGAGCTGCGCATCTGGATTTGCTCTTCAGTGTTTGGACTCTCAGTAGTGAATATTAAATCACACTGAACTGAACTAAACTGAACTCCAACACTGAAAACTAGACTGAAACTGTTTCAATTTACTATATTTCTTCTATGTGAAGCTGCTTTGACACAATCTACATTGTTAAAGCGCCATACAAATAAAGGTGAATTGAACTGAAATTGAATAGTGGCAACACAAAGATTTGAAATGACAATTAATTAACAGTGGCGTAGTGGGTAGTACGATCACCTCACAACAAGAAGGTCGCTGGTTCGAGCCTCGGCTGGGTCAGTTTGCATGTTCTCCCAGTGGTCTTGTGGGTTTCCACCGGGTGCTCAGGTTTCCCCCACAAGTCCAAAGACGTGTGGTATAGGTGAATTGGGTAGGCTAAATTGTCCATAGTGTGTGAGTGTGTATGGATGTTTTCCAGAGATGGGTTGCAGCTGGAAGGGCATCCGCTGCGTAAAACATATGCTGGATAAGTTGGCGGTTCATTCCCCTTTGGCGACCCCAGATTAATAAAGGGACTAAGCCGTAAAGAAAATTAATTAATTAAATGATTAATAAATTGGGGGGTGCCACGGTGGCGCGTGAGTAGCACGTTCGCCTCACAGCAAGAAGGTCGCTGGTTCGATCCCCGGTTGGGGCAGGTCCCGGTTGGGCCAGTTGGCATTTCTGTGTGGAGTTTGCATGTTCTCCCCGTGGTTGCGTGGGTTTCCTCCGGGTGCTCCGGTTTCCCCCACAGTCCAAAGACATGCGGTACAGGTGAATTGGGTAAGCTAAATTGTCCATAGTGTATGTGTGCGAATGAGAATGTATGAATGTGTTTCCCAGAGATGGGTTGTGGCTGGAAGGGCATCCGCTGCGTAAAACAAATGCCGG